>OY987319.1:15142143-15260246 GCA_963920655.1 Geranium rotundifolium | reverse complement strand
CATCACAAAACATGTATGTCCTAACAAAGATTAAATATTGTCCGTCGAGAAATGAACTATATCCACAATAGAACATGTATGTCCTATCACAAATTATGTGAAAACATGGCCATACATGACCGATTACTATAATTGTCCATTAGTGAGTGAAGTATGTCCATACCAGAACAAAGATTGTCCACCATAAGATGATTAAAAGCAAGCAATTGTACTATGTTCATAGCAGAACATGTGTGTCCTAACAAAAATTAAGAAACATAATGTCCATACTGACCACTCAAGTAATTAATATTGTTCTCGAGAAGGGAACTATGTCCACGCCAAATAAGATTTGTCCTACCGCAAATTATGTGAAAACATGGTCATACATGTCCGATTACTCTAATTGCCGTTAGTAAGTAAACTATGTCCATATCGAAATAAAATTTTTCAACTAGAAAATAATGAAAAACAATCGTGTTTATCAACAAAACTAGAATAACACAAACAACCTTAAAAAGAAAGTAATTAATTAAGAGATATTATTTGTGTTGGATTAGATATATATTATTCAACAACAATAAAAAAGGAAATAATTAATTAAGAAAATATTATTTAGGTCAACTATATATAATAACGATTGTGCCCTCAATTAGATGATTTATTTTCAAAAGTTTATCATCCAATCGCGCATGAGATTTATTTAATCCAATGGCCAGTATCTATTCTCATGTTCTCATGAATGAGTTTGGTTCTCACTTGATTTGTCCTATATATATAAGGGCACACTCCACTACAAACGCCCAACCCGTCCGATCGAGCGAACACATTAGGTCTGTTTCTTTTCGCGCGATTAAAAGAGGGCATGGCACGTGGTAGTGTAATGTCCCACCATGAGAGTGTAATGTCGCACAAGTGAGGCAATTTTGAATTTCTGGGCTGTGGAGCGTATTGTTCATCTTTCTCATTCGGAGTGTAATTTCAACCATGCGAGTGTAATGTCAACATAGTTCAGACTATACACTCACAAGTGTAGACTATACACTCGCAAGTGCAGACTATACACTTGCAAGTACATACTACACACTCACAAGTGTAAACTATACACTTGCAAGTACAGACTACACACTTACAAGTGTAGACTATACACTCACAAGTATATATATATATATATATAGGGGCACACTCCACTACAAACGCCCAACTCGTCCGAATCGAGCGAACACATCATGACTGTTTTTTTTCGCGCGATTAAAAGAAGGCACGACACGTGGCAGTGTAATGTCCCACCGTGAGAGTGTAATGTCGCGCACTGTGCACTTAAGTGGGGCAATTTCAAATTTTTGCGCAGTGGAGCGTACTGTTCATCTTTCTCATTCGGAGTGTAATGTCAACCGTGCGAGTGTAATGCCAACATAGTTCAGACTATACATTCACAAGTGCAGACTATACACTCGCAAGTGCAGACTATGCACTTGCAAGTACAGACTACACACTCACAAGTGTAGACTATACACTCTCAAGTGGAGACTATACATGCTATTGAGATTGCAATGTCAACCGTAGGAGTGTAATGTCAACAGTGGAGTGTAATGTTCAACATTGAGAGTGACATTACACTACCACTGGTGCAAATTACACTCCGAACGAGATAGTTAAACAGTACGCTCTGCTGCGCCAAAATTCGAAATTGCCCCTCACTTAAGTGCACAGTGCACGCATGCCACATGTCGCGTGCTGTTTTAATCTCGCAAACACTGAATGGCTGGATCCCCTGTTTGGATGAGTTCGCCAGTACCGTAGATTTGTAGCTGAATGTGATTCTATACATATATGAGGTATTGTGCGAACCTATGAGAACCGTGTTTCCATTATTATATCATGTATTTTCATTATTAAGTCATGTGTTTCCATTATTATGTCATGTATTGCCATAACCGTATTTTCATTACTATGACATGTATTTCCATAAAATTATTATGGCAGACCAAAAAAATTAAAATAAAATTTTTTTTCTTTCAATCCCTCGTAACACCCCTCCCATCGACGGGTAACACTTGCTCCTCTATGGTCTAGAAAAATACACACCTCCTCATCACATTTGGGTGGTTCTCACGAGTTCTCACACAACTCTTGGTTCTCACTTGAATATGCCCTGTATGTATATATTCACCTTTTATTCTTGAATATTTACTTTTTTATTTTAAAATATTTTACATCATTCCTCTCTTTCACACTCAAATCGCTACCACCACAACAACCTTCCACTCGTAGTTCATCCATATCGAGTGCACACTTTACTCGTAGTGATAGTTAATGTAAAATATCTCATTGATCTTTAAGTAAAATATAATAGAGGGCAAAATTTTCATTTTATATATAATTGTTACATAGTGTAGAATAATGTTAAAATATTTAATTTATGTGACATACGAAATAAAATAAAAACTGTAGATGCACTAAGATATACCTAACTACAATTATCCCTACGATCAAACATTACACCAAATATTTATGAAATATACCGTCATACTATTACATTACGAGAATTTTGAATGTATACAGTCTCTTATCTCATTCTTATAAATTAATAGTAATGAAAAAGTTACAAACAAATTTGATTTTTGACCCACAATCTTGTATATAAAGTACCTCTGTCCATGGTTTGTTGTCTCTGCTCTTAACTTGGCTACTGCTATTACATATAAAATATAGATAACGATATATTTGAGAGGTTTTACAAAATATCAACCAACAAAGTTGTTCGGTTGAAAACAAAATTAGTAATCGAAAAAGTAGTTGAGACTTGAGAGAATGGTATTAAATGTGGCGAAGAAGGTGCATGGAATCAAAATTGGTATAGCATCTTTTGCTTTAGAACCAATAGTATTATATCCGAATTTAGACCTGGATTGTAATCAACCCTCGGTGCTAGTTGGACGAAGAGAGTTTTCTAGATACTAATCTATAACTAGCTAAACCATAATCAAAGTAAAAGATTAATCGAAAATTTTAGGATCAATCGTATTTTTTTACATTGATATAAAGTCAAGGAAATGCACATAAGATTACGTAAGAATAAAATTTGATATGTATTTAAAAATATAGTAAGCAATGATATATTTAAACAAAGTTTTATAAAGTTGTAGAGGAAGTGTGATATTATTTTCTTTGTACGGTTACACCTTATTAGGAGTATGCAGATTTCAATCATGACTCAGCTCACCCACAAAACCAACTGATCACTCTACCCGCCTTAAAAGGGTGGGTTGTATGTAAAGGAATGAGATCCGCAGGTCACTCGGCTACCGTGAACAATAAAATTAGCCCAATTAAGTACCAAATCCCCGTCCATAACCTTCAAAATCCGTCTGAAAAAGATCCCAAGATTATAACCGAGTCTTCGTATATGAGGGCTTATAAATACTTATTTTGCTTTAGAATTAAGAAATGTGAGTTGTGAAATTAGAGATTTTATTGAAGAAGAGACTTAGCACCATCATAACCGTTCATCTCAATTTATCCTTATCGCTTAAAATAAACTTACTTATGTTTTATAACAACATCACTCAAGTTAAGCCTCATTTTTTGAGTTCTCAACCTTAACTCCCTTGCCCACCTCTCTGCGGATTTTTCCGGTGGGTGGGCCATGGGTCTAATTTAGTTTACATGCATAAATATGGGTGTATGCTAAACCTAGAGGCGTATTCATGTGTGAGCCAATGACTATAATGTGAATGTGTGTATCGTTTTTCTAACGGTTGGATGAGAGATTTGAAGATATAAGATTATACTAAGTAATTAATAACACCAATTGTAAATAGTCAGTTATTTTTGTTGTTACGTTCAATGTTGGCATTATTTTTTAGTGCAAGGAAAGATGTCAGACAACATGTCGCGAACATTGGGCATGACATCGCGCGATCAGGTTTTTGGAAAGTTTCGATCTTTCCTGTCAGCTTACCAAAAACGTGGCTAATAGGAGTTCAAGTATGTTTTGGATTAAGAAATCTTACAGACATGCAGAAAACGCGTCAACAAGAGTTTTCCACTAAGGCGGCAATACTTTCTTTTCAAGAAAACGTGGCGGCAAAGGAACTCTATCCTATTGGGAGTCGATCTCCTTGTAGGGTTAAGAGAATTGTGATAATAGTGCAAGGAAAGATGTCAGACAACATGTTGCAACACAGTTGGCGTGACATAATACTCTTAAGATTAGGCAAGACATAGAAGACTTCAGAAGCTCCGCGCATAGCAATAAAGACCATGGGTGAATTAGACAAGGTCCAGCTGGAAGAAAGACACGCAAGCAAGATTGAATGAAGGCGGCAACGCCAACTTGTCACTTTCTAGAAACGCAAGGCGGCAATAGACTTCCTAATCGGAATTGGAATCCGATTAGGCAATAGGAGTTGTTATAAAAGCAGGTGCTACCCCCTTAGCAACCCAGTCCTTTCTCTGTGCTAAATTCTCAGAGTTCTTAACCATTTACGACTAGAGGATTGAGAAGATGATCAATTTAGAGAGGACACTGTCGATCACATACATCGACTCGAGGAGATTTGAGTGTATGATCTATTGGGTTTTGGATTCGTGATTGAAGACTCACGAGACGATTATCGAAGACAACGAAACCGAGCATAGGCTTGCTCGAAGGGTGAAATTGAGAGGATCTGAAATACAGGTTGAGTCCCTGGTCGAGGTTGTTCACGGTGAGATCTATAGTAGCTTAGGACAATAGCTTGTGTGATAGCTAGTTGATGCTTGAAGTTGTACTATTGGCTATCGAATAGTGAAAACCTTTCCAATGGCAGAGTGCCCCCAAACGTAGGTGCGGAGTCACCGAACTTGGTAAACATATTGTGTGTCTTATGTTTACTGCTTTACTATTTACTGTCCATAAACTGTGATTAGGCAAGTTGTCGAACCAATCGCCACAACATTGTGTTCGACATCTTGTCCCTACTATTTAACAGAATTTCAATTGGTATCAGAGGTGGCACATTGACTCTTAGATGATTTCCTGCACGATTCTGTTTAAGCTAATAGGATCGATCAATCGACCACCAGTGCTCGATGCAACCAACTATGATTATTTGAAAGCATGCATGTGTGCCTTCATGAAATCCCTCGATAGCAAAACCTGGAAGGCTGTTATCAATGGTTGGGAGGAACCACAGTATGTTGATGCTCAAGGAAATTTAACTGGTCCTAAACCCGAGAAAGACTGGAGCACTGATGAAGATGAAGCAGCCCTAGGTAACTCTAAAGCATTTAATGCTATACTTAATGGAGTTGACAAGAATGTTTTAGGCTCTTCAACACATGTACAAGTGCCAAAACAGCATGGCCATTGCCTATGAGGGAACCTCCAAAGTTCGAGAGCAAAAACTACAACATCTTACCACAAACTTTGAAGCTCTCTCTATGAATGAGGGCAAAACCATAGCTGAGTTCAATGTACAAATCAAGGATCTAGTCAATGAGTCATACTCACTTGGTAAACCAATGACTGGCGAATATCTAGCCAGAAAAACCTTAAGAGCCCTAAGTTCAAGATTCAAGATGAAGATCACTGCCATAGAAGAATGTCATGATCTAAAAGTCTTGGAATTTGATAACCTCTTGGGATCCCTCATGACCTATGAATTTTCCCTTCCAACCATGGAACAGAAGCACAAAGACGTAGCTTTCTAAAGCTCAACTCATGGTCAAAAGGAGCAAGTACTCTCAGACTCTAATAGCGATATTGATGACATCATCGCTATGCTCGCCAAGAACTATAATCGAGTCATGAAAAGAGTCAACAAGATGGCTGGAAAGAATGTCTCACGAGATGTTAGAGACAAAACTCAGCAAAGGTTTCAAAAGGTTGAGAACAAAGAAGGCAGACGAGGCGAAAAAGCAGAAAAAGAAAAAGGGGTACAATGCTTCGAATGCGAAGGCTATGGGCATGTGCAGATGGAATGTCCAAACTTCTTGAAAATGCAAAAGAATGGATATATTGCATCTTTTTGGATGAAGAAGAAGGAGGAAGTGACACAGAACTGACAAGTAACAATGTAGCATTCACTGCCTTTACATCCACTGAACCCATGAAGAAATTCGCCTCAGATGACGAGTTATCAGATGAGACTCTCAACAACGCGTAAAGTGAGTGGTATGTCAGGTGGCTTGAAGACTCTCAAGTCATTTACAAAAAGAATATAATTATTCTCTCGCTCAATGAAAACAAGATCAGACTTCTTGAAACCATCACTAATCTGAAAAAGGAAATCGCTCATCTGAAGAGGGAACTAGAGCTCATGACCAAATCCATCAAGATGATGAACCCGAGCACTGACACCTTAAACCAAATCTTTTCCATTGTGAAGTCGGAAAAATTTGGAAGAACTTGGTTATTCTAAAGGAGCTTCAACATCGCATACTACCTTTTTTCCTCAAAAACCTGCCAACAAATATCTCCACATATGTCACAAACATCTGATAGTACCCAGCCACAGAAGAAACACCACCATGGCAGCTTACCAAAAAGAAAACATAATTGAACATGCCATCACTGTGGACAAAGAGGTTACATCCGACCATTCTGTTATCATCTCTATAGGAAGAGCTCTATCAAACGCAGGACAGCCAAAGCCCAAACTGAACAAGTATGGAGGAAGAAAAATGTACCTTACTAACCCAAACTACAGAAAGAATGGCAGCGAAAGAAGTACATTATAGGGCTAACATTGCTTACACCTCTCTTAAAGCCTCTGATAGTGGCTCCTCTTGGCATATGACCGGAAATAGCACATTCCTTACTACCCTGACACCATGCTCAAATTGTTTTGTCATTTTTGGTGATGGAGCGAAAGCTAGGGTACTAGGAAAATGGAAACTTAACCTACTCAACTCACCATGCCTAAAGGAAATCTTACTGGTAGAAGGACTTACTGCCAATTTGATAAGCATCAGTCAACTCTGCGATCTAGACCTCGAAGTTAAATTTACTCGTAACAAGTGTGCAGTAGTGAACACTCAACTAGAGGAACTCATGACTGGACTTAGGTCACAAGACAACTACTATCTATGGTCTCCAACAGTATCTCCTCTATCTATTAAATGCCTTCTTTCCAAAGAACAAGAAACCAAGCTCTGGCATCAAAAGCTTAGACACGTAAATCTAAGGAGTATGCAGAAAATTATATCTGAAAAGGCTATCATCGGAGTTCCAGATTTGAAGATCATCGGAGGAAATATCTGCGGAGAATGTCTGAAATTCAGATCAGTTAAACCGCAAGATGTCTCACACAATGTTGGAGCTTTGTGACAGACAACTTGCTAGAATACATATTATGGATTTAAACAAACACGGAACAAAATAAAAGACACGCAATATGGTTACCTACTTCGGTGCAACGTCACCTACGTGTGGGGGCACTATGCCAGTGGAGTGGTTTCACTATGAAGTAGTCAATAGTAGATACAAGCCCTTATGATTATTATACAAATCAATGACCTATGCTATTACTACAAGTGAACACCAAGACCAGGGACTCCCCCTGAACTCGAGATCCTCTCCTAATTCCACTCTTCGAGCAACCTCCTCTACTCGATAAGTCGTCTATTCTTCAAATAAGAAGGGTCGTGAATCTTCAATCACGCACACACAACCCGATTACTCAAGCATTCATTCTTTTGAATAGTGAATGATTACAAAATGTCGATATTTTTCAAAACATTCATACTCGCAATACGCTAGTCCACACGCTTAGGAACCCTAAACCTTTTGCACAAAGAACGAACTACAATAAAAAAGGGAAGAACCAAACTGCTTAGGGAACGCTCTCCGACTTTCACTACCTCTTCCAGTTTTGTGAGTTTTTTCATTCTTTTGAAATCTGGGCAGAAAATTTTCTCTAACATCTTGTGGAACATCCTTCCTGGACAAGTTGTCTCTAACATCTTGTGGCATATTCTTCCCGGACATTTGTCCATCATAGCAATAGTATTATCAATTTCGTCATCAGAGTCAGAGAATACATGTTCTTTCTTACTATGGGTAGAGCTTTTGAATGTCTCTCCCTTTTGTTTCTTCTTCATATTAGGAAGAGTAAGCTCGAATGTCATGAGGGATCCCATCAACTCATCAAGCTTTAGGGTTTTGAGATTATGAACTTCTTCTATCGCTGTGATCTTCATTTTGAATCTTGGACTTACCGCTCTCAGGGTTTTTCTTACTAGATCTTCGTCGGTCATGGGTTTGCCTAGACTCCAGTCCTTTTCGGCTTTAAGATCTATCACAATCCCTTGAGCATCAACAGATTCAAGAGCTTCCCAACCATGGATCACAGCTTTCAAAGTTTTGCTAACGAGAGACTTCATAAAAGCGCTCATCCGGGCTTTCCAGTAGCATAGTTGGATCCATCAAGGACTGGGGGAAGATAGATCGAGCCTCCTCCTCTGAAACTATCCATATCTGGTAATCAGAATAAACTTCGCAGGAGTCCACCTTACAGTTTAGATGCACCCTCTGATGTCTAAACCGCAAGATGTCTCACACAATGTTGAAGCTTTGTGACAGACAACTTGCTAGTATACATATTATGAATTAAACAAGCACAGAACAAAATAAAAGACACGCAATATGGTTACCCAGTTCGGTGCAACGTTACCTACGTCTGGGGGCACTTTACCAGTGGAATGATTTCACTATGAAGTAGTCAATAGTAGCAAGTTGTCTTTCTGTCTACTATGAAGTAGTCAATAGTAGCAACGTGCAAACATACATCTTTTTGTTGGCCAAGATGTTGCAACATGCGAACAGACATCATTATGTTGGCTAAAAATGTAGCCAACGAACATGTGAACATATATCTTTCTGTCTACTAAAATTCTAGCCAATCTAAACGTAACAACAATGTCAAATAAGGAAACAATTCAAGACGTCACACAAGAAGGTGCAACATTTTATCACCTCCCGAGTCCTAAAACTTCTACATGTAGATCTAATGAGACCCATACAAGTTGAAAGTCTTGGAGGTAAGAAATATATATTTGTATGTGCGGACGACTTCTCAAGGTACACTTGGGTTGAGTTTATTTGTGAAAAATTAGATACATTCTCTTTCTTCGAATCCCTATGTCGAAGATTTCAAAGGGAGAAAGGCGAAACCATTGGCAAAATAGTGAGGCTTAGAAGTGATCATGGACAAGAACTTGAAAACATAAACTTTGCAAACTTCTGTGATGCTGAAGGAATAGCCCATGAAATCTCTACTCCCATTACCCCTCAACAGAATGGGATTGTAGAAAGGAAGAACTGAACTCTTCAAGAAATGGCTAAAGTCATGATGTTAGCCAAAGACATCCATGTAAGCATTTTTGTGGCCTAGTCCAATTGTATGAGTCTGTAAATGTCTGTATATATTAATCATCGTTTGCAATATATACTGGATCAGACGCGTTTGGCATTATGCCTAATCCAGTTAGGAAGCTCCTGATCCATACAGCCTCCTTCGCTGCTTCTGAGGCAACGATGTACTCATATTCCGTTGTAGAGCCAGCGGTGGAATCCTGCTTCTTGCTCTTCCAGCTAAAAGCTCCTCCATTCAACATGAACACATATCTAGACTGACTTTAATAGTCATCCGGATCCTTTTGGAAACTAGCGTCAACAAAACCTTTTACGACTAGTTCATCATCTTCTCTTCCCCCATAAACAAGAAAAGCGTCCTTGGTTCTCCTCAAGTATTTGAGGATTGCCTTGACCGCAATCCAATGTTCCTCATCGGGGTTGGATTGATGCCTACTGGTACAGCTTAGGGCAAACGAGATGTCCAGTTTCGTACATATCATGACATACATGATGGATCCAATAGCCGAAGTGTATAAAATTCCACTCATTCTTTTCAGCTCATCAGTCGTCACCGGACGCTGAGTCTTGCTAAGTCTTATGCCATGACGGATGGGTAAGAATCCTTTCTTGGCATCAAGCATTGAGAATCTCCTCAAAACTTTGTCTATATAGGTGCTCTGACTTAAACCCAAAACCCACTTGGTGCGATCTCTCCATATCTTAATACTCAAGATGTAAGAGGCTTCGCCTAAGTCTTTCATTGCGAAACACTCGCCTAACCAAGCCTTTGTTGAGTGCAAGGTTGGGATATCGTTTCCAATGAGTAATATGTCACATATAGCACCAAAAGACTATCTTACTTCCATCCTCCCTTTTGTAAACGCAAGGTTCATCATCGTTTTTGATAAAGCCGAACTGTCTCAGAGCTTGATCAAAACGTTGATTCTAACTCCTCGAAGCTTGCTTTAATCCATAAATGGACTTGAGCAACTTACAAATCTTTCCCTTATTCTTTGGAACTACAAAACCTTCAGGTTGCGTCATATAAACGTCCTAAGTTAAGTTCCCATTAAGAAAGGCGGTTTTGACATCCATCTGCCATATCTCGTAGTCATAATATGTTGCGATGGCAAGAAGAATTAGGATAGATTTGACCATAGCCACTGGAGAAAAGGTTTCCTCATAGTCAATCCCTTGAATTTGTATATAACCTTTTGCTACCTGGCGTGCTTTATAGGTTTGAGGATTGCCATCCATGTCTTTCTTCGTTTTGAAGGCCCATTTACAACCAATGGTTTTAACACCAGCGATTGGATCAATCAAGCTCCAAACTTGATTATCGTATATGCATTGCATTTACTCCTTCATGGCTCCCAGCCATTTCTCAGAGTCGGTATTGTCCACAGTTTCTCGAAAGGTGGTGGGTTCATTATCTTGACCCACCAATATCAGCTCATCACCTTGAGTTACAAAGAATCTGTATCTCACAGGTGGATGACTGGTCCTTCCAGACTGCCTTGGACCATTTTGAAGAACTGCAGTGATCGGTTCCTGCTCTGGCTCCTATTGGCCTTTCAGGTGGTTCCTGAGAAGCTACATCCTCTGAAATTTCATCCAGCTCTATAGTACTCCCACTGTCTGTTTTGGAAATGAACTCCTTTTCCAAAAACACCCTACCGCGGGCAACGAAAACTTTGTTCTCGCTCAGTTTATAGAAGTAGTATCCCCTTGTTTCTTTGGAATACCCAACGAAGATGCATTTGTCTGATTTTGGTTCGAGCTTGTTTGAGAGCATACGCTCCACAAAAGCCTGGCAACCCCAAATCTTGAGGAAAGACAAAACGAGCTGTCTTTGTTAGAGCCCTATTCAATATGAATGCGGCAGTTTCAAGAGCATAACCCCAGAAAGATATTGGTAAATCAACGTGACTCATCATGGATCGAATCATATCTAATAATGTTCGATTCCTTCGCTCGGACACTCCATTTAATTGAGGTGTTTTTTGGCGGAGTCCACTCTGATAATATCACACTTTCCACAAGATGATCGAGAAACTTTTGGGATAAGTATTCTCCACCTTGATCCAAATGAAGTGTTTTTATACTTTTCCCGAGCTGGTTCTGCACTTCATTCTTGACCTCTTTGAATTTATCAAAAGCATTAGACTTACGTATCATTAAATAGACATAACCAAATCTACTGAAATCGTCGGTAAAAGTGATGACGTAACTATAACCGCTCCTGGCAAGTGAACTCATAGGTCCACACACATCTGTGTGTATTAGAGCCAATAGGTCATCCGCCCTCTCACCTCTCCCAATGAAGGGCTCTCTAGTCATCTTGCCCATCAAACAAGCCTCGCATCTCTCAATCGAATGGAATTCGAATGGACTTAACAGTCCACACTTGTGAAGTGGTGAGACGCGCCTCTCATTTATGTGGCCTAGACGACGGTGCCATATTAGAGTCTGGTTCAAATCATCGAATTTAAACCTTTTCGTATTAACGTTATAGAGCTTATTTGAATTGGGGCTTTCCATATTCAATACACACAAACCACCAAATGTACTTGCACTTGCATAATGTACGTCATATCGTTTTATATTAAAACTTCCATTTTCGATTACAAAAGTAAATCCTTCCTTATCTATTAAGGAAATGGATATAATGTTTCTGCTGAAAGTTGGTACAAAAAACACATTATCAAGTACAAGAACAAGGCCACTAGGCAAAAGAAGTCTAATGGATCTTACAGCAGTTGCGGCAACCCAAACTTTGTTCCCAACTGTTAGGTCCACCTCGTTCTTGCCCAAATCTCTTATATTTTCCAACACCTGCACATTTGTACAGATATGAGATTCAGCTCTGGTATCTAATACCCATGAATCCGAAACAGAGAGATTTAGCTCTAAAAAGAAAATACCTGAGGAAGACGCGGTCCCACTGCCCATCTTCTGATCATCCTGGAACGTTCTGCAGTCTCTCTTCCAGTGACTATGCTATTGGTAGTAGAAGCAAACTGCTTCCTTTTTCTTCTTTGCCTCCCCGACTTTAAGAGGTCTAGGAAGTAAAGGCAGTCTCATCTTTCCCGCCAAGTGCATAGGGGCTTTACCCTTATCACCTCCAGCTTTGAAGCTAATTTCCTTTCTGACCATTAGTACATCCTTGCCACGAGTGACCTTGATGTTCTTCTTGGCAGTCACAAGCATTTGATGCAACTTCGAGAGTGACTTGTCCATATCATGCATATAATAGTTCATTACGAAACTATCATATGGATGATGTAGGGATTGCAGAACAAAATTGGCTGCCATCTACTTTTCCATCCCGAGTTCGAGTCCGAGTCGAGTTAGACTGTTGAGATGTCCCTTCATTTTCAGGACATGTGGACCTACAGAACTGCCTGCTGACATTTTGCAGGCCAGGAGTTCCTTGAAAATCTCGAATCTTTCGAGTTGAGCCTTCTCCTTGAACATGACCTTTATCTGCGACATCATCGCTAAATGGTCCTCAGACAGTTCCATAAACTACTTCTGGAGCTTCGGCTCCATAGCGCCCAGCATCACACACGCCACATCGATATTGTCGCTAAGGTGCTTTTGGTATGCATCCTTAACGGCCCTCAGGGCATTGAGTGCTGGCTCCACAGGGATAGTCCGGTCCTGGACCGGATAGTCCGGTCCAGGACGTATTCCATATTAGAGTCTGGTTCAAATCATCGGATTTAAACCTTTTCGTATTAACGTTATAGAGCTTATTTGAATTGGGGCTTTCCATATTTAATACATACAAACCACTAATTGTACTTGCACTTCCATAATTTACGTCATCACGTTTTATATTAAAACTCTCATTTTCGATTACAAAAGTAAATCCTTCCTTATCAAGTAAGGAAATGGATATTATGTTTATGCTGAAAGTTGGTACAAAAAATACATTATGAAGTACAAGAACAAAGCCACTAGAAAAAAACAAGTCTAACGGATCCTACAGGAGTTGCGGAAACCCGAACTTTGTTCCCAACTCTTAGGTCCACCTCGTTCTTGCCCAAATCCCTTCTATTTTCCAACACCTGCACATTCGTACAGATATGAGATTTAGCCCCGGTATCTAATACCCATGAATCTGAAACAGAGAGATTTAGCTCTAAAAATAAAATACCTGAGGAAGACGCGGCCCCGCCGCCCTTCTTCTGATCATCATGGAATTTTCTGCAGTCTCTTTTCAAGTGACCATGATGTTGGCAGTAGAAGCAAAATGCTTCCTTTTTCTTCTTCGCTTCCCCGAATTTAGGAGGTCTAAGAAGTAAAGGTAGTCTCATCTTTCCCGCCAAGTGCATAGGGGCTTTACCCTTATCACCTCCGGCTTTGAAGCAAGTTCCCTTTCTAACCATTAGGACATCCTTGCCACGAGTGACTTTGATGTTCTTCTCGGCCGTCACAAGCATTTGATGCAACTCCGAGATAGTCTTGGCCATATCATGCATATAATAGTTCATTACGAAGCTATCATATGGATGAGGAAGGGATTGCTGAACAAAATCGGCTGCCATCTGCTTTTCCATCCCGAGCCCGAGTCGAGTTAGGCCGTCGAGATGTCCCTTCAATTTCAGGACATGTGGACCTACAGAATTGCCTGCTGACATTTTGCAGGCAAGGAGTTCCTTGAAAATCTCGAATCTTTCGAGTCGAGCCTTTTTCTTGAACATGACCTTTATCTGCGACATCATCGCTTTAGGGTCCACAGACAATTCCATAAACTGCTTATGTAGCTCCGGCTCCATGGTGCCCAGCATCACACACGCCACGTCGATGTTGTCGCTAAGGTGCTTTTGGTATGCATCCTTAACGACCCTCGAGGCGTTGAGTGTTGGCTCCACAGGGATAGCCCGGTCCAGGACGTATTCCTTGCGTTCCAACTTGAACACAAGTCGTAGGATCCAGTCCAAGTCCAGATAGTTTGTCCCGTTGAGCTTACCCTTTTCGAGGATATGCCTCAACGACAAACTATTCGAGTTCGTTGAATTGTTCACTGTTAATCTACACGAGGAAAGTAGATTTAATCAGAAAGTTGAATAAATTTACAAAGATCCTGAATAAACTCCAACCTCTCGATTCTAAGTTAATAGAATCTAAAACCACGACTCATGATTCATGAACCGAAGTACGCTAAGGCGCACCGCTCCGACTCACTTATTTAGGTAGGACATTCATCCAATTACACCCCGTGCAATTGGGTCCAATTACAACCTGTGTAATTCTTGGCAAGGGTCTGTGCGATAGTACACGACATACCCTTTCGGACACCCTGGCTCGACTCTGGTCGAGAATCGCAGCTAAGTCAACAAAATCATGTATGCAAAGTCCGATAAAGATGCTCCGCTAAGGCGCACGACATCTAGATAGAACTTTAGCAAACTTGTATAGAGCACACTTTCGAAGATGCTCCGCTAAGGCACACGACAACAACAAAGTGGAAAACTATACACACTTATGATTTTGGGTTGGTGTCTCACTTGACTTAAAATTATTTGTGATCGGTTGAGTTTAAATCAATTATGTTTGATACAATTAGGAACCCGTCATCAACAACCTGTGTTACGACATTTCTAATTTATCTTACATTATCTTCTTTGAAACCGTCATTTACAACTCATGCAAAGACCTTTTCAAATTTGAACACATCCATCACAACCCGTGCAACGATGGTTCACAATGCATTTAACATGCAAACAATTAATCCGGTTTTAATCTTTGCATGTTGGTGATAACTTTGCATAAAATAAGCTAAACATGCCTGCAATTATATTTATCATTCAATCATTCATTAAAGCGTTAAATATGCATAAATAGCTCAAGCTAGAGTCCTAAGCATTCTATGAGACGAAGACTCCATGAGCTCTTCTCGTCATCACCACTTAGGGCCACTCCCACTAGCTCGTGGACTTCCTCCAAGATTGTCAACATTTCCGGTTTCCATCCTTCTCGACTTGAGCAATTAATTACAATTAATACTCGGTTTGTAGACCGGATGAAAGAATAATTACACTTTATCACTAGCGGTTCGCAGACCGCATAAAAGAATAATTTACACGCTACAATCTAACAGTTCGCACCATGCATATCACCATGGTGCAATAAATAATTATTTTAACGGTCCTAAGTATTTTAAAAGCGTTAAATAATTAAACGTTATTGGGCTATCTATGCACCATGCATATCATCTCATCACACAATATGTTATCATACAAGCATATTGTCAAACTAAATACATTTCCGATTTTAATTTTCATGTCCAAGTTGCTCGGTCGGGTTTATCGAAACTAGACCTTTTGAAAATCAGTTTATCGAAACCGTTCAAATCTAAAAATTTTCAAAACATTGGATTGCAGGTTTGTGCCACGGATCAAACACCGTGCAACAAACCACCCGGGCCCAAACCAAGTAGCCCCAAACCTACTTGGGTCGAGCCTCTACGCACCGGCGCGCTAGGGTTTGGCAACCCTAGCCGTCGGGCCTCCACCACCGGCCTCGGCTACTTGCTGTGGCCACTGCCGGGGCAGAAGTGGGGCGAGCACATGACCGTGACCATCTAATGGCCCCGTCCCATCCCTGCTCCGGCAAGCCGAAGCCCCCGCCCGGTCCCTTTTTCCGACTCCCCGAGAGTCTCGTTTCCGGCGACCCGACAACTCCAATTTTTTTTCAAAAATTTCCAGATTTGATAATATGTTTAAAAATTCATTTTCATGAAATATTAAACCAATATACAAGAAATAAACATATTATAGCAACATGGCAAGAAAAACAACACCGAAATCGATTCAAACATAAATTTAAGAGGGTAACCGTCCTCTGTTACCACTGTAGGAACTTTGGGGCTATCAAGAATTCATATGGCAGCGGAAGCAACATATATAAACCCCAAGAACTGTCCAAGAACATCAAACCATTAAATCCCAAGGCAAAATCAAAATCACAAGTTTACCTTCGGTTTGCTCGAATCGGTTTGAAGAACACTTCGGATCTTCAACTCTAGCCAAGTCCACATGGATAGGATGATCCCTTAAGGATCCTACACTCTTCTACTTTACTAGAATAGAAGAAAGACCAAGAGAGAGCAAGAGGAGGGGAGGGGATGGTTTCGGCCGAACCTTGAGAGAGAGAGAGCAAGAACCAAACTCTTGTGATATTTTCTCTAAGTGTTGGTAATTGTGATGTTGAATTGATGTGTGTTGGGTTAAGAGAAGATGACGATGGTCATTGGGTGGCCACCTTTAATCACACTTTCCCAACATTGATTAGGTTAGTGTGTATCTAGTCATCATCAACTTAACCAAAGTTAGCGGAGAAATGGACCCACCCTTTGCTCCACTATTGGACCTTGGTTGGGCCGGCCACTAGGGCCTCGTGGCACGAAGCCCAATGCTTCGACCATGAGGTCCCGTGCCGCGTCCAACTTACCCCGAACTTATCGTACAAAGTCCAACGCGACATCGACGAAAGAGTTAGTCTTTCGCGCTTCGCGTGTCACATTCAATTACACATCTCCATGGCCCAAAACGTCCATTTTTTCCCATGCCTCTCTCTCGAGTGTCGCCGACCTTTGTTTGTCTCTCATAAAACATATCCTATGTGTGTGAGCCTCTAGGCTCATGCCGACGTCTGCGGATCGGCGTAAAATTTCATTTTACCCGATCCATCATAAGTGGCCTCTAGTAAGACGTTATGATTACCCGACGCGCATGATGATCGATGATTCGATTCAACCTCAGGTAGTACATGCCGTTATCCCTTTATCACCCGGTATCTAGGTTGATCATAAGGCATAAAGACGTCACCCTTATTTAATCAATCTCCATTTCTCGATCTGTGAGATTACTGAATACTGATACCCTGTATCGTTGGCATGGCCATGTTCTCCATTCAGTTAATCTCTATCGAGTGGCCTAAACAGATACTTATCTCTTACCGTAGTATGAGGGATAAAATCCCTTAGCCGCCTTTCGTATCACTCATACAATCTGTCCCCGTGCCAATCTTGTCCGTTATGGTAGTCTTGTTACGGACAACGTTAGAAGAAAGTTAAACGCGGTTCTTTACTATATATCGATCACAAAGACTCCTTGGTCTAAGGATACTCCGACAAGCTACCACAATTGAATCTGTTCATGACTGTATCTATGCAACACCATCCAGTGCGGGTCGTCCAATAACACTCACCCGAGTGATATCTATGATCTGATTTTGGGAGCCGTTCCCAATGGCAAATAGAACTATACCATAATGAATCATCCTCATACTTGGTCGCTTCATTGAAGCATATTTGACCAGGGACTCGTTAAGTGTGATCCGTATAGATTTACGGTTCTACTACTTTAGTGAACATATATCAGATTAGACTTAACCTATTACTTCAACACATAAGTAATATAATGCCGATTTTATATATTGCAAACGATAATTAATATATACAGACATTTACAGACTAATAAAATTGGACTAGGGCACAGAAAAGCTTACATGAAGTTGTACTAATTGACTACTATATAGTGAAAACCTTTCCACTGGCAGAGTGCCCCAAAACGTAGGTGCGGAGTCACCGAACTAGGTAAACATATTGTGTCTTTTTTTTATCATCAATAATAAATATTATAAAAGATAAGAGAAAGATACAAAAGAATAAAACAAAAAAGAGGAAAACCGAGCCCTAAACCAAAAGAGGGGAAAAACAAAGCCCCAAACCAAAAGAGGGGAAAAAACAAAGCCCCAAATCGGCCAAAAAAAGAGAGAAGCTAAGAAAGGATAGACTGGAGTACCAACCTCAGGTTCGCGCACCAGGCGGCTAAAGCGCGCTCCCCCGTCCAAGCCTGGATGTCCCGCCCCTCATCTGCCTGCACTAGAGTATAAGAACGCATCTGAAGTAGTCTGAGTGTCTCTACAGGTGATCGCTCCGCATCTCTGAAGATCTTGTCGTTCCTGGTGAACCAGATGTACCTGAAGCCCATCCTGACAAGTCTGCTCCATGCCCTCCTCGCTCCTCTGCCTGTAACTGTGGCGCTCCACCCCATGAAGAGATCGTGAACTGTCTGAGTAGAAAGAAACTGGATACCCCACCATCTATGAATTTCCCCCCTAGAGTCTATTGTCTACCTGCAGGAGAGCATAAGATGTTCCGTCGTCTCCTGCCTCCAACCGCATAAAACACACATGCGATGACCAATCGGGTGTTGGGTTCCAGGGCATCCTAATCACGTTCATGGCAGCGGAAGCAACCTATAAACCGCCCCTAACCTGCGCAAGATCGACTACCAAGTTAGATCCTTAGGAAATCGAGTTTTCGGATTTTACAAGAATCTGCCCGGCAGAAAACCGAGATTTTGAAGCTCCATATCTCGAGCTACAGATCTCCAATTGCTTTGGTTCTTTTTGGAGATTAAACCTCAGCCAATTTTCTACATCTTTTGTGTTTTTCTCCGAACCCAGTTCGGACGAGAAGACCTCCGTCTGGAGCAAAACATTTTTCCCATCTCGCTGCACAGACTCTGCGGACCAGTCTTCTTCTCCGCCTTGTACCTCCCAAACCAACGCTCTTTTGGAAAATCAGTATTTCACAAAGGTTGTAGCCCTTTGACTTGTCTTTATAACGCCGCCAGTTTCAGGTCGATCGAAGCTCGGACGAAGCGGCTATGGCTCACTCAATGTCGGTCTCCGGAACTGGACAATCTGGACAGTTTCTCCATTTTGCTTTTGGTCTTTGTTGAATCAAGAAAGAAGAATTTTCGGATCTTCTTCTCTAGAGCAAGTCCACACCAAGGGGATGATCTTGAAGATCCTTCACTTAATTGCCTACTAGAACAATTAAATGAAGAACAAGAGAGCAAAGAGAGGAGAGAGAGAGAGAGCTTGTGAGAGTTGTGTTGAATGTTGAATCTCATTTGATATTTCTCTACTTCATCAATATCATGAGCATGGGTCAAAAGGTGATTGGTATGGGCTTAAAGGCGCTTTAACCCATACCCCTTAAATCACTCACCTCTTAATCCACAATCACCAACTAAGCATGGTGTTGTGTGGCCCCCACACATGGACCCACCATGTGGGCCGGCCAATAGGGCTTATTGGGCCCTTAATGGGCCCTTGTTTGGGCCGGCCATGCGACCTCATGGGCCGAGCCCAATGGGCTCGCCCGTGTGGTCTCGTGCCGTGTCCAAAAGTCGCCCGACCCATTTTGTCGTTACTTATCAAACAAAGTCCAACGCAACATCGACGAAAAAACTCAGTTTTCTCGATTCGCTAATTATTCTCTCAAACCGAACCCATGGCACAAAACCTCCGATTTTGTCCATATATTGCTCCTCAAGAAACGTTAAGGTTTCCTTGTCTCAAGTTATCCGTCTTGAATGTGTGTGACCCTCTAGGCTCATGCCACCGTTGGCAGATCGGCACAAAAGATCGCTCTTGCCCGATCCATCATAAGTGGTCTCTAGTAAGACGTTATGATTACCCAAGGTGCATGATGATCGATGATTCGACTTAACCTTGTGCGTACAAGTCACTATCCTATTATCTCTAGATATCCCGATTGATCGCAAGGCATAGAGTCGTCACCCTTGTTTAATCAATCATTGTTACTTGATATGTGAGATGGCTGAGAACTGATAACCCGTATCACCGGCATGGCCATGCTCTTACTCACAGTCATTCTCGATCAAGAGGCCTTTTAACGGATATCTTTCCCATACCGTAGTATGAGGGATAAATCCCTTAGCCGTCTTTCGTGTCACTCATGCAACCCGTTCCGCCACCCAATCATGCCCGTTATTGCAATCCTGTCACAGAAAGCGTTAGACGCAAGTTAAAGCCGCACGTTCATTGCATAGTGATCACAAAGACTCCTCGGTCTAAGGATATCGTGACAAGTTATCGCATTTGAATATGTTCATGGCTTAATCTATGAAAACACTATTCAAAGCGGGTCGTCCGATATCAATCACCTCATGATATCTATGATATGATTCTGGGATCCCTCATCCCTATGACAAGTAGAACTACGTCATTAAGAACCATCCTCATACTGGTCGCTTCTAAGGAAGCTTATTTTGACCAGGGACTCGTTAAGTGTGATCCGTACAGATTTATGGTTCTACTACTTTAGTGGTCATAAATCAGATCATGCTTACCATATTACTTCAACACATAAGTAATACAAAGCCGTTTTGTATATATGTTACAAACGATGATAATGTACATAGACGTTTACAGGCTAATAGCAATTGGACTAGGGCACAAATGCTATCAATCTCCCACTTGCCCCTAGTTCCAATCTAAGTCTCAGTCTATACCCATTGACCTAACATGTTTATCATGTTTTGCTTGTGGAAGAGCCTTGGTCAAGGGGTCCGTTGTGTTATCATCGGCTGCAACGTAGTGGATCTTCACGTCACCTCTAGCAACAATGTCGCGGATGATTTGATACTTTCTGAGTACATGTTTGGATCTGCCATGTGCCATGGGTTCCTTAGCTTGCGCAATAGCCCCGGTGTTGTCACAATATAAGTCTACTGGGTTAGATGGGTTTTTAATTACACCTAACCCAGCCATGAAACTCCTGATCCGTACAGCGTCTTTTGCCGCTTCAGATGCGGCTATGTACCCAGCTTCTGTCGTAGAGTCGGCAATGGTGTCCTGCTTCTTGCTTTTCAGCCGAAAGCTCCACCGTTCAACATAAACATATAACCCAACTGACTTTTAAAGTCATCGGGGTCTGTCTGGAAAAACTAGCGTCGACATATCCTTTGACGACTAGATCATCATTTCTTCCCCCGTATACAAGAAAAGCGTCTTTGGTTTTTCTCAAAAATTGAGAATCGCCTTGACGGCAATCCAATGTTCCTCACCGGGTTTGGACTGATGTCTACTGGTACAGCTTAGGGCAGACGAGACATCCGGTCTCGTATATATCATGGCATACATTATGGACCCTATAGCCGAAGCATATGGGATCTCATTCATTCTTGCTAGCTCTGCAGGTGTCTCAGCACACTACTTCTTGCTTAGCTTCATGCCATGACGCATGGGCAGCAGTCCATTCTTTGAATCTTGCATCGAGAATCTTCTCAACACTTTGTCTATGTAGGTGCTTTGACTTAAGCCCAAGACCCGCTTGGTACGGTCTCTATATATCTTGATCCCCAAGATGCAAGAGGCCTCGCGTATGTCCTTCATTGCGAAACACTCACCTAACCAAGTCTTTGTTAAGAGCAAGGTAGGGACGTTGTTTCCAATGAGCAGTATGTCATCAACATAAAGCACCAAGAAGACTACTTTGCTCCCATCTGCCTTTTTATATACGCAAGGTTCATCATCGTTCTTGATGAAACCAAACTGTTTCACAACTCCATCAAAACGTTGATTCCAACTCCGAGATGCTTGCTTCAAACCATAAATTGATTTGAGCAACTTGCAAATCTTTCCCTTATTCTTAGGATCCTCAAAACCCTTAGGCTGGGACATTTAAACGTCCTCAGCTAACCTCCTGTTGAAGAAGGCGGTTTTGACGTCCATTTGCCATATTGCATAGTTGCTACGGCAAGTAGAATGCGGATAGATTTGACCATAGCTACTAGAGAAAACGGTCTCTTCATAGTCAATTCCGTGGACTTGCCTATAACCTTTTGCTACCAGTCTTGCTTTATAGATCTGAGGTTTGCCATCCATGTCCATCTTTATTTTAAAGATCCATTTACACCCGATGACTTTTACGTCAGGGGTTTGATCCACCAAGTCCCACAATTGATTATCTGACATGGATTGCATTTCTTCCCTCATGGCTTCTAGTCATTTCTCAGAGTCGGTTCCGTCCTTATTAACTGTAGCTATTGGTTCTTGCTCAACGACTACTTCTGGTGGGTAGTCCAGTGGTTCCCGAGTGACCATCTCATCTAGAACTCCATAAGATGAACAGCCCTCCCACTGACTGTCTTGGAAATAAATTACTTCTCCAAGAATGTCCCACCTCGATTATGAATGCGGCCGTTTGCAGAGCGTAACCCCAGAAGGAGATCGGGAGATCAGTGAGATTTAACATCGATCAAACCATATCCAACAATGTCCGATTCCTTCGCTCGGACACACCATTGAGTTGCGGTGTTCCTGGCGGAGTCCACTGAGATAGTATTCCACTTTCTGTAAGATGACTAAGAAACTCTTCGGATAAGTATTCTCCACCTCGATAAGAACGGAGTGCCTTGATACTTTTTTCGAGTTGGTTTTCTACTTCAGTCCTAAACTCCTTGAATTTATCAAAGGCTTCGGACTTATGTCTTATGAGTTAGACATAACCATATCTACTGCAATCATCAGTAAACGTGATAAAGTAGCCTAAACCTCCTCTGGCTGGTGTCTCATTTGGTCCAAATACGTTTGAATGTATTAGACCCAATAGATCACCTGGCCTCTCACCTAAACCACTGAAGGGCGCTTTTAGTCATCTTGCCCATTAAACAAGCTTCGCATCTATCAATCGTTTGGTATTCGAACTGACTTAGAAGTCTGCGCTTATGAAGCGCTGAGATGCGTTTCTTATTTATGTGACCTAGACGACAATGCCAGATTAGAGTTTGGTCTAAATCATTAGCTTTAAACCTCTTAGCATTTATATTATAGAGCATGTTGGATCTCGAGTTTTGCATATTCAATATGTATAAACCTCCAACAGTGTGAGCATTTCCATAAAACATGTTGTTGCGCATAATATTAAAAAACCCATTCTTAATATTAAAATAATAACCTTCCTTTTCAAGAAGAGATATTGAAATAATATTCCTGATGAAAACAGGTACGCAAAACACATCAAAAGGTTCAATTACAAGCTCACTGGGCAAAACAAGGTTAACAGAACCCACGGCAGTTGCGGTAACTCTCACGTTGTTCCCAACTCTTAGGTCCACCTCGCTTTTCCCCATATCTTTTCTACTATTCAACACCTATATATCCGCACAGACATGAGACTCAGCTCCAGTGTCTAGTACCCAAGCATTTATAGTATAAAGATTTAGCTCTAATGGAATACCTGACGAAGTAGCGGCCCCACCGCCCTTCCTCTGATTCATCCTTTAGCTGCTGACAGTCTTTCTTCCAGTGACCAGGCTTTTGGCAGTAGAAACAGACCGACTCCTTTGCCTTCCCCTTGCCTTTTACGGGCATGGAAGGTTTAGGAACAAATGGTCTGATCTTTCTTGCCAGGTGCATTGGGCCTTTACCATTGCCACCACCAGCTTTGAAGCTGGATCCCTTCTTGACCATAAGAACACTTTTGGGCGAACTGCCCCTTATGCTCTTCTCGGCAGTCACTAGCATGTTGTGCAATTCCGACGCGGTCTTTTCCATATCATGCACGTGATAGTTCATGACGAACCCACCATATGCATGAGGAAGGGATTACAGAATAAAATCCGCAGCCATTTCCTTTTCCATAGACATACCGATACTAGTCATATGGTCGAAATGTCCATTCATACGTAGGACATGTGGACCTACGGAGCTGCCTGCTGACATCTTGCAGGCAATTAGTTCTCGGAGAACAGTGTATTTTTCAATACGTACTTTCTCTTTGAACATATCCTTGATCTGTGCAACCATTGCAAACGGATCATGGGATAGCTCCATAAATTGCTTTTGGAGGTCCGCCTCCATGCAGCCCAGCATGACACACGCAACGTCGATAGAGTCGCTAAGGTGTTTCTGGTACGCATCCTTAACGACCCTCATTACGTTGGCAGCTGGCTCCACCGGGATAGCCTTATCAAGGACGTACTCCCTGCGTTCCAACTTTAACACAAGTCGTAAATTTCTGTCCCAGTCCAGATAATTTGTCCCGTTGAGTTTACACTTTTCGAGTATAGATCTCAACGACAAATTAGACGAGTTTGTTGAATTACTAGCCATTTCTACACGAAGAAAGTAAATTTAATCAGAAAAGTTGAACAAATTTACGAAGATCCGAATTAAACACCAACCATCCGATTCTAAGGTTTAGAACCTTGAAACCAGGATCCCTAATTCGTCATTTAAAGTGCGCTAAGGCGCACCGCTCCAATTGACTTATTTAGGTAGGACGTCCGTCCAATTACAACCCGTGTAACTCTTAGTCAGGGTATGTGCAAAAACACACGGCTTACCCTTCCGATGCCCCAGCTCGACCTCAGGCCAAGAATCGTGGTCAAGTCAACCAACCTTCACTAACGAGTTAACTTTGTGCAGATGCTCCGCTAAGGCGCACGACATCCCACAAAGTTTACCATTCCCATCTAGAACCCATTCGATCGATGCTCCGCTAAGGCGCACGACACCGATAAAATGTTTCTACATGGGTGTGAATTTGGGTGGCATCTCACTTGACTCAAATTATCTTGTAAATTGGTTGTGCTTAATAATTCAAAAGTATTTGGCACAATTACGAACCCGTCATCAACAACCCGTGTTGTGACGTTTCTAATTGTATCACATATTATCTTCATTTGAAACCGTCATTTGCAACCCGTGCAAACACGTTTCAAATTTGAACTCATCCATCACAACCCGTGCGATGATAGTTCACAACGCTTTAAACACGCAAACAATTAAAATCGATTTTAATCTTTGCATGTGAGGTGATGGCTTATAAACTTATAAGCTAATCATGCAAGCATGTTATTAATTAAACAATTCAAGCAAGCATTCATAAAGCGTTAAATATACATTTTATAGCCCATCCTAATCTTAGGATTCTACGAGTCTTCACATCTTCTCGTCTTTCTCATTCGGGCTCCCACTAGCTCTTGGACTTCCTCCAAGACCGTCATTGTGCTCGATTTTCCATCCTTCTCGTCTTTGAGTAATAATTACAATTAATACTCGGTTCGTATACCGGATAAAAAATAATTACACTTTATGGGCTCGAATAAAAGAATAATTACACGCTAACACTAACGGTATGCAAACCGTGAAAGCGATAAAATCTAATGGGCTACTAATGCATCATACATCTCATCACATCATCCAACATGTTATCACACAAACATGTTATCAAATAATATGCAATAATTCCGGTTTTAATTTTGCCAAGTTGCTTGGTCGGGTTTATCGAAACTAGACCTTTTCGAAAAATGGTTTATCGAAACCGATCAAATTTAAAAGTTTTCGAAATATTGGATCGCGGGTTCATCCACGGACATAATCAACGTGCACGAACCAAGTCGGGCCAAGCCCAATGGGCCGAAGCCCATTGGGCCGAGCCCAACACCACGGCTCGGATTGGGCCTAGAAAAGCTCAAACCGAGCTTGCCTCTCCTCTCGGCCTCGGTTAAGAGGAGGGACGGCCCCGGTCACCGCTGGCCTCTCCCAGCCTCCAATGACCTCCGTCCAGTACCTCCGATCCGGCTCCCCGAGAGTCTCTTCTCGAACCCGACAAATCCAATAATTTCCGAAAAATTCCAAATTCAATATATTTTCAAAAAATAACATATTTCATGCAATTATCCCAAAAATCATTAAAATCATGTTATCAACAATTATGACATTTATATCATTACAAAACCGAAATAACAAACAAGGATCTCGGAGTGGTAGACCGGCTCTGATACCACTGTTGGGTTCCGGGGTATCCTAATCACGTTCATGGCAGCGGAAGCAACCTATAAACCGCCCCTAACCTGCGCAAGATCGACTACCAAGTTAGATCCTTAGGAAATCGAGTTTTCGGATTTTACCAGAATCTGCCCGGCAGAAAACCGAGATTTTGAAGCTCCATATCTCAAGTTACAGATCTCCAATTGCTTCGGTTCTTTTTGGAGATTAAACCTCCGCCAATTGTCTACATCTTTTGTGTTTTGCTCCGAACCCAGTTCGGACAAGAAGACCTCCGTCTGGAGCAAAACATTTTTCCCATCTCGCTGCACAGACTCTGCGGACCAGTCTACTTCTCGGCCTTGTACCTCCCAAACCAGCGCTCTTTTGGAAAATCAGTATTTCACAAAGGTTGTAGCCCTTTGACTTATCTTTATAACGCCGCAAGTTTCAGGTCGATCGAAGCTCGGAAGAAGCAGCTATGGCTCACGCAATGTCGGTCTCCGGAACTGGACAATCTGGACAGTTTCTCCATTTTGCTTTTGGTCTTTGTTGAATCAAGAAAGAAGAACTTTCGGATCTTCTTCTCTAGAGCAAGTCCACACCAAGGGGATGATCTTGAAGATCCTTCACTTAACTGCCTAATAGAACAATTAAATGAAGAACAAGAGAGCAAAGAGATGAGAGAGAGAGAGAGAGCTTGTGAGAGTTGTGTTGAATGTTGAATCCCATTTGATATTTCTCTACTTTATCAATCTCATGAGCATGGGTCAAAAGGTGATTGGTATGGGCTTAAAGGCGCTTTAACCCATACCCCTTAAATCAATCACCTCTTAATCCACAATCACCAACTAAGCATGGTGTTGTGTGGCCCCCACACATGGACCTACCATGTGGGCCGACCAATAGGGCTTATTGGGCCCTTGTTTGGGCCGGCCATGCGACCTCATGGGTCGAGCCCAATGGGCTCGCCCGTGTGGTCTCGTGTCGTGTCCAAAAGTCGCCCGACCCATTTTGTCGTTACTTATCAAACAAAGTCCAACGCAACATCGACGAAAAAACTCATTTTTCTCGATTCGCTAATTATTCTCTCAAACCGAACCCATGGCACAAAACCTCCAGTTTTGTCCATGTATTGCTCCTCAAGAAACGTTAAGGTTTCCTTGTCTCAAGTTATCCGTCTTGAATGTGTGTGACCCTCTAGGCTCATGCCACCGTTGGCAGATCGGCGCAAAAGATCGCTCTTGCCCGATCCATCATAAGTGGTCTCTAGTAAGACGTTATGATTACCCAAGGTGCATGATGATCGATGATTCGACTTAACCTTGTGCATACAAGTCACTATCCTATTATCTCTAGATATCCCGATTGATCATAAGGCATATAGTCGTCACCCTTGTTTAATCAATCATTGTTACTTGATATGTGAGATGGCTGAGAACTGATAACCCGTATCACCGGAATGGCCATGCTCTTACTCTCAGTCATTCTCGACTAAGAGGCCTTTTAACGGATATCTTTCCCATACCGTAGTATGAGGGATAAATCCTTTAGCCGTCTTTCGTGTCAGTCATGCAACCCGTTCCGCCACCCAATCATGCCCGTTATTGCAATCCTGTCACAGAAAGCGTTAGGCGCAAGTTAAAGTTGCACGTTCATTGCATAGTGATCACAAAGACTCCTCGGTCTAAGGATATCGTGACAAGTTATCGCATTTGAATATGTTCATGGCTTAATCTATGAAAACACTATTCAAAGCGGGTTGTCCGATATCAATCACCTCATGATATCTATGATATGATTCCGGGATCCCTCATCCCTATGACAAGTAGAACTACGTCATTAAGAACCATCCTCATACTGGTCGCTTCTAAGGAAGCATATTTTGACCAGGGACTCGTTAAGTGTGATCCGTACAGATTTATGGTTCTACTACTTTAGTGGTCATAAATCAGATCATGCTTAGCATATTACTTCAACACATAAGTAATACAAAGCCGTTTTATATATATGTTACAAACGATGATAATGTACATAGACGTTTACAGGCTAATAGCAATTGGACTAGGGCACAAATGCTATCATCGGGATGACCCCCCTGAAAGCAATAATGCCTCTAGTCGGTAAACTGTCTTGAAGAACTAGTCATCTGAAACTCCTGAAGTTTGGTGGAACTGGCATACCCCACAGTCTCGAAGTCTAGTCTACTGAAACTGCATGATCCGTCCCCAACAACATGTGGTAACCCCTCCTCGCAGTGTATCCTTTCTTATTTGATGTCCACCAGATCTGATCGTGATTCCCATCTGTCGGTGTGAGAGTGCCAAGGGCCGAAAGTAACTCTGCAAACACCAACCCTGCTCTAGCTGACAGAACTCCTCGGAAGGGAGTAGACCATCCCTCAAGAACCCATGCCTCAGGAAGTGAATGGCCCGGGTGACTCACACGGGTGTAGAGTCTGTGAAACCTGGCCCTCGAGCAGAAATCTCCCAACCTGCAATCATACCAGAATATGATATGTCCGCCCTCTCCAAGTCTCCAGCGGACACACCCAGATCCAAAAATCCTAGGAAAAGCCTGAAGAGACGAGAGACCAAGAATATCCCGCAAAGCCCTCGACCCTGAGTGTCCAGAGAAAGGTAAGGAGGAAA
This sequence comes from Geranium rotundifolium, assembly GCA_963920655.1. NCBI lineage: Eukaryota > Viridiplantae > Streptophyta > Magnoliopsida > Geraniales > Geraniaceae > Geranium > Geranium rotundifolium. Next base: position 15,231,668 of record OY987319.1, on the reverse strand, counting down.
AGTCCCAAGACGACATGTCCCATCCGTACCTCGCACACAGAATCCTCCTCCACAATGAATTCGGTTATGTTGGGAATCGCCACCACCATTTCAACAGCAGAGCGTTGTTGGCCTCCTGAAGGCGGCGGATGACCAAGCCTCCCTGTCTGATCGGCCTACAGACACGCTCCCACCTAACCTTCGCAAACCCCCGACGTCCACCTTTGCCTCTCCACAGGAACCTCCTAATAATGAACTCCATCACAGCAATAGTAGTCATGGGGGCCCGGAAAAGAGACATGCAGAAAATAGGCAAGCTCGAAAGAGCCGCCTTAATCAGCGTGATCCGTCCTCCAAAAGAGAGTGTGCGCGCTTGCCAGAAAGCTAACCTGGTCCTGAACTTGGCCACAATCGGCTCCCAAGTCACCACCCATCGGTAATCTGCCTCCAAGTTGAAACCCAAATAAGGTAGAGGAAGCTGCCCGACCACACAACCGAAAGCTCTAACTAAGCGTCTGTCACCACCCCCCTCCAGATTCAACCCCAACAAGACCGACTTGTCGAAATTGATCCTCAGGCCTGACGCCCACTCAAAATACTGTAAAACCAACTGGAGCTGAAACAACTGATGAGGCTGGGCCTCAACAAATAAGAGGGCGTCGTCTACAAACTGAAGGTGTGAGACTCTCTCCTCATCACTCTCACGGATCCCCCTAAAAAGCGCAGCCTCCTGTCCACGTCGAAGAAGGAGGCGTAGCCCCTCCGCTGCAATAATGAACAGGAGCGGGGATAAAGGGCACCCATGTCTGACTCCTCTCCTGATGTCAAACTGGCTCGTAGGGGAGCCATTGACCAAGACCAAAGAAGAGGATCCCAGGCAAGAAGCGATCCAGTGTGTCCACTTTGGGCCAAAGCCCATAGCGGCCATAACGCTCCAAAGGTAACTCCAATCGACCCGGTCAAAAGCTTTCTCAAAATCAAGCTTGACAACTGCCGCCCTGGAGTGTGTCCTACGAACCATGTCAATCAACTCGTTCGCCACCAGGACCCCATCAACTACCTGTCTACCCCGAATGAAGCTAGACTGCACCTCGCTAATCAAGTCATCAATATATCGTCTCAGCCGTATGGAAAGAACCTTAGCCAAAAGCTTATAAGGTCCCGAAATAAGACTAATCGGTCTAAACTCTGCAAAGTCGCGAGGGGTCTCAATCTTCGGAATCAAGGCTATGAAAGAAGCATTGAGACCCGACCCAATCCTTCCTGTGAGATGAAAATCATGGAAGAAACCGAAGACATCCTCTCTAATCACGTCCCACATCTCGCGGAAGAATCTCATGGTGAAGCCATCTGGGCCTAGGGCCTTACCCCCATCGCACTCTGAGAGGGCCGAAAGGATCTCCTCCTCAGTGAAAGCAGCCTCTAAAAAGTCTGATCCCCCCGGAGGCAAAGTTCGGAATGGGAGTGGCGGTAAACTAGGTCTCAAAATAAAATCTAGCTGGAATCGCGCCTGAAAATGATCTACTGCCGCTCTACGAATCTGCTATGGATGTGTCTGCTCCTGGCCATCAATAACCAGACATCTGATACGACTCTTGTTGCCTCTCGTCGCAGCGCATCTATGAAAGTACCGAGAGTTCCTGTCCCCCTCTAGAGCCCAGCGAACCCTCGACTTCTGCCTCAAGATGTCCCCACGAGTCTTCGCCAAGCCCACAAGCTCGGTCCGGAGTATGCCTCGCTCCTCCTCCTCGACCTCTGTAAGTGGTCTCACCCCCGCCAGAGCTTCCAAAGCCTCAATGTTGGTTGTGGTCCTGGAAATCTAGTGCTGTACGTGACCAAACACCTCGATGTTCCAGGTGGCTAAGTCTGACCTCAGACGTTTGAGCTTCACCCATAACATAAAGTTTGGGCAGCCCACAACATCGATGTAAGAGGCCCACTTTGCTGCCACAAAGCTCTTGAAATAACTATGGTCCAACCAGGCGTTGAGGAACCGTCTGGGTCTCGGTCCCTAATCAGCCTCCTGGGTGCCTATCAACTCCGTTAGCTCTCCCTCCTCATCATCCTCCTCAATCCCCCTCAGAGCTCCCACCTCCAGCTCCTCTCTAACCAAGACTAAGTCTCCCTCTGTGGTCTCCTCCCACTCATCCTCTGAATTCACAACCCCATCAATCTTCTCTACCCGTGTATCCCTTGGAGCCGAAATCTCCTCACTCTCTCTGAATTGACTGGACTGTGCCCTCTCTTTGATGATCCTATAAGGCGCACGCAGAACCCGGATCGCAGAGGCTGAGGACGTCGGGCGTCTCCCCGCAGAAAAAAATGAGCGCATCCCCTCCAGAGAGTAGCCCCTACGCAAACTGTTAGTGGAGATCGGCGCCAAGGCCAAAGACAATCTCACCCAAACTGAGTCCTCGTCTCTCCCTGGTATGTCACCCTCGCTATCGTGATCATCGGGGATCAAGGGTCTGGACGTCGGATAAAGATCCCCCTCCTCGAATCCCAGATGCTGGGAAACCCCCTCACCGATCCGAGTAGAATCAAGATCAACAATCCTCGGGTAAGGCGTTGGAGGGGATCCTGGTATCCGAGCAAAGCCCACGGCTCCCGAATGTGTCTCCAGAGCCTCCTCCTGAACTATAATCTGAGTCTCAGCCTCCTTATCCTGCACAACAACCTCTGCCTCCTGAACCCTTCCCTGAGAAGTAGCCTGCTCCCTTGGCATCACAACCCGTATATCTAACGCCTCCATCTCCTCTGCCCAGGATACCTTACCCCTACCTTGTCTGAACGGTACGATGGCCCCCGATCGGACAGGAGATAGGTGAAAGTCGGAGTCTGTCAGAGTAAAAAATGGGATCTCTAAAATGGAAGCGACCTCGAAACCCACTCTGACCGACCCCACTCCTAACCGACAAACAACTCCCCACGACCTCCGGAGAGGATCTGAGACGTGCACCAATACTGCAACACGCTCAAGAGACCATACACCAAATGAGTCTGGATGAGTAACTATGTAGCTGCCAATGTCGCCTACCACCGTCTCAATCGACGTCAAAGACCATGCTGATAGCGGAATCCCCCGTATGTGTAACCAGTGAAACACTCCCCCGTGTAGGAATCTGTCGCAGTCAGTCAAAAAGAAGAAGAACCAGTGACGAAGATGAGCCCACTGATCCCCCTGGAGTCTGTCTATCGCACCGGCATCTGCAAATGACAGGAGGAACACACGTTGTCCCAAGTCTGAGATCGTGACAACCTCCAAGCCTGTGCCCCACTGCTAATATGCAAAACTGAAAGCGCTGTGAGGAGGTGTGAAATAGGCCTCGGCTGCGAGTCGGAGCGGTCGAAAACCAGGGCTCACGTGGAAAGGTCGATGTTGTCTGTGGACCAGTAGTCGCTACTCGAGGCTCGCGGGAGAGACCCGGGGTGGTGAGTGAGTGTCGTCCAACTGCAACTCTAAGGGTGTGCCCCCTCAAGACCGAAAAGTGTAAGGCTGGGATCGCCTCCGCACGCGCCTGCTTCGAGGCTAGGTGGACAAATATGTAGCTCGCCTGACGATGTCTCCTCGGGATGGTCACCTCAAGTACCTCCCCAAACCTCCTGAAAAGGTTCCTGAGCTCCTCGACTGACGGGAGGGTCGATAAATTACCCACGTATGTCAGAAAAGCGGATTTGGAAGCCTCCTCCAAATTCTGGTTCATACCTGAAGTAATTTTTTCGATTCGACCACCAAAACTCTCGCAATCAGCTTGAGCTTCCTCAGCCAAAACCCCTAGGTCGGCTTGTGCCAAAATAACAGGGTCCTCCAGCAAACTTTTTCCCTCTCTAATGTCTCTAAGTCTACGATCCGAAGGGCATTTCAGGTCGGCCAGTATAGGGATGGCTAGCTTCGCCGAGTATTTCGGCTCAATCGGTTCAAGAAAACTAGTAAAATTATCCGAGCCACAAACTGAGCTGCGTACCTTATTTGATGAGCCGGTTGACTTGTGATGTAAGGTGGGTCCCGAATAGCATGAACCAGAATTAACCGATGTTGGAACCAGACTTTGAAGACGCGATCCGGCTGGAACCTTGACCGCCGCCTATCTGAGGGGTATTTGGCCGTTGATGATTGAGCGGGCCGGTGCAATCTGAGTCGTTCCTGGGTCGGGACACGTCGGCAGCCCACCCTCCGTGGCTACCAGTCCGGTAGTGCCCAATCGAGTTGTCATGACGGTCGCCGGTGTACTCCCCTTGTCGTCGAGCTTCCGGCTAGAAGCCCCGGCACCCCGCCCGATCCCTCGTCCACCACACCCGGCACGGTGGAGCTGGTCGCAGGTGCTCGATCCTAGCCGCTCGAGGGCTTCCACGCCCCAAACAGTCCCGCGACGGTTCGCCGGAGGTTTGCAGGCGTCGATGGTGGTTGCCGGAGCTTTGCTGGTGTCGCTGGCGGTGATCGGGACAGCGATCCGATCTGCATCACCGGTCCCCATTCTCCTTGTCGATCTAGCCCTTCCTCTTCGGTCTCTTCTGCCTCGACCTGTCTTGCCCCGTCCTAACTTGCCATGGCCTGGCTTCCTGGTGGCAGCACCATCACCATGAAAGAGGTGTAGATCAGCGCCGGCAGATGGAGACACCATGACAGCTCGGTCCGAGGTGGTAGCGACAGTCTCATATTAGATTTGATCAGAGATCTCCACCCTGAGGCTTCGACCACCACCCGCAGTCACCTTCCTCGTGGTTCCTCGAACCCTAGCTAGGGTTTTGTAACTCGGCGCCGCCAGCGCCCTCCTTGGATTCACAGAAGCCGACCGCCCCTCCCGATCCCCCTCTATGTCTCTGCAGGCTTCGCCAGGGGCCTAGGCAGTTGCACAGAACCTTAAAGGCCGTCGCAACATCAGCCCTGGCCTCTCTCTCTCCCTGTCGTCCCTGGCCGATCGGCCAATGGTGTGGAGGTCTCCCTTGGCTCGAACCCGACGTCGATCTCCTCTCCTATCAGCTTCTTTCGGTCCCCAGGTGAAGATCCTGCTCTCCCCCACCCTCTCCGACTCGATCTGCACCTTTACCGCTCCGGGCTGGCTTGATCTCCATGGTTCCTGATCGGCTTCAACATCAGATCGGCCAGAAAGTGAGCCAAATCGATTGGAAATCACCAGATCACGACCAGAATGACATGCCCCGTCTCTTCCCGTTCTCCCCATGTGAAAAAAATGGCCGAAACAGCCTCGCCGGAGAGCCGCCAGACGTTCGCCGGAGCTCGCCGGAAATCGCCTAGCTAGAGAGCGTTGGATGATTTAGCAGAAAATCATGCATAGAAATGGTTTAGCTTCGCTTCTGATAATGATGGATGATATTAGACAAACCATTGAATGATTCTCTAGGCGACTGCTAGGATGTCCCATGCACACTTGGTAATAGTACAGGTGTTGATCAATCTGAACACGTTTTAATCCACGTTGTTAAAGATAGCATTAAGTGCTCGAGAATTTCCTAGGGCTGCCTCATCTTCGATGTCAGTCCATTCTGTTTCAGATTTAGGACCTGTAATATTTCCCTCGGCATCTTAATGGCATGGGGCACTTCAACCATTTATTACATTCTTTCAGGTCTTGTTGTCAATAGATTTCAAGAAGGCGCACATACGAGCTTTCTAGTGTCCAAAGTTAATCCCATCTAGAGTAGGTGGACGATTGACTGATCCTCCTTCTCTGGTGTTGTCCATGTCTGACAGTCAGAATTTTACGCCTATGAACTCACCTAAAGTTGTAGGTGCTTCCTCTGATACCAATTAAAATTCTGATTAGTTAACCTAGGCAAGATGTCACGCACAATGTCTAGACAAAGTTCTTAACAAAATGTCTATGAAAAGGTATGAACAATAAAGATATTGTATGGTTTTGGAGCGTTCTAGATCATTGAGATAGCGTAAGCGTTTAACAAAATCTACTCCAAACCTTGTCCAAGAACATAAACCGTTAAATCCCAAGGCAAAATCTATTCCACAAGATGTTTACCTTTAAGTCTTTGTTGAATCGATAAAGAAGAACTTTCGGATGTTCTTCTCTAAAGCAAGTCCACACCAAGGGGATGATCTTCAAGATCCTTCACTTAATTGCCTACTAGAACAATTAAATGAAGAACAAGAGAGTAAGATGAGAGGAGAGAGAAATTGTGGCCGGCCTCTAGAGAGAGAGAGGGAGCTTGTGAGAGTTGTGTGATTATTTTGTGTAATGAATCAATATTAGATATTTACCTTCATCATCCAACTCATAAGCATGGGTCAAAAGTGATTGGTATGGGCTTAAAGTGTCATCACCCACGCCCCTTAAATCACTCACCTCTTAATCCACAATCACCAACCAAGCATGGTGTTGTGTGGCCCCCACTCTTGGACCCACCAATGTGGGCCGGCCATATGAGGCTTATTGGGCCCATAATGGGCCCTTGTTGGGCCGGTCACATGACCTCATGGGCCGAGCCCAATGGGCTCGCCTATGTGGTTTCGTGCCGTGTCCAAAAGTTGTCCGACCCTTTTTGTCGTTACTTATCAAACAAAGTCCGACGCGACATCGACAAAAAACTCAGTTTTCTCGATTCGCTAATTATTCTCTCAAACCGAACCCATGGCCCAAAACCTTCAGTTTTGTCCATGCATAGCTCCTCAAGAAACGTTAAGGTTTCCTTGTCTCAAGTTATCCGTCTTGAATGTGTGTGACCCTCCAGGCTCATGCCACCGTTGGCAGATCGGCGCAAAAGATCTCTCTTGCCCGATCCATCATAAGGGGCCTCTAGTAAGACGTTATGATTACCCAAGGTGCATGACGATCGATGATTCGACTTAACCTTGTGCGTACAATTCACTATACTATTATCTCTAGATATCCCGATTGATCACAAGGCATAGAGTCGTCACCTTTGTTTAATCAATCATTGTTACTTGATATGTGAGATGGCTGAGAACTGATAACCCGTATCACCGGCATGGCCATGCTCTTACTCTCAGTCAGTCTCGATCAAGAGGCCTTTAACGGATATCTTTCCCATACCGTAGTATGAGGGATAAATCCCTTAACCGTCTTTCGTGTCACTCATGCAACCCGTTCCGCCACCCAATCATGCCCGTTATTGCAATTCCTGTTACGGAAAGCGTTAGGCGCAAGTTAAAGCCGCACGTACATTGCATAGCGATCACAAAGACTCCTTGGTCTAAGGATATCGTGACAAGCTATCGCATTTGAATATGTTCATGGCTTAATATATGAAAACACTATTCAAAGCGGGTCGTCCGATATCAATCACCTCATGATATCTATGATATGATTCCGGGATCCCTCACCCCTATGACAAGTAGAACTACGTCATTGAGAATCATCCTCATACTGGTCACTTCTAAGGAAGCATATATTGACCAGAGACTCGTTAAGTGTGATCCGTACAGATTTATGGTTCTACTACTTTAGTGGTCATAAATCAGATCATGCTTAACATATTACTTCAACACATAAGTAATACAAACCCGTTTTATATATATTACAAACGATGATAATGTACATAGACGTTTACAGGCTACTAACAATTGGACTAAGGCACAAAATGCTATCAGATACAAAGTAGTAAACAACAACACACGATATGTTTACCCAGTTCGGTGCAATCTCACCTACGTCTCGGGGCACTCTGCCAGTGGAAAGGTTTCACTATGATGTAATCAGTCAAACCATACAAGTATCAATGATCATCACACAGATCAATACTCTATGCTACTATTACAAGTGCAAACCTATTTTAGAGACTCCCCCTGAATCCAAGACTCTGTCTTGATTCCACTCAACGAGTACTCACAAGGTTAGCAGCTACAATAAATTTGGAATCTATTAGGATTTCCTTAACCTAATCGATTTAGGTTTCCCAATTCCTTATCGCCGAATATCTTTTCAGAGTCTCTATCACGGAAGGTATCTTAACACAATCATAACTCAATCAAGACTTTCTAGACGTCTCCAACACAGCTGGAGATCTTCAAGATTCTCAATCGAAGCCGGTCTTCATATTAAGAAAACTTTTTAATACTACGACGCACAAGATGTTGTGTCAAAACACTTGACATCTTTCTTGACCAGATGTTCGACATCCTTCCCAGTGCCTAAAACTTAAGCCAACCAACATCGTAACAACAACAGTTAACATCATTAATGAGTAGCTAAATCTTAGCGTAACAAAAAACTCACATAGTAAAAGAGGCTTGCAATCGAATGCATTCATACCAAACCCTACCGCGAACACCTGTACCCCTCGTATAACTCGCTCTAAGTTGTAAATATTCAATTGCAAGTTGTTGACAAGGAAAAACGAAGCGAGAGACAAGTTAAATTCAAAAGTTGGCATCATCGAATACATGATTCTTATGTGTTCCAACCGGCCTTTTGAAATAACAGATTCTAAATCAATTAGATTAAGTTCTTACTCAGCCAACCAAATAAACTCGCATAAAATAATATTCATTTCTTTCTGTTGACATCAATGTAAACACCTCTTGTTGTTCGTGTGCTACTGAACATGTATTACAACCATTTCCGCAACCCAATCTGTACAAACCCATTATCATGAATATGATCATGATCCATTCTGCTTCCTCTCAATTTCCCTTTTCTTTCCTCTCCCACAGCAAAAACATGTTATGCAACAGTTGGGTATGCAGCAACAGCTTAACCAACTGCATTTCAAACATGTAGGCCAACTGGGTCGCCAACAGGTTGTGCACTTTGGCCTCCACGAGCACTTGAGTGTGCACCAAGGTTTCGGGCATTTTGGTCTGCAGCATTGTATTTTACAGCAGCAATTGCTTGATTTGTCTGTGAGATCCTTGCGGATCTTTTTGAGCCGGATTTGCGTTGTTATGTTCTCCATTTCTTGTATGAATTTGCAAAGATGGCGGATGTAGTCAGGATACAGCTCCAAGTTGCAGTGCCCGCCTCCTTTGATCCACAACGGCTCGTAGGGTTCCCTTGCCTTCTTCCATAACCCATTGCCGTGTAACCAATTCACAACGTCATCTTCTGTTCCCTACAGTGTACATTTGATCCAACTCAATCTCAAAATTTGATATTTAGAGGCAAATCTAATAGAGATGAGTTGTTTCAGCAATTGCCTACTTATACTAGTTTCAATAGATCAGGAGCATACACTACATTCTCAGAAATGTTAGTAATTTTTCGTGACATGCAAGATTCTAGTCTTGCGTATTACATAGATAAGGAACAAAAAAGCTGTTCAACTGCACATTCAATTACTTAAGGCGCACCAAGAATTTAATTGTTAGGGTCATTTCAGCCTAACTAATTCAAGAAAACAGTAGTTTAACTAATTCAAGAAAACAGTAGTTTCCCATAAGTTGGATAGTCACTCGTATCAATCAAGAGGAGGTCAAACATTTCATCATTCGTTCAGGCTCGTTTGCAACAGCATAATAAGTAAGCAGAAGAGCTACAACACAGAGTGTTCTATTAACGAAAGATTTAAGCCATGTAATGTAATGGGATGACAAATACTTACATGTATTACCAATACTGGGCACTTCACCTTCTTGATTTTGTTTATGTTCTGCATTTATCAGATACTTGAAAGTTAACATGCAGTCTAATTTGTGCCTTATCAAAGTATATAGTACACTGCTCTAAAAAAATCAAGTTTCCACCATGTATTTCTAACACAATTTCATGGGCCAAAATGGGTTCTGTACTGTACCTTGTATATGTCCACGCAAAATGAAAAGTTGACGTGGCAGAGAACACGAAGACCAGAAAGAATAGCACTGTGCAGAACTACACCCCGAAGCCTAGGTAACTTAGCCGCCAAGTGTAGTGTTGGTCCACTTCCAACTGATTGCCCATATAAAATGACATCCTCCTGGCCGACTCCATATTCAGTCTCAAGACACTCATATACAGCCTCTATATCAGCATACGTGTTTGCTTCACTTGGCTGAATCATCCATATGAATGCCATTATTTTCACAACAAGAGACAAAAGAAACGTAACAGTTGATGCATACTATAGTCATCACATATCTTCCTAACAACATATGCATCTTGTAAGCACTCAGCAAGTTTCCCCACGTGTCTAAAATTTGCAAGTGCAGTACAAATCTTGTAGCAAAGAAACCAATTGCAACCACACTTGAGTTTTATAGATTTATCCATCCATCCAAAAGATATGTCCCATTTCACTATTTGCAGAACTTCAGCACTCAAATTGTAGTGCTAAATATACACTTATTTTGGAAAAGATCCTAAGTTAGACGTAGCACGAATTCACTATTAAATCAAGTACCTAATCTACCAAGGATATAAAATTTGTTGCAAAACAGTGCACAGACCAATCTGTAACCTAGAACTGTGTCCAATTTATGATTAAAAGAAGAACAAAAGCAATGTAAATACACAATATTATATTGAGTCCAGTGAGCAGCATACCTTTCCAGTGGAGGCTCCGTAGCCTGAATAATCATATCTGCGTTAAAGATTAAAACAGAGACAAAAACGTCTTAGTCAATAATTGCAATGGCATCACAAATGCAGTAACTAGACGAGCAACCTAAAGCTCAAGCTTTCAATCAGCAAAAAGGTAACTGATCTCATCAGTCACCACACATCATATAAGTTCATCCAATTGAAGACTAAAACCCAAGTAGCTAATGAAGCTCTCACAATTGGATTACCAGGTAGTCACTAATAAGCCATTCTTAAATACAATGTATCCATACAGATTCCCATTCATTTGTATTTATCAGAACCATTATTACATTTTTTCCAGACAAAGTAACACTTAACAAAAGTTTTATCATGAAAACCCTTAAAGATCACTGCAAACAATATGGCAAGCAAAGACAAATCTTTCCAGACTCCCATATTGTTATGGACCTTTGTTTCTTCACTTTTCCTCGCCAAAGCAAAAAAAGTAAGAGATGAAACTTGAGAAACACAGGCACAAAAACCTAAGAAAGCAGACTCATGTCTGCACCCCAAGCATGGGGTATCAGTTGGGCACTGGCAAATGAAACAATAATAAAAATGAACTCAACATGAAAAGGTGCAAAAGGAACTGTTGAGAAGAAGCAAATAATTTAACCAGTCCCCCTTTTCACTTTCTGGCTTACAAATGAACCCAAAAAACATCCCATCAGCTACAACAACAAAATCCTGAAATGAATTTAAACACTTTCAATTACAGATCTAAGATAAAATCTCAAACAAATCCATTCCTTTTCTCTTCAAACATTAGATACCAAGGCCAAAACTAGGGAAAATGATGGAGAAAAGACAAGGGCATAGCCTGAAGAAGCTGAGCTCCCTAAAAAGGAGAAGATAGCCATGAAAAAGAGAATCAAACCAAAACCCATTTCATATCAAAGCAAACAAAATGTGAACTTTATTGTTTAGCTTAAAAATGCAAACTTTAACCCCCACAGGAGCAGATTGGACAGAAGAGGAAAAGACAGACCCCATGAGATTGACCCTGAGATTGAGGTTGAGCTGGAGGAAGAGGTCATAGAGCTGGCCGAGGTCGGCGGCATTGCCGTGGGAGTAGAGGAGAGTGAGTCTAGCATATGGGTTTCTGAGATAAAAAGCAACAATCTTGGTGTGACGCTTGGTGTCGAGGAGGAGGACGTCGAGGTCAGGGTGAGGAATGGGGATGGAAGAGGAAGCGACGGTGAGCTTGCCGTCGTCGCGCTTCTTGATCTGGTAAGTGGCCGGAGACGGAGGGAAGAAGGCGAATTTCGACGCCAGCTGAGACACTGTACACCCCATTACTCATCGACCCAACTTCACTGCATTTCAATGTGAGCCTCTGTTTTCTTTTTCCAGGGAAATGGAGGTTTTTAGGGTTTGTGGGTAGTGTTTGGTTGGCTAGATTGGTGCAACAAGGTGATGATTTCAATGGGGGAAGGGGTGTGGTGATGGTGTTACTGTTTTTGCAGAGTCCAAGGACAGAGAGAGAGAGAGAGAGAGAAAAAAAAAACAGAGGAAGGTCTTTTGCAGGTGGCAGTGAGAGCAGAGAAATAGAGTGAGGGTGGAAATGTAAATAATTGAAAGATTGGGGGCAATGATGTAGAGGGGTGAGCTTGAACAAACACTGAAGTGATGTGTGACTTCATTGGAGTGTTGATTTGTTGTATGTATCTGCCTCTCGAGTTGAGAGTAACTGTGCATTATTTCTCATCAAAGAAAAAAGAAGACAACATTTTTCTGTGTCCATTTTAGGATTGCCTTGCAACCTCTCTCTCACTCTTCTCTTCATCAATGCTTTTCTCATCTGCTTCTCCTCTAACCATGTTAATGGCCACTATTGACTACCCAATTTCTCAATATATTCATTAATGTCTTCCACATAAAACACCTTTTAAAATTAAAAATAATTGACATGAAAAAAAGGTATATAATAGATTATAATAATATGTAATTATCCCAAAAAAATAATAAGTAACACATTCAAAGCATGTGTTAAATTTTAAAACTCAATTTATTTAAATGTTATCGGTTTGAGTTTGGTGAATTGATTAGCTTTGTCCACTCTTTGGCTCAGTGTTCGAAGTTTAGCATGACATGGGGTGAATTTAAAGTTACAGTGTAAAAGAAATGATGTATTATTAAAAAAATATAATCCAAAATTTACTCTCAAAAAGTTTAAAAATTAATTGTTGGCTTGGAAATAAGATGAAGAAATATGGATCATGTTGATTTAATACCTGGTACAAACATGAATAAGTGTTGACGTGGGTAGGGGGCGATTTGCTTTTGCATAGAGGTTGAGTTTCGGTGGTGGCCTTTCAACCTTACAATGGTAGCTAGGAAATTCAGAAAATAATATGTAAAAGTAACTATGAGCATATATTTGTTTTGTTTGTAAAACTAAGTAGATAAAATTGTGTGAAGGAGTTTTGACAAATGCATAACTATGTTTTCAAATAAGTGATCAATGAATATTTCTTGATCCTTGATTGGTTAGCAATTTTAGGTGGACAAAATCATAATGTTCAACTTCCTTTTTGTTTTGTTTTAGGTTCTTTTTGGCCGTAATTATCAACCGACCGACCGACTACAAGATGGTAATGTTATTAGTTTTCACAATGAAAGAGAGGTTAGAGGAAGGAGGAATTCGCAATCACATTGCATGAATTCAGCAAACGCTTTGTTGCATTTGTCACTTGTTGCACACCTGTTTCTTTACCCGGCCTTGAACTGAAGGAGTAACTTTCTCTTATTCCAAAAAGGAAAGACATGGCAACAAGACAAACAGAGTCCTCTCTACATCTTTTGCACTTGCACTGTTCCAAAAAGAAGCCACTCCTACTAATCATAGATTTAGTCATAATTTACACCCACTAAACACGCGTATTAGTTTGACTTGTTGTTATAAACACTGATTTTCTGCTTCAATTCAATGTATGGTTTGATATCAAGGTGAGTCCCACCTAAATAGTTTAACTTATTTTTTTTATCATAACTTAATCTGCCGGTCGTAATAAATACGGTAAATTATGATATCTTAAATTCAACAATAGTATCGCTAATGTGAAGATTTGAACCATCAACTTCATACTTATTACATGAGATTCGTGTCTCCTCATCTATGACATTTGATTAGTTTAACCCTAATTTTGTATCATTTATTCATATTGAGGAAACACGTTTAGTAGTTTATTTCTTGTTACATGTAGTTTAACTCCCGTCATTACATATTTCTTATCCCCAAGTTACACAATTACACGATGAGTTCATTGTTTAGGTGTGGTTTTTGTATTTCTCCCAACCTCGCACTTTGTTTACCATCACCACTCTACACAATTACACAATGGTTTCATCATTAGGATGTAGTTTGCATGTTTTATCCCAAACTCGAAAGTAGTAAATTCTCAATTTCCAAATTCAAGCGGATGCCAAATAGTACTGATGATAACACAGTTATATTGTAGTTTGCAAAATACAATGACAATACAATTTCATTGTTATACAAATATAAAGCGTCATTATTTGAACACTATTACATTGTCGTGCACATGTGCATGACCCTCGCATTATAGAAACAACTCGTGACATGTGGTGCGAAAAATTTGCCCGCAATTAGGAGTACACATTTTGAACCCTTGATTATCTCAAACCAAGCTAAAACGTGACTGAAAAATCGAGACTTATAATTTATGGCTTGGTTGTGATTCTGGCTATGAGAGAATTAATTAATTTTGGTTCTTAAAACTTAGAACTGTGATTGATAAGTATAGGATCGGTTCGTGTTGTCGCGTATCCACCTCTCGTCCACTCACATATTTTTATTTTTATTTTATTGTTATTTTGTTTGCAAAATTTATATTTTTATTAAGTTGTTTTTTTATCAACTATATTTTTATTGATTTGTAATAATTAAATCTTAACATTCGATTTCAATTATTATTTATTATAATTACAAATTTAAAGTTTTTAATTATACGATATATACGATATATAATATATAATAGCATGTTATACATGGTACACCGACATGTTATACATAGACAGCATGACAGTTATACATAAACCTCTTAAGTGGGTAATCGTTTTATGTATTTATGAACATCATACATATATACACTGGTTATACGTTATATAACCGTATGTTATACATGGTATTTCCAATGATATGATTTATAAACTAAATATATGTATTTCCAAAAATAATTCATTGTCCAAGAAATGTCCAATAAGTCAATGTCCATCATCTAATTAATTAAAGGAATAATTACATTTTGCTCACACTAAAATGACTGATTTTACATTTTACTACGACTAAAAAAAAGTTTACATTTTACAACAGTTAATTGCGTATTTTTTTACATTTTGCTCTAACGGTGTTAGATTTTGGATGAAAATTTTCACGTTGTATGAAAAGTCGAAATTGCTCTCAATTATTCATCAAAATTTCAAATTGATGTCATTATTCATCAAATTATAATATTTATTAATAATATATAATTTCTATTAATAATATTTATTAATAAAAATAATATTTTATTATCATTATTTAATTTATTATTATTAATAAAATTAATAATTAATAATTAAAATAATATCAATTAATAGTAATAATAATACTAATTATAATTAATAATATATTGAAACTTTCAAATAACATAACTCTCTCATACGAGTTTTGTTTCAGGCTCATATATTATATCAAATCGAAGAGAATTGGAAGATCAACAACTTTGAAGAAAAAAGTATTTGTCTAATATATTATTAATAATTGATTTAATTTTACGTGATAAATAATTATTACCAAAAATATTAATAATATAAATAATTAATTATTAACAAAAAAATTTAACATTTTGGTCTAACACTAGTAAATGCTGGACGAATTTTTTGTCGTTGAATGGAATTTTAGACAAAAAATTATTTCTTCGAAATTGTTGAACTTATGATTCTATTCGATTTGATATATTACGAGCCTGAAACAGAGCTCATATGAGTGAGTTATGTCATTCGAAAGTTTCACAATATTATTAATAATTAATATTGTTTCATTATTAAATTTCTAAATAATATTAAGTATTAATAAATAAATCTTTCTTTAAAGTTGTTGATCTTTGGGTTCTCTTCGATTTGATACACTATGAGCCCGAAATGGAGTTTGTATGAGAGAGTCGTGCAATTTGAAAGTTTCAATATATTATTAATAAATAATAATATTTTAATTATTAATTAATATTATTTGAATTATTAATAATTAAACCGGGTCTGACCGGACTTGAGTGGAGGTTGATCTTAGTTAGGGAAGAAAACCCTAAGAGTATTTTGGTCTATTTTTTATAAAATAAAATTTTTCATCCGAAATCTAACACTATTAGGGCAAAGTGTAAAAAAACGCAATTAGCGATAGTAAAATGTAAACTTTTTTTTAATTGTAGTAAAATGTAAAAGTGATCATTTTGGTAGGGACAAAGTGTAATTATCCCTTAAATAAATCAATGTCCAATAACAAATCATATAATTAAATAAGTTAATGTCTAATTAAATAATTCAATGTCAAATAAAAAAATATGTATTTCCAAAATTACTAAAATATTGAATAATATAAATTAAATATATGTATTTCCAAAAATATCGATAGGAAAAATTAATTAACTATTTGTTACATAATTTATCGGTGATTAATTGAAGATTTATTTTCAAATTAATTGAGCATTTATTGCAAATATTTAAGTAGGAAATAAATTATAAGTCAACCTGAGAAGAATATAAGTTTTCATAGCGAAATGACCGGACTACCCTCCATTTTTCGTCTGTTTCTATTAACTGAGAAGAATTTCCGTCCGCGCCAGGTGTCAGCATCTCCACTTGCGCGTCATCTAACGATTATACACGGGTTTGGACGTTTGGAAATATTTTTAGGGTTTGTAGATGATATCTCCTATATATATATATATATATATATATATATATATATAATTCAAATATTTGTCGAGCATATGGAAACTGTAGGGTTGTATAAAAAGGCATTTTGGCAAAAAGAGAGTACTATGGATGACGTGTATATGGTAGAATCATATTTGGTTCAAACGGTCCAAAGAAGTGCCTACGAATCTTTTCCCTTGGTCTATGATATTTTGGCCGAAGCCATTGTGGTCAAACCATTAATTACAACCACGAAACATGGATGGGGATGCACATAGTGTAATCAACAAGCATAACATTTCATACCACGTGTTATAATGTAAGCATACACTTTGGCCCACAATGGCCTTTTCCACAATATCCTACAAGTCAATATCTCACCCATATGCATTCACACAATCATGTCAAAAGTGATCTCAATTCGGGCAAAGTGCCCCACGTGCTCAAAATAAAAAACCCTCATTCAGAAATTAAACTAATCATGTCAAGCAAAATGGTATAACTTTAACATGCAATAGTATGAAAATTACTAAAACAATGGTCTCCAAAATAGACCCAAATAACACAAAATCCAACAAAAAGTTTTCAAAATTAACAAGTCTAAATGTTCCGACAACACAACGATGATACCTCTTAATAGCCCGGGTCATCATAGAGGTAGTCGCCCTCTGCTCCTTCTTGCGCCGGGTCATGAGAACCGCTCAGGCCTGCTCCGCTCTGGTCCTGGTACTGGAAGTGGACATATGGGCCGGGCATGGCCGGGAATGCGGCTCCGTGGAAAGCCGGGTGGTTCTAGAATCGCGACTGGTAGAAGCTCGTTATCCCCTACACGTCCTGGTGCTGCTGATACAGTGCCTGATCAACATACCCCTGGAAGGCATGCATTCTCGACCATTCATGTCGAGACCACTCGGAGTCCTCCTGCTGCTGTTTGCGCATCACACGCATCACGGCGAGCACATCCTCCTCCTGATCAGGCTCCTGCTGAGCTGCTGCCCCTCTGGCCTATCCTCTGCCTCCTCGTGCTGCTGCTGCTGCTGCTCGGCCTCCCATGCGATCCTCTGACAGCTGCTTCGTCAGTAGAGGCTGCCCGTTCTTGATCTTGAGTCTGATCCGCTCCAACATGGAGTAGCTCTCCTTGACGATCTCCCCTTAGTTCGATCCTCTAATCTCTTGTCCGCGCATTGCATCTCTCTCGAAGATAGGAGGGCCATGGACATAGTTCACCCTGCTCACGAGTCCCCATACAATCTAGGTGACCAAGCATCCTGCTCCAATGCCCCCTGGATGCCTGGTGGGCATCTCCAACAGCTGGTCCCATATGGTCCTCTTCCATGGAGCTCGCATACCCGTACGGTACGCATTCAGGATCCACAGCTCCTTGAGAGTAACGTCATACTGACTGTTCTCTCGACAGAAGAGTGTCCCGGCTAGGAACCTCTGCAGCATGAGCATCCCGGGTTGGTCCTCGGGGATGTCCCGGGCCTTGTTGGTCTTCTCCCAGTACGGGTTCAATGTGATGTGGTGCCACATCTCGTTGTTGGACAAACCCAACTCGGGCACCTCTTCCTCTGTGAACCTAAACATGGCGGTCAAGTCCTTCATCGTCATTTTGCATTTTCTCCCACACACCCGGAAACCTATTTCCGTCTTCTTCTTATTGGTCGCCTCCACCGTGGCAAAGAATTACCGGGTCAAAGTCTTCAAAGACCGGGGGCCTCCATGTCATCATTCCCGGCCAACCCAGCTGGATGGCCTTGGCATGCAACTCATCCCATATGCCCAAACTCCTGCATAAATACTCATTGAAGAACCGGCCGGTCATCACCTCCCGGTCCTCAAAGGCGTCATACCTTTTTTTATGCGGACTCGAGGAGACGAACCTGAGGCATGCTGCATTCGGGGTCTAAACGGGGGCTCGGGAAGTCGGTTGAGCCGGGGCCGATCTTGCCCCCGAGGTGCCGGTGGTTCTCACCTTTTTGCTAATGTTTTGAGCTCGGGATGGCTCGGTTGGCTTCTTGGGTGCCATTGCTATTAGGAGAGTGAGAGAGCGAGAGTGCTAGAGAACACTTAGGTGACCGGAAAATCTCGCCGGAAAAATTCTAGGTTGGCTTTATGTGAAGGGTTGGGTAGGTGAGGGGTAGGGAGTGTTTAGGGGTGCTATAGTGTCGTCTAGAGTGAAGTATGGTCGAAGGAACCACTATTCCGGCGAGGTATGGCCGGAATCTATGGTGGAGGGTGGTTAGGGGGTTGATTTGTGGAGGAAAAGTTGTGGAAATAGTGAATCGATGCTAATAAAGTAGTGAGAGGTGAAGAGAATACCTTAATCCGGTGTTTGGAGGCGTTTTCTGGCGATTTTCCGACGAATGAGGCGGAGGTCGACGCTGTGGAAGATTAGGGTTCACAAAAAAATGAAAAAGAAAGAGCCATATTTGGTTTTATATGAGTCGAGGCATGATCGTGCCTGGGGGGGGGGGGCACGATAGTGACTCGACAAAATTTCTGGGGTCACGATCGTGCCTCGATTATGACCCAAATCATGGGAAGCCACGGTAAGTTGGGATTAAATCAATTTAATTCAAGCACGATCGTCCCTGGGGGGGGGGGGGGGGGGGGGGGGGGGGGGGGGGGTCATGATCGTGCCTTAATTTTCCCAACCCACGATCGTGGCTCTTCCCAATTTTCTACATTCTTCCCCTTCTTCTTCTTCTTGTCACCGCCGAACACTTGGACCCTCATACCTGCACTTAGACTTGAATGGAAACTATTAAAAGACTCAATTGTGGTGTGTGAGACACACACCACACTTAACCCCACACTCGGGGTTGCTTTACTCTAGGACTCAACAAACCGAAACTATACACATTTGTACAAGTGATGATTGTTACCTTTCCTCTTCAACGGGCCGTGGGTGGCCTCCGATTCCTCTGTTGCACTAGCTCGGTCAAGTTGCTTATCATCTCCATTATGTCTGCTAATCGAGCTTGCATATCTTCCTGAAAGTCTTTGATTTATTCCCGCACCATCATGATGTCCACTATAATTTCTGAAAGATGCCTCTCAAGATGTATCATAGGATCTTCAGGAGGGGTGGAGCTACCTACGGGCTAAGGCAAATTTACATGCCACTGTGGAGGTGGGGAGTTAACGTCATCATCATCATCTGATGAGGATGGAGCGTTCATCGCATATTCCCACTAATTCATCTTGGAGGGTAGAAATCAACTTCGGGAGAGTTTTCTTGGAATTGTGAGGTAGCTAGAAACAATGAAGTGGAGAGAGAGGATGGGCTCCCAATATTGCCAAAAGGAGGATGGGTGGGTCCTAGGCTTGCTTAAAGACTCCTGTGACTCTCCTTTCCTTTCTTGCTTTTGCTCCCTTATTGATGAAGAGAATTTCCATCACCTGCACAAGACACACAAAGAAGACAAAATACAAAGACTCAATGGTGGTGTGTGGGACACACACCACACTTAGGGTTTTACTACACCCCAAACTTAAGTAAACTCGACAATGGTGTGTACCCGGTACACACCACACTTAAGGCTTAACTAAGCCTTGAGTTCACACGACACAATCCTAAAAAACAATCAGTACTATTAATCTTATCACAATAACCCACATAGAGAGGCAAACCGTTCAAGGTTACAAGGCGATCACAAGCCGTAAGCAAGATCAACTCAACTTTCTAGATTAAGGAGAAAGTTCATGTTACCTTCCTCAAAATAATGAGATTGACTTGGCTTGATAGTTTGTCCCGGGTGTTGATTTGCTCGTCTTGCGAAGGAGAGGTGCACGCCATAGGCATCGTGATTGCACCGGTTCCTTCATGCAACAAATCGAACAAAGATCAGTGCATTGCTTTAACAAAAACTAAAATGTGAGAATTTACAAAGAGAGATTTAGAAACTTGGGCTGCCTCCCAATAGCGCATTTGTTTAACGTCGTTAGCCCAATGAACCTCTGGTAGTAACCACAATACCCTCGATCCAAGCCACCTTCTTTGGGCAACTCTTCTCCAACTTCTTCGAATCCTTTCACTTCTTCATCAACGTCAGGTTCAATGTCTTTTCCATCTATCCGGTGGTAAAGCTTCAAGTATACCCCATTAGCAAAGAACGTGGTTTTGTCCTTTAAGTCCAAAATTTCCATTACCCCGTGGTACAAACAAGTAATTATTCTAGACCGCATCTACTTCATTGTACTCGTAGCTTTGGAGAGCAAATTGCTCCACCACATCAAATACTTCAACCGAGGCTATAGATAGAAGTGATCCTCCTGCCCCGGCGGCCATCTGAGACGCTTGGTTAAGCCCCAGTAAAATGTCTTGTTTAACACCCCATCGCAGATTTGGTGATCCGGACACTTTCTCATCAACTGTTTGAACCTTTCCCATGTCTCTCCATGAGTTTCACCCCAGAGTTGGGTATAGTTGTTGATGTCCTTCCGAAGTAAGCTCTCCTTACGGGGAGGTACATATTTTGAAAGGAATGCCCGTTCTAGGCTTGCCCAATCTCGCTTCTCGCGAAGAGGTAACGTCATGTACCATGCTTTTGCCGCTCCTCCCAAGGATATGGGGAGTACCTTGGTCTTGACTAGATCTTCAGGATAACCACTGGTCGTAGTTTCCACGACTTCTTCAAGAAGCTTTAGATGATTGTGAGCATCGACATTGTTGCCCATGAACTGGTGGTTGACGGGGTCGTTGAATTCCTCTTCCCTTCCTCCCTCGTGGTCCTCTAGGGGGAAGCGGAGACAGAGGAGGCATGTCATCATCCTCGGCATAGTAGTCTTCGTGATTCTCGGATCCAAATTGTGACCTTTCATTATTATTTTCCTCAACGGGATTCTTATCTCGACCCCTTCCCAAAATGTGTGGTCGTTGGTCCACTCTAGCAGGAGTAGCGTCCATGCTTCTTTGTTGCACTAAATTTTCACTGACACGCTTTTTCGAAGCGTTGTTTCTCCGACATAAAGCCTCGATCTCTTGATTGTAATTAAATTTTGGCACTCTCGATTTTCGGAATAGCGCTCTCTAGCTAGGCGATTTCCGGCAGCTCTCTAGCGACACTCCGGCGACCTCCGGCGAGGCAGTTTTCTGCCATCTCTTCGCATGGGGAGGACGGATGGAGGCAGGGGAGGTCGTTCTGGCCTAAATCAGGTCATCTCCAATCGTTTTGGGTCTCTTTCAGATCAGTTTGGCGAGGAGACCGATCGAGACCTATGGATATCGAGACAGAACCGATCGGTGAGGGTGCAGGCCATGTTGGAGAGGGTAGGGACGAGAAGGATTGCCGATTGGGAGCAAAGAGACAGTGTTGGGAGAGGTGATCGATGTAGGCCTCGACCAGAAACAGATCTGCAGACTGATGGGAGATCGGCCATGGACGTCGAGGAGAGAGAGAGAGACCTGGGCTGGCGCTATAGACGCACCAGGCAGCACCGGAGAAGGTAGGGAGAGGTCGTTCGGTCTCTTGGAACGCGACACACGAACCTATTGCCGATGATCGAAGTCGGCATGCAACAGACCCCGGCGATGGCGATTAGGTAAGAGAGGCTCGAGCGTGCGGTCCTCTTCGCTTTGCAGGTGACGGAGCCAGACCAGAGCATCGCCAGGCTTCCGCCAGCGTCACTACCACGACGATCAGACGTCAGTTTTGGGGTAGGTCGTTGGCGGCTGCAAGTCTCCCAAACCCTAAACGGGAAGCTCTAGTCACCAAGCCAGACCTACGCTCCAGATCAGGCTATGGCTCGGGAAGAGACGGTGAGGGCCGGGGACTAGGGTTTGGCGCAGATCGTGAAGGCTCAAGAGGTCGCTCTCGCCCTCGGGCTCGCCCTCGGAGCTGGAGGTGGATGATGGCGAGCTCAACAAACGACCCATCGTCGCATGGGCTGACTGGCGTTACCTTCGCCGAGACTGTCCGACCCCCGAGAGACGGATCTGGCACCGTCTAGGGCCTAGAAGCGTACAAACGGTTGACCACTGGCAACAAACCTCCGACGACGTCGACAGGACACACTGCCAGCTCGGGCTCCGCTTCAGGGATGCCCAAACCAAGGCTGGGCCGAGCCCATTCTCGCGACACCCACGATCCTGGTGGGTTGGGCCATAGTTCTTCCTCGCGCGGGCCGGACGAGCGTACAGATGGGCTGGGCCGAAGGAAATGGACCTCTGATCGGCCCATACAGACTCCTGGGCACTCATACTCCCTTTACTCCGGTTCGACACTTCAGACCGGCCCGACCCGGGTGCAAGACCAGACCGACAAAAGCAAGGTACATAAATCGGGCTCAAACTTTTATACCTGTCAGATGCTTGAACCGCCTGGTTCGGCCGAGCCAACCAAGCCAACCAAACTTTTTCTGGACGATCCGAAATGCCCTTCGGATCGTAGGCTTAGAGATATTAGAGAAGGAAAGCGCCCGCTGGTCGACACTTTTATTTCGGCTAAGGCCGTCAGCTTCGCCTCGGGAGAGAGGGACGATAGGGTGGTCACTAAATCAGCACAGGCCGATTGTGAGCTTCTGGTCGGTCAGGATGCGCACGTTACTCCACGTACGGATTGGAAATTGGAGGAGGTTTCCAAATCCGCTTTTCCGACATACGTGGGTAATCTACCATCACGCCCGTCAGTCGTGGAGCTCAGGAGCCTCTTCGGAAATTTTGGGTAGATTTTGCAGATAACACTTCCGAAGAGACACCGGCGGGAGAGATATGGATTTGTGCACCTAGCTACAGAACAGGCGCGTACGGGGGCGATCTCAGCTTTGCACAAATTGGTCCTGAGAGGACACACTCTCATTGTGGCAGCTGGATGACACTCACCCAGTATCCCAACCCTCTCCCGCGAGCCTCGATTGGAGACTACTGAACCGCCCACAGCCCCGACCATCTTTAGTGAGTCTCGGTCTATCCCCTCGACCGCTCTGACTCGTAGTTGCGTTCTTTCACATAGCTCCACGCAGCGGTTCCAGTTTTGCATCTTAGTTGTGGCAGTCCGAGATTTTGATCGACGTACTCTTCTGTCAGAGATGTGGGGCGCACGTTTAGAGGTCGTCATGATCTCAGACTTCGGATAGCGAGTGTTCCTTTTTTCCTTTGCAGATGCCAGCACGATAGACAAACTCCGGGCAAATCAGTGGGCAGATCTTTGTCGCTGGTTCTTCTTCTACTCGGCTTACTGTGACAGGTTCATGAAGGGTGGAGTGTTTCGTTGGGTACACATCTTGGGGATTCCGCTGACAACATGGTCCTCGGCCTCGATCGAGACGATAGTAGCCGTTATTAATAGCTTCATTTCTACTCGCCCGAACTCCATTGGCGAGGGGTGTTTTGAGCGTGTTGCAATATTGGTGCATGTCTCAGACCCTCTCCGGAGGTCATGGGAAGTAGTTTTCCGGCTAGGAGCGGGGTCGGTCAGAGTAGGTCTGGAGATCGCTCCCATTTCGGAGATCTCATTCATTACTCCGACAGACGCCGACCCTCACATATCCCCCGTCCGAGCGGGGGCCATTATACCGTTCAGGCGGGGTAGGGGTAAGGCTTCCTGGGCAGAGGAGATGGAGGCGATGGAGGCACAGATGGAGATATTGAGGGACCACTCTACCTATCAGGGAGAGGTTCAGGAGACAGGGATTGATGAGCAGGATGAGGTCACTGAGACGCAGGCTGAGACTCAGATCATTGTCCAGGAGGAGGTTTTGGAGGCACACTCTGGAGCGCAGGGGGAGATCATTTTGCGGGAGACGATGGGCTTTACTCGGATTCCAGGATCCCCTCCGACACCTTACCCGAGGATTGTTGACCTTGATTCTACTCGGGTCGGTGAGGGAGACTCATTGTGTCTTGGATTCGAGGAGTAGGGTCTTTATGCGACGTCCAGGCCTTTGACCCCCGATGATCACGATAGTGAGGGTGACCTACCAGGGAGAGACGAAGACTCAATTTGGGTGGGATCGTCTTCGGCCTTGGCACCGATCTCCACGGATGGTTTGCGCAGGGGCTACTCTCTAGAGGGGATGCGCTCGTTTTTCTCTGCTGGGAGATGCCCGACGTCTTCAGTCTCTGCGATCCGGGTTCCGCGGCCGCCTTATAGGATCGTCAAAGACAGATCATTTTGCGGGAGACGATGGGCTTTACTCGGATGCCCGGAAACTAAAATGTGAGAATTTACAAAAAAGAGATTTAGAAACTTAGGCTGCCTCCCAATAGCATATTTGTTTAACATCATTAGCCCGACGAGACGGCGGGTTCTATCCCGTTCTTCCGATCCTGGGTTGTATGCAATCCGGTGGCTTCCACCAGTTCCACTGTGAGTCCTTTTTCCCTCCGCACCGTCACCTTGGTGCTCTTCACACACAGTTGGTCTACCCAAACCTTGAGTAGCCACACCGTCTTCATCGCTTTTGGCGTCACAACGCCTTTCCTCTTCTTCTTGCTCCTCTTCCTCTGGTTTCGAGGAGCCTGCTTGTTTCCGGGAGTATCAACTCCCACCTTCTCGTGCTTCTCAAGCACAGTTATTTCCTTCACGACCATCGCCTCTTCTTCGGGCTTAGCCTCATCCTGGAGTTCATCAAACCGAAACTTCTCGAACTTGACTCCTTCGATTTCCTCAACAACAGATATGACCTTCACTCCGTAGCTCATGGAGCTTGACCTCTCTTTTCTTCTTTCCATTCTCGGTTCTATTTCCACTTCAGAAGCCTTTAGCTCCTCCATTTTTTTCTTGGGAACAACAATCACCCCTTTTTTCTTCTTTCTAGATCTTGACCTTTCCTCGGATGACGGCTTCTTGAAGGTGATAGCTTCACCTCCAATGGTCATTGTTAGCACTCCGCTTCTAACCTTAATGCACGTTTTTGTGGTTGGCAGAAACGGTTTTACCAAGATGAGATCCACGTCCTGGCTTGCTTTTTAGTCATGAATAACGAAGTCTGTAGGCACCTGGTGTTTGCCTATCTTCACTAATAGTTCTGAACAACTCCAGACGGGATGACCACAGAATGATCGACGAGTTGCAACACTATCTTCGTCTCCTCCATACTTGTTAACCCAAGCTTCTTATACAAGGTAAGAGGCATCATACTCACTCTGTCACCTACATCGCAATATGCCATTAGGTGAGATGAGCCTATCCCAATAGGCACTACAAAGCTCCCGGGGTCCTTCATCTTCGGAGGCTGAGAATTGAACAAGGCGCTCAAATCTGTACCGACATAAATGGCATTGACATGCCTTTTCCCGCTATCCTGCGGGCATTCGGTGTTACTCAAGAGAGTTCCCGCTGGTCTTTGAGCATTACTTTGCTCCCATCGAGCATCATTGTTCCTCTGGTTTCTTCTCAGTTCGTCGGTCACTGCTGTTTGGCTTTTTATGAAAGTCTCCAGAACATCTCTTAGCGACTCATCGCTCTTAGAATTGGAATGTTGACCTTTGTCATAGCTTTACGACGGTTGATCTGGCCATTGTTCCCTCCTTGGGGACGATCGGGATACACTTTGCCATAACTACTCGCATTAGCCTGTGGTTTCGCTTTGTAATTGTTTCCATATCATTGGGGATGGCTTTGCACCAGACGATCTTGGTACCCCCGTGCATTGCCATATCCCCCAAAGTTACCCTTGTTGTGGTTGTTGTTGTTGTTGTAGTCCATGCGATTTACCCCCACTTGAGGCCTCGAGTTCCTTCCTTGGTCTCCTTGTGCCATGTTAAGTAGCCTATTCATCTTGTCTGAGAGACTTTTCAGTGTCTCATGTTCCTCTCCTTTTTGTGCAAAGGACGCTCCTTGGTTATTCTGGACCGCATCAGCTTCGTTGTACTTGTAGCTTTGGAGCGCAACTTGCTTCACCACATCAAATACTTCACCCGGAGCTATAGGTAGAAATGATCCTCCTGAGCCGGCATTGACCGCCATTTGAGATGCTTGATTCAACCCCCAATAGAACATCTTGTTCAAGACCTCATCGCAGATTTGGTAATCCGGACACTTTCTCAACAACTGTTTGAACCTTTCCCAAGTCTCTCCAAGAGTTTCACCCCGGAGTTGGGTATAGTTGTTGATGTCCTTCCGAAGTAAGCCCTCCTTGCTGGGAGGTACATATTTTGAAAGAAATGCCCGTTCTAGGCTTCCCAATCTCGCTTCTAGCGAAGAGGTAACGTCATGTACTACGCTTTTGCCCCTCCTCCCAATGAGATGGGGAGTAACTTGGTCTTGACTAGATCTTCAGGATAACCACTGGTCGTAGTTTCCACGACGTCTTCAAGAAGTTTCAGATGATTGTGGCCATCGGCATTGTTGCCCATAAACTGTGGGTTTATCCTTAACAGACTCAGCATCACTGATGTAAGCTCAAAATCCGGGGCTTGGTAGTTATAGTCTGCCCTTCTTCTATGTCGTGGTTGACGAGGGCGTTGAATTCCTCTTCCCCTCCTCCCTCGCGGTCCTCTAGGGGGAAGCGGGGAAAGAGGAGGCATGTCGTCATCCTCGGCATAGTAGTCTTCATGATCCTCGAATCCAAATTGTGACCTTTCATTATTGTTTCCCTCAGCAAGATTCTCGTCTCGATCCCTTCCCAGAATGGGTGGTCCTTGATCCACTCTAGCAGGAGTAGCATCCATGCTTCTTTGTTGCACTAAACTTTCACTGACACGCTTTTTCGAAGCGTTGTTTCTCCGACACAAAGCCTCGATCTTTGGATTGCAATTAAATTCTGGCATTCCCGAGCTTCGGGTCATGTACCAACCAAATACCTTCAAACATAGGGAACAATATCAATATTAAAACAAAGCATACACAAGCATTTACCAATCGTATACCGATTAATCCCCGGCAACGGCGCCAAAAACTTGTTGGGCCAAAATGTGATGTGAAAACATCGCACAATGGTTTCCACGTGCAAGTGCACACGGTTCGCAAGTAATATAATTTATAAGATCCGGTAAGATACCGAGTTGGTCCACAGGGATTAAATTGGGGTCTACGATTAATCAATGAAAGTGTTTGCAGTTATGATAAAGATAACAAATTGCGATAGTGATAACGGATGGTTTAAAACGCCTAGGGTGCTAGACAATCATCAAGTGAAATAGTACGAGAGGCTTAAATTCTATTGAATTAACGGTATGTTGAGCCTATGTCTTAAGTGCCAATCTCGCCTTTCGGTATCGAGGTTAGCCTAATCCCGAGTCTCCTTGTGCCCTTTCGGTATTGAGAATAACTCGAGATCGCATACAATCGACAATGATAAGCTAAAGGTTACTACAAGGTGCCAAGACACGGTCTTGAGCCTACAACCCTCGGTGGAAGCTAGGTCCGGAGTCTATTCCTTCCCTTTCGGTATCGGATAGCACTCCTCAAACACATATTGTAAAGCGTCAATTAAACAATTCAAACAACAATCCACACAACAAATTTGTCATTCGTAGAACTAATTCTCAATAAACTTTATAATCACATTTCATATTGTCTAGCACCCATGGCTAAGGGATTTAGCCCTCAACCATGGTGCTCAAGTCTAGCAACATCATGGTTAAAGCAAGAACACACATAAACAACATATTAAATACAAAGCAAACGGATAGAATTGCTCTTGGGTGCTCAAGCAAGGTGCTTCTTCAAGTTTGATGAAGAACGGTGGAACCCTTTTTGCCTCTTTGTGTCGAGAAAGATGAAGAACACTCGAGAAATGACGAAGAACGCTCAAGAACGCTTCAAGGAATGCTGTAAAAGCTTTGTGCTTCGTTTTCTCTCTCTTCTATTCTCCCTCCTTGGCAAAATATGAGTGAACCCTTTTATAGTTTTATGAATCTAGGGCAAGTCAGATCGTGACTGGTGTGGCACGATCATGCCTCAGTGAAGGTCACGATCATGTGCTGGGATGGCACGATCGTGCCTCTGTCATAGGGGCGATCGTGCGCTGGAATGGCACGATCGTGACTCGGAGCAAGTAAGATATTTTCAAATCGCCTCGGGGACGATCGCGCCTTTCTGCCATGGAAGCCACGATCGTGACTGATGTAGGCACGATCGTGACTCTCTCTGGGTTTGTCTCCGTCCTGACTGAAATCGGGGGAGCCCTCTGTAAGTTGGAATAAAATGCTCCGAATTAATCTTCAAGGGGGCACAATCGTGATTGTCAAGGGGGACGATCGTGCCTAATGGGGCACGATCGTGGCCAAAGGAGGCACGATCGTGCCTAAAGGGTTCTGTCTGGCCCTTTGGTCAACTCGCCAAGACTTTGGCTCGGTGCTTCGTTTTAGGCCTTTTTTCCTTCCGTTCCTGCGTACGCACCTCAAAACACCAAAAATCATAAAATGCATACTCCCGGGCATTAACTGGCCACTACGGGACAAAAACACACCGAATTGTGTGGTAAAATAGTCTTGAAACGAGACCTTTTGACCCCCACAACAGTCCGAGACAAAGAATCAGATGGCAGATCACACGTCAAGGTTAGAAAAATATGAAGACACTGATGAGATTAGCTTTCAGGATTCCTTTCCCAACGAGCAGTTATTTGCAATATCAGCATCTCGGCCATGGTTCGCAAACTTAGCCAATTATGTGGTTGGTGAAGTTATCCCTCTAGACTTGAACTTCCAACAGAGAAAGAGGTTTCTACATCATTACAAAGAGTACTAGTGGGATGAACTTTACTTATTCAAGAAATGAGTGGACTCTATCTTCCGTAGATGCATCCCGGAAGAAGAGGTAAATAATATTCTAGAAGTTTGTCACAATCCACCTTATGGGTGACATTATAAAGGAGATGGGACCATTTTAAAGTCATGCAATCTGGTTTTTATTAGCCTACCCTATTTAAGGATGCTCATGCCTATGATGAGGGTTGTGACAGGTGCAAAAGGACATGTAACATTTCGCGCCGAAATGAGATATCCCTCACAAATATCTTGGAGGTCAAAGTATTTGATGTACGGGGCCTAGATTTAATGGGACAATTCCCTAAGTCCTTTGGGAAAGAAAACATCATCGTAGCAATAGATTACGTATCCAAGTGGGTGGAAGCAGAAGCTTGTAATGTCGCAAACGCATTAATTGTGATCAGATTCGTGAAGCGAAACACAATATATTGGTTTGGGACCCCGTGGTCAATAATTAGTGACCGATGAGCTTACTTTAGAAATCAGCTATTTAGAGCACTAGCACATAGATTCAGAGTGAAGCACAAGATATCAGTCGATTACCATCCCCAGTGCAATGGCTAATAGAGAAATAAAGAAGATCCCAGAGAAGACCATGAACCCGTCCTGAAATGACTGGTCATTGAGGTTAGATGAAGCTTTATGGGCTTATAGAGCTGCTTATAAAACATATCTACATATGTCTCCTTACAGTTTAGTCTTCGGGAAGGCATGCCATCTCCCTCTGGAAATAGAGCACAAGGCTCATTAGACGATAGCTTAGTACAACATGGACCTCTAAATGGCGGGATTGAAACGGTTGTTGCAACTATAGGAGCTTCAAGAGTGGAGAAATGAAGCATATGAGAACAACAAAGTCTTCAAGGAGAAGACAAAGAGATGACATGATTGGCACATCATTAAACTGATGTTTCATGGTTAGAACTAGTGGTTCGACCACACTCGGTTTTGGGCCAATGACTAGTGACCATGGAAAAAAAATCCGTAGGCTATCATTGGACCGATTGAGCCGAAAGCCTAACTTGTACTCTAATCCTTAGTACCTATTTTGAGCCAAACAACCAATTGTAATGTTGCTACACTACAAGCATATGTGTCGCTTCTTTCTTAAAACCAACACATTTTTGAACCCGTGCATCAACTACTTAGTTACTTAATTGAGCATAGGTTAACATTTCGGGTTTGCTAGAACTATGTATAGGAAGGAATTGCACAAGTATATTTTGGAAAATTGGCTCAGCTATGATCTTAGAACCAAAATGGTTCGAAATTTTGTTTGACAACATCTAATTTGTTCACACACATTGAGCTTAGAGCCAAAAGAAAAAAAGGAAAGAAAAAGGAAAAGGAAAAGGAAAAGAAAAAAGGAAAAGAAAAGAAAGAGAATGAAAGAAAAAACCCCAAGCTCAAGAATATGATGTGAAAGGAAATTTTGAACATTTTGAGGGGTTAACAAAAACAAATAATTTTCAAAAATAAGAGCCAAAGTTTTCATGTGCACAACAAAGGGAAATGGGTTGAGTGAGATGTGGGGTAGAGCACCTCCTAGGAGATGAATACAATCGGGGAGAGAATTTGTAATGGGGATTGGTGTGGAAGCAACTTTGTGGTTATGCACCACAACTACATTGTTTTTATCATCTAAAATATCCATCCGAGCCTAAGCCTAACATTACAAGTCGAACGAAAGTCCTACACATATGGATTCACTCACGGCACTAGTCAGGTGATCAATAGGATCAGGTTTAATTACTAGCCTATGAGCACCAAACCATCAGGGGAAAGGAACCTTAGTGGTGCAACATGTGCAAAGGTGGGTGATGATTGAGATATTTGATTCGGTGAAAATTTAACAACGTGCATTGTCGAATGATTTTCTATTTATACATATTCATGGGCCTACATGCCTATTTGTGCATAGTTGAATATTCGTGTTGGTAGATATGAGGGAATTTATCGTCGTAAGTGCTTGAGAAAACATTATGAATTGAACAATGTGATGCCATGAAAGTCTTAGTTTGAGTCTTGAAATAAAGTGCATGTTTTTTCGGGTTGGGGGCTCTTTCCTACAAAACCCTCAAGAGAGGCCGAGCTCCCCCTATTAGAGTTTACTCTGGGGCTTTGTACTCGGTCCATTATGCAATATTTTAGTTCTTATCGGCGACACTAAGGTCTTAAGTGTGGGGTGTTGATGTGGGTACACTCGAAGTCCATTTCGACACCTTTTTACCCACTTTTAGTGCCTAATTGTCCATCGTATCATGCTTGAGAGCCACGATTATGCCATTTTACGCCTTCGGGTATGTTTGGTGTGACTGTGCAGAATACAAGTGAATAAGTTCAAACCGAGAATCTCAGGCTAGTAATCAAGGAAGACGAGTCAGCTGGAAGAGAGTGAGTTTCGATCGACACATATGTGTGTCGATCGACACATGTGCACTGATAAAGGTGGTGATCGACACAAGATCAACACACAAATAAACTAACTTCCAGAGACTTGCGTTGACTAGGTGGCGATGAGGTGTCGATCGACACACCCATTATGTCGATCGACACATACCTCGAATTTTTAGAAAACTATAAAAGTCAAACTCGACCTAGAGGAAGGGTTCCAAAAGTTTCAGTATTTTGACGATCAGAGTAGTTCTAAAGACGAGTTTGCAGCCCAGAATCAATCACCCGTCACCTGAGATCATCGAGATTAGCAAGGAGGCATGATCCGAAAGAGAAGACCGAAAACTCGAGCATCCGATCCGGGCCTTAGTGGGCAGAGTTTTCTCGATTTATTCTTCCCTTGTCTTTAATTTCATATTATGTTTTGTGTATTTTGCACCATGATGAGGGGCTAAAACCCTAAATCATGGATATTTATACATATGATACTCCTTATTTGATACTCGTTTTTACATTTAATCGATGCATATTTAAGATTTTTTATTCTACTTTGTTCTTAATCGTGTTTGTGAAGTTAGTTATCTCATAATCACTCCCGAGAGGATAGTCTAGAATTGATCTAAGTAGAATCGAGGGATCAGTCTCCTGGAGTCGATCACATGGTATAAATATTATTGGTCTTAAAGTTGTAGAGCACTGATTATAAAATCCCGAGAGGGTTATCGGTCTAATATTAGGTGTTATCCAATGTCGAAAGACAGATAACATAATTTCAACATAGGGCATTACTTTGAACATTGATATTGATTAACTGTATGAAATTGGATTGACATTGAGCCGTCGGTCTAGCACCCATGGTTGCTAGTTAACTTGATCTCTACACCTTATTACCATTTCATTCTCCTGTTATTTCATGCAATTCTTTGCTTGAGTGATACTTTCACACAAATCACCCCACATTGGATTTAGTCCCTTTTTCATTTATGCAATTCGAATATAAATTACTTGAGTATGGATCCTCATTTGATCTTTGTGGAATCGACCCGTATATTAGTCGTTTACAATATTTGACAAACAACGATTACGCCCTCCCAAAAACAGCTCAGTTATGGACCCCAACCAAATCTTGGGTGTCAACCATAACACAAAAAAGTCATATCCTACACATATCCATTTTACCACCTCCCTTCTGATCACCTTATTAGTCGAGAAATTGTATGGTTGCGCCAATTGCTACATGACCATCAAGTTCCCCATATTGAGCTTGTTCCTCCATTTTGCAAGAACCACATTATCATATGCATATGTTTCGATTCGATTTTTTAGTGTGTGAGGCATCGCCAGATTGATTGTCATTTTGTTTTTCAACAACTACATCTAGGTGCACTATGTCCTAAGCCAATTTTCAACTAGCATCAGCTCACTAATATCCATACCAATGGACTTGTTAGGGGTATTTTCATGATCTACTTTGTAAGTTGGGCATTTCCGGACCAACGTTTGTTTGATTAATTGGTTAATCATTTGAACTTAGGTATAAAGGATCTGGGTTCGAGTCAAACTATGGTATGTTTATATCCTACCATTAATCCCTTCCAACTTGTGTTGGACCTCTCTTCCAACCTCTTTTGGGTTTCTCTCGGTGGGATTGAAGTGGCAATATGGGCTCCCCTTCTACATAAGGGTGTGTCTTAGGACCATTATTGATACAATAATCTTAAAAACTCTTAAAAATCATAAGCTTGGTGTTGTATTGCTTCATCATAGCATAGTAAACACCAACTTTTGATACACAATTTCCCGATAAAAAAGTTGAGTATTTTTGGAATTCGTGAAATAAATTTAAGGGAATATTAGAAAGAAAGTATTAGAATCACTTGATTTATGTCCTCCTCTAGTTGGCATATGTTTTTCTAATATTTTTTATTTCTCTTAGTTGTTTAAAAAACGATAGACTACAATTGTTAGAGAGTATTATGGGAATTAATTAAAAATTATTCAGAGACTAATAAAAAAATTAATTAAAAAATTAGTTATAAGTTAACAAAATACAGTGTCCTTTGTGTTACAAATTATATAAGTTTATAAGAGTCATTATTTCTAGGGATAATCTCACGCAATTACAACTGACTTGACACCATTCTCAACTAACTAAATCTGACTTGCTTTTTCACAAAACTACAATTCATTAAATTTTCAGTTAATTTCATTAATGAAATGACTAAAATACCCTTAATGATCATTTAAATTTTCAGCTTGTGTTATTGTTTTCCCTTCCTCCTCTCCCTCTCGTCTCTTTCATATTGTGACATTGTTATGCAAGTTTCTATAAGTAAGTACTTCCTCTTCTAATTCATCTAAACAACATTGACATAGTAGTTCCCAAGGATTCAACAACAATTATTTGAAAGTATGTCCAGTTGTGTACGAAAGAGATATAGAGAGAATAATTTATAAAGTGATGAGAGTGGAATCTATGACTCCACTTGAGCTAAATCTACTCACAATTAACTTGATTTCGCCTCAGTTTGAGGATGTTTGAGTATATATTGGATATTATTCTACACACTAAGGGTTTTTTATTAAATTGTAGGAAAATGTGTCCTTTCGAAGCATTATTGAGCAAAAAAAAGCTTGGGAGGAGACCCGAGATCAAGTCAAAGTGATTAGGAGTAGAATGGAGTAACAGAGGAGACTCACAAAAGCCAGAGTCACGACACCCTGTCGTGACTAGCTTAGTCGTGGGCTGAGAGCAGAGAGAACAAAGGTTATAAGAGACAGAAGTCACAACAGCTTCAAGTCACGACATTCTGTCGTGACTCAAAGAGTTATGAGAAACTTGACATCAAGTGCAGAATATCATGTTGTAAGTCCACCTGTCACGAAAGCTAGAGTCACAAAACCCTATCGTGACTATTTAAGGGGTTGAGGGCTTATGATTTTAAGGATAACACATTAGTTTTCATAACTGAGAGTACACAATTGGATTTAGAGAGAGAAGCTCTTGGTTCCGTAGAGACTTAGAGAAAAAGAAGAAGCTAGGACCAAATCATAGGGTTTGTAATAGCTTAAATTCTTGATTTATAAGTGAATTCATCATCTAATTCAATCATATTTCAAGTTTGGAAGCTTCGATTCAATATTTGCTACTTGACATTGCTGATTTGTTGTTGAAGATAAGCAATTTTATTACTTTGGGTTTTAATTCCTTATTTGAACATTAGAGAAGGTTACTTGTAAAATAATTGGTGAGATTGTCAATTTAAGAATTGGTTGGAACTATTTGCTAGAGAGGAATTGAATTGTGATTTAGAGTTATTTGAAGATCATGATGAGTATAATTGATTGGAGTGTACTGATTTTGAGCATGAGTAGCTAAATTTGAGATTGGGGATGAACTGAAGAGAACTCATGAAGGGTTTGGCTAATTAAGGTGTTAGTTGGTGAAGTTTTGGGCAGTATAGGGGATTAAGACACTCATCGTGGTTGGCAATGAATTAATATATGCTTGTTTGAGTAGTGAGGTTAATTGTGATTTCATGGAGGAGGGCCGGTACCTACATTGGTGAAATAGTCCAATGGGTTCGGTTTATCATCCAAGGAGTCTCAGCTCAAAGTATGGGGATGTCATATCGCTTTTAAACGTTGAAGAATTGGTCTATGATTTTTTTTGTAACGATTCAGGTCCTAAATCAACAATTCGAATACTTTATAGTCTCTGATGAATTTAGGACAGTAAATTCATCATCGTCATGATTATGATAAGTTTTGAGTCCTAACACTTAATTTCACCTATTTAAACATCGCTCTTAAAATCAATTAACCACCTAATTAGCCAAACCCCAAATTGAATTCCCTAATTTCCACCAACCCCCGATCATCTTTCTTGAAGAAGTTTATTGGTTGTAGTGTTTGTTCGTCTTATTTAATTACGTGTTTGAAATCTCGTTAGTGTTTAAATTTGAATTTGCATGTTCACATACCCCTTGTTTTACATTCTCCAAACCCAACACAACTTCACGCCACCTAGCGACCCCATATACTAGGCCACCTCAAATCCTTGTGGGATTGACATTCTGGAATCACCGTAAGGTCTTTCCACATTTTTATTAATCCAACCAGTACAATGTCGTGTCCGCATGCACAATGCCAACGTGATCATAAATCAATCCAACTAGAGCTACTAAATACAGGACAATTCATGACATCAATGCGGAACCAAAAAAATTTGATAGGGGAGCGACATTTCTTATTAAGATAAATATAAGTAAAATTTTATGAGATAGATTTAGGCGACATTTTATTTATAGTTGCAAATTAGAAAATTTGAACCAAAATTTTCATTCGAAATTCTGCTGCCCCTGCCCCCTATAGTTCCGTCCTCTCTGATCACCAACCAAACAATGTTTTGGTCAAAATTAAATCAGTAGTGGTTACTCGAGAATGACATGAGTCATTCCTTATTCTTATTGGTTACGGATGCAATTAGCTCAACGAAGCTTAGATTGGATTGGAAATAGAAAGAACAACAATATGTGCAAGTTTTGGACGTATCGTATCCAAAATCAGGACCCACATACAAATGCTCGGACCAAAGGTGGGTCAAGCTGTCCCCTGCAACTACAAGCCTCTTCAAGAGGCGGAGGCGCGTGGAACTAAGACTCGCGAACTGGGCATGGCCACGTGGCCCTCGCAGGCAGGATAGTCAAACCCAATATGATTTGGTTTTGGCTTTGGTTTTGCATATTCTCCACTACACAACCCTTCAGATTGGGATGCTTCACCTAACAACAACAAGAGCTCTGCATGATTTTTAATTTCTTCATCTGACGGCTGCACTGTCCCCACTTATTCACTTGTGGGATTGCGTATCCGACTTGCTTGTCCTTCAACTCAGTCTTCACATCATCTCCACATCTTAATTACTGCTTCATCTACTCAATCTTGTGTTTCACAGAATTTTTACATTTGTTAAACAATTGTATAATGGATTTGATATTTTAAAACCCAATTATATTAATCATGCTACTCTTAAATTCATTAGATATATAAGTACATTTGTATAATTTACCATAATCAGTTACAGATATAAATGAATCTAACTCTATTAATATAATAAAGAATATGCAATAGAAATGTATAAATTGTGTAGTTTTGAACTTCAATGCGAAAACTTATGATGAATTACAAACCTAAATGAATGTGACATTGCTACTAATACATAATATATCATGTTACACACGAAAATAATATTATTAAAAATATTAGCTTCTTATCTTTTTTAGTATAAAAATACAGGACCAAATAATTCAGAGTAACATGAAAGAGCTCGCATATATATATTAGAAATAAGTTGTGTTTCCTCTTGATAAAATAATAATAATAATTGGAAGAGAGGTCACGGAACACTCTACACCATCCAGACTTGGGGTTCCAATACAAACATATATAAATAAAACCATGAGAATGTGAGATGATTCCATTACCTCGTGCAAGCAACATTAAAAAAAATGATAACTTAGTACGACACTATACGATATTAAATAAATGAATAAACTAAGGTCATAATAATGTGACTATTTTCAAGGCTCTTTGAGCCTGTCAT
This sequence comes from Geranium rotundifolium, assembly GCA_963920655.1. Taxonomy (NCBI): domain Eukaryota; kingdom Viridiplantae; phylum Streptophyta; class Magnoliopsida; order Geraniales; family Geraniaceae; genus Geranium; species Geranium rotundifolium. The sequence continues at coordinate 15,194,620 of OY987319.1, read as the reverse complement.
TTTCTTGTTAGTATTAGCGGCCTGTTATCGTGCTCGATTGAACTGTAAATTCATAAACAAACAAGGAAGCGCATGTGCACCAATATACAAAACGTTGTTAATTCCAAGTTAACAGCTTGCTACTGTTACTGGGAATAGTACCTCTACTGTGATCTTCCCCTTCTCTCTTATATTATTACAATTGTTGTAATTAATTAGTGGCCCTCACCTATTTATCTTACTGGGAAAGAAAGACTTAAGTTTGCTTGACAAGCCTTGTTTATAGGCGGTTCCTCGACCCTCTATAAATAGAGGACTAAAGTTCAATATGTTGGTTAAACAGAAAACATATAATGAAGTCTTGCTCTCACATTTCTCGCGTCTACATCTGTCTCTTTTGTTACTTGTTCTTTATCATTTCTCGTTTTATAACACGTTATCAGCACGAGGCTCTATCGAACTGATTTTTTCTATATATCATGAGGTTGGTTCTTGTTTGGTTCCAATTACTCTGTTATTTGCTTGATTCATATTGCTCTGTTATTGCATTATTCATTTATAACTCATTTTCTTTTATTTTTAATATCTTTATTCTTTGGGCATGCTACTTGTTAATAATTTTGTTTGCATTAACTTTCCTGGTGTATCTCATAACTCTTTAGTTTTTTTTCCTCTTATCCATATGAAAAGAATATATATAGTCATTATGTTCTTATTCCTTTGCACCATACAGTTTTATTCATCACCAATTTACTTTAGTTATAGCGTAGTTCTTTTGTTTTGTTTGAACCAAGCCTTGCTTCCCGTTTGTTTCTCTGTCAAGCTTGTTTGATTTTTAATTTGCTTCTCTTGGATTGATTTAATTTGCCTCTCTTTCTTCTATCGAATTTGATTTGATTGTATATTTATTATGTGCCAAGTTTGCTTCGCTTCTGTTTTAATGATCCAATGATTTTGCTACAAGATAGCAAAGAGGTGAAGAAGCAAATAACAAAAGCAACATTGTTTTAATCAAATTTTTGTATTATGGTATATATTTATGAACCTGAAGTTCGTATGTCATTCAACAGACGATATCTCTGTACAGTTGATTTGTGTTGTATATATTTAAGTTAATACGTCTTCATGCCAGAAGCTAAAAGACGAGATTGATGCATCTCGGGACCAGGAGTTCCCAAAGACTACGGCCCGAAGCCTAAAGTTTATATTTATTTATATTTGTTCCGTTAATTTATTTATTTACTTGTTATTTAAACCCCGAAGTATACCAACAGTGTGATTGTACCCAGCGGTATATTTTTAGAGTGGTTTTACATTTATTTAATTGTTATTTATATCATGCAAATATGCTAGTAATGTGACTATATATTCAATGCATTTACTCATGTTATTTAAACCCCATGAGTTAACCTACGGTAGGTTATACCTCCATCGGTGCTCAAAGCGTGGCTCTGTATTTATTTATTCATGTAATTTATATTGCACATTATTTATATTATGTTATCTTTACTAACATGCAATATACATTTTATTGAATTATATATGACATCTAATATATAGAACCCGAAGTTCTAATGTAATGTACAGTTATTCAGAAATATATGATCAGACGTCATACGGATACAGAACATGAAGTTCTGATCTAATTATTAAAAAATATATGACCAGCCGTTCATATAATTTGAAACACACAAAACTCGAAGTTTTGACTCAATTTTTTCTATCTAATGTAATGTTTCCTACTTTTATGAAATGATGGATTTTGAAAAGGAATCATCTACTTGCGGGAATGACCAAGAAATATGTATTGTTGATTGTGCCACTACACATACAATTCTCAAGGATAGAAAGTATTTCTCATATCTAACTTTGGGTGAGGCAAATGTTAATACGATTACAAGTTCTACGAATATAATAGAGGGCTCTGGAAGAGCTACTTTATTACTAAAGAATGAAACAAAAATAAGCATCAATAACGTTTTATATGCAAGTAGATCCAGAAGAAATCTACTAAGTTTTAAAGATATCCGCAGTAATGGATATCACATTGAGACCACAAGTGAAAATGAGAATGAATTTCTTCACATCACTTCAAATACTTATGGTAAAAAGCGTGTACTTGAAAAATTACATGTCATAACATCATGATTATATTATACAATTATAAAAACAGTTGAGACCTACGCGATATTGAACCCGAAGTTCTCTAATCGAAATGTTTTTATATTTTGGCATAATCGTCTTGGTCATCCAGGATCAACTATGATGCGTAGGATCATTGAAAATTCTTATGGTCATGCATTAAAAAACCATAAGATTTTACTGTCAAATGATATCACCTGTACCGCTTGCTCACAAGGAAAATTAGTAGTCTGCCCGTCTTTTGCCAAAGTTAATATTGAATGTCCATCACTCCTGCAAAAAATTCAGGGAGATATATGTGGCCCTATCCGTCCCGCTAGTGGACCATTTAGTTATTTTATGGTTTTAACTCGTAATCTTGTATTCGTTAAATTGATGGCACAAATTATTAAGCTGAGAGCACATTTCCATGATCATCCAATAAAGTCTATCCGCCTTGATAATGCAGGGGAATTCACGTATAAGATATTTGATGATTACTGCACGGCATTAGGTATTGATGTTGAACATCTCGTCCCGCATGTTCACACCCAAAATGGGTTAGCAGAATCTTTGATTAAACGAATACAAATAATTGCACGTACATTATTATTGCTATCTAATTTATCTGTTTCTGCTTGGGGACATGCCGTATTACACGTTGCATCTTTAATTCATCTAAGACCTAGTGCGTATCATCAGTACTCTCCTATACAACTTGTGTGTGGACATCAGCCTGATAAATCCCACTTACGAACCTTCGGTTGTGCTATACAAGTGCCTGTTGCACCCCCTAAACGCACAAAAATGGGACCTCAAAGGCAGTTGGGAATTTATGTTGGTTTTGATTCACCGTCTGTTCTTAGATATCTTGGACCCCTAACGGGCGATTTATTTACAGCAAGATGTGTTGACTGTCATTTCGATGAGACAACATTCCCCTCTCTAACTGATCATAAAAAGCCTCTTGAGGTAAGGCACGATCTTTCGTGGAAAGTGACTTCCATATATCACTTAGATCCACGCACGCCGCAATGTGAAAAGGAAGTACATAGAATAGTACATTTGCAAAATATTGTAAATCAAATGCCTGATGCATTTACAGATACGGCTAAAATGACAAGGTCATATATTGATGTCGTTAATACGCCAGCGAGAATTAAAGTAAATGACTATAATTCTAAGGCAGCAGCAAATTCCTCTAATGCACGCCAGAAGCGTGGAAGACCAGTAGGTGCTAAAGATCTTGTTCCTCGAAAACGAAAAAATCAATCGAGTACAGAGACTCTTCCAGAAAAACTTATGATTCCTGAAGAACCATCTAATTCTGAAAGATTATTAGCCCTAGTAGAGCCATCAAGTTCAAAAAATTCCGAGGAACGTCAAGAACAAACAAATAAAGAAATTAATATGAATTATTCATGTGTAAAGGAATCTTGGGATCAAAAATCATTTATAATTGATGAAATTTTTGTATTTGCAGTAGCAAATGAAGTGATAAATGATATTGATTTTGAGCCACGTACTATTAATGAATGCCGCAAAAGAGATGATTGGCTAAAGTGGGAAGAAGCAATAACAACCGAATTGACTTCATTGGCAAAACGTCAAGTATTCGGGACTACAATTCGAACACCAGAAGATGTTAAACCAGTTGGGTATAAATGGGTATTCACAAAGAAACGAAATGAGAAAAATGAAATTGTCAGGTACAAAGCAAGACTAGTAGCCCAAGGTTTTTCTCAGCGACCTGGAGTCGACTTTGATGAAACATATGCACCCGTGATGGATATGATCACTTTTAGATATTTGATAAGTTTGACAGTGTCTGAAGGACTAGACATGTATTTAATGGACGTTGTTACTGCTTATTTATATGGAACATTAGACACTGACATTTATATGAAACTCCCCGAAGAAGTTAAATTGCCTGAAGCAATGAAAAATAGTCCAAGGAATTTACATTCAATAAAATTGCGAAAATCATAATATGGACTAAAACAATCCGAAAGAATGTGGTATAATCGTTTAAATGAATACCTTACAAAAGAAGGGTATAAAAATAATGTCATATGTCCATGTGTATTCATTAAGAAATCAAGCTCTGGATTTGTCATCGTAGTAGTATATGTTGATGATATGAACTTAATTGGGACTCCTGGAGAGATACTAAAGACCGCGGCATATTTAAATAAAGAATTTGAAATGAAAGATCTTGGAAAAACTAAATATTGTCTGGGTCTGCAGATCGAACATGTGACTAATGGTATTCTAATCCATCAATCTACATATATTGAGAAACTCTTGAAGCGTTTCAATATGGAAAATGTCCTTCCACTCAGCACTCCAATGGTCGTTCGGTCGCTTGATCCTAAGAAAGATCCATTCCGTCCGAAAGAAATAGATGAAAATATACTTGGTCCTGAAGTGCCATATTTAAATGCAATTGGAGCCTTATTATACTTGGTACGATGTACACGACTGGATATTGCATTTGCAGTAAATATGATGGCAAGATTCAGTTTTGAGCCTACTAGACGACATTAGAATGAGATCAAACATATATTCCGTTATTTGAGTAAAACAAAATATTTAGGATTATTATATGCGAAATCCACAGAAAATGCAGGTCTGATAGGATATGCAGATGTGAGATATCTTTCAGATCCACATAAAGCACGCTACCAGACTGGATATGTCTTCACCTGCAATGAGACTGTGATGTCTTGGCGATCAACAAAACAGACTTTGGTTGCAACGTCTTCAAATCATTCAGAAATTTTGGCGCTGTATGAAACAAGTTGAGAATGTGTATTCTTGAGATCAATCATTCAGCATATAAGAGAATCATGTGGGATATCCTCAGTAACAAGTTCTCCATCTATAATATATGAAGACAATGCAGCCTGCATTGCTCAAATCAGAGGAGGATACATCAAAGGAGATAGAATAAAACACATCTCACCAAAATTCTTTTACACTCATGAACTCCAGAAGAGTCACGAGATTGATGTAGAACAAATACGCTCAAGTGAGAATCTTGCAGATTTATTCACCAAAGCATTACCGACATCCACTTTCGAGAAGCTCGTATGTAGACTGGGCATGCGCCGAGTTAGCAAGCAGCAAAAGTGATTGTACTAGTTCTCAGGGGGAGAATCGATCAACAAGAGCAACAATCAGGGGGAGCTTCGATCAGTGGGAGCATCTATCAGGGGAGCATGAGTTATAAAGTTGGACACACTTTGGACATTTGTGCACTGCACTCTTTTTTTCGTATTCAGGTTTTGTCCCATTGGGTTTTTCCTGAAAAGGTTTTTAACGAGGCAACATTATGCACGTTCAACATCAGCGAAATTACTTCTTTACTCGATTTTTATCCCATCTGGTTTTTCTTTGTAAATTAAAAGTAATTATTTGTAAATAGGTGGTGTCCAAGGGGGAGTGTTGTAATTAATTAGTGGCCCCCACCTATTTATCTTACTGGGGAAGAAAGACTTAAGCTTGCTTGACAAGCCTTGTTTATAGGCGGTTCCTCAACCCTCTATAAATAGAGGACTAAAGTTCAATATGTTGGTTAAACATAAAACATATAATGAAGTCTTGCTCTCACATTTCTCGCGTCTACATCTGTCTCTTTTGTTACTTGTTCTTTATCATTCCTCGTTTTATAACAACATTATTATTATATGCACAAAGGAAAGAAAAAACAAACATTGAGAGACAAATCTGTTTCAACAAGCTATGTTTTCTTTGACTTTTACGAAAGGTTCTTTCTCAAATGGTTTGTCCCGAGGATTTTGAACTTTATCCAAACCTTCAAAGTTAATTCAATCCAACTCAACTGAACAAATCAAGAGTATCCAATCCTCATTGAGTTCTTTACCATCCACATCCACATGCACATGCCAAATATGGTATTCATTCACCTATTTTTCTCTTTAACTTGGTACTCAGTAATCAGTAATGTAAGAAACAACATCCAATAGTCATCTGCTCACATATGTATATAAGAGGAAAACCTGAAAGAAAGAATGAGTACAGATTTTATTGCAATAGGCTTGAATCTCAATTCACCTAGTAAGAAGAAAAAAATAGAGCATTTAGGTGGAGTTTGGAACTGGCATGTACATGTGACGTGGGAACTATGAAATGTATTATGCACTGTACACATCTCAATAGTGGCATCAATTTGTTGATACCTTACCCTCCAATCCATCTAAAGATATGCATACGAGAAGGAATAGGGAATGGATGGATGGGATGAGATGAGATGGCATACATATATCCATCAAAGGATGTAAAGTAAAAGGGCTCTTTCTTGCAGTGCATAATTACCAGAGAACTTGCAGGTTCCCAGTTGGGAATAACTGTTGAAATAAAACGTGGCAATCTGCAAGAAACGTGTTAAATAAATACGTGTAGCTGACAATGACATGAAGAGCCCTTTTAAATATTTATATTTGTAATTACAACAAAAAAATGACTCAATTTTCTTGCTAACCTCTTTCATTGAACAGCTACGCATTCACTAGTTCGAAATCAATATACTATTATTACACTAATTCTGAATAGAGAGTAGGGTTTTTTCCAACTTCTTTTACTCTAGACAACCACAAGGCAAAAAATATCTGCAGAATAAAGTATTCATTATGACTTAACTACTTGCAACTTTGAAAGAGATGAAAGCAAGACTGCACATGCAATGTAAGCATTCATATCTCATTGACACTGGACAAAATGTACAGAGGGCCCTGATATGTTTCTGCAGAGAATCATAATCAATTTCGAATATAGACTCGTGCATATCTTGTATAGTTTGCATATCATTAGGACTGGTATGAAGTTCCTATATGTAGGATTTTCACCACATTGATGATATCAAGATTTCCGTTTTACAGTTTTAAATGATTTTATTGAGGATAATTGTCAAGAGAATTTAAGTACCTGATTTATCAGAGTAACCAGACATGAAAATGGCAGAGAAAGTTGGCTAATTCCACGGTTGTGACAAAGACACCCTTGGAGTTGATGCTTCCATTCCCTTTTTTCCATGTATAGCGGAATTGAGCACATTGTACTGCTCAATGACAGCATCATATATAACCTTACTGTAAGCCTCCTTAGCCTGCAAAAGAGAACATATTCAGGATCATTCATACATGGGTTGGTATCATTATATCAACAAAAAGTAAATGGGAAACTGACACTAATCTTCCAGTGCAAAAATATGTAATACACATGTAGCATTTAATAGATTGCCAAACACATTTCTAGGTACGCATAGTTCTTCTGTAATCACCTCTAACTATCCTTTGTCCAACCCAATGCCCTGTTTTTTATACAGCCGAAAGGGATAATTTAATGGTCTGTCTCCATTGTTTCGAAGACATCTAGTAGTTGATTGACGCAATGCCGGGAACCACCATATTTTATTTGACAAGATCAGGTAATAATGAAATGCAAACCTGCACAGGATACTGATCAAGCAATAATTACAACCTTTTGGATATTTAGCTTCGAGTTTGATTATGGGCTATGTTTTCTACTTTGGTTTCCTGTATCTTTGATTGGTTTGGACTTGGTTCTAGGGCTCCCGCCCAGTGACCCTCTTTATATATATATATATATATATATATATATATATATATATATATATATATATATATATATATATATATATATATATGCTGATCCAAAAAAAAAACATTTACAACCATTTCTTTTAGCATGTCTAATTTCATAGCACAACAGTTTCTTTAACAGCTCAAGGTCCAAAAACCTGGAACTTCACACACAAACTGGATATGGAAATATCAGATGGAACCAACCTCCTTGGGTTTTTCACAGCTAGCAGCTATCTCCCGAAAACTGATCTCTGGCGCCACCGATACTCCAACCCCATGATAGGAGATCAACCTTTTTTCTCCAATTTCTTTTTCTACCTAGAAATATGTCATTATGCCACGAGAAGAGAATATCAATATCCAAAGAGAACTCCAAGTAAAAACAAAGGACATACCCGTGGAGGAGGGGGCATAATGTCATGGCACAATAATGATAAAGGATATATATGCCCAGGAACATCTGCATGTTCTGTAAGCCTTCTCATATTGTCTACTGCAGAAGAATCAAAGGGTGCCTGACCCTCATACATCAGTTTGAAGGAATATAATCGCATTACATGTGAAACATCTGGTAAATAACAATTCCACTTTCTTTTTAGTTGGATAAAGAAGGGGTGTAGAACTGCCCATATGTTAAGATACTAAATTAACATTAGTGTTACAAGAAACAAGCAAAGTGAGCAATAGAATTACTGCAAGCCTTAAAAACAGAAACCTGCATTACACACAAGCATGCATTTTTCAAGCACAAAATTGTAGTGTAAATGTGTGTGTTAGGAGCAGCTTACACCTCAGATTCTAATGGTTTCTATCCTCAACTTGTTCTTTATTCTTCTATTTCGTGTATTGTGCTTTATTGTTTTATTTCTGTCAAACATGACATATTATAATTGCATGTTTTAGGATTCTTTGAAACAAAATTAAGCAATTTCATGATGAGACCAAGACAGAGAAGCATCCACGAGTATTTTGTGTGATTGTGCAATCTTTCATTAGTGAGCATGGCTCGAACTCGAAGGACAAGAAGAAGCAACAGACACATATCACAGAATCATGCGTACACAATGTGTGATCCAGCACAAATACAACTTCAGTTTAGTTCGTAGATATTACGCTAGTAGACTCTCAAACCAACAGTATGACTTTCCTACAATGTGGGTTCACCCCATACTTGCTACAGTACCTTGTTCAACCCCAAATTAGTTGTGGACTAAAAGCACAAACCAAATAAATGTCCTCGACAAGCAGAACAACCTTAAACATCAACATTTAAAAGGAAAGTTTTCAATGCACTAAATTAAATGAAAGAAAAAAATGTGCAATCCAAAATATAGTGAAGGTAAATAAACTTACTGGACACCATTCTTCTGTATGAGGATCAGGACGGTCCCTACCACCACTTGGGGCAATCCAAATTAACTGTGATCCACCTCTGTATCAGATACATCTAGTCAGATGGTGTTGTATCATAATAGAGCAAAAGGTGGATACTTGAGCATGCTGTTGAAGAGACTAACTGTTATGCCAATGACAATTTACACCTAAGTCACTCCAATGACAAGTTAAGCCAAAACTTATACTAGTTTGATGATAAAGACAGAGCAATCTGTATTAAATGATGACCTTGAGACACACAGAAAGGTGAAGAGGAGAAATTAGGGTCTGAAAAGAAGGGTTTACAAAGGAAAACCTTTCATTCTGAAAAGTGGAACATGACACATTCTCTCAAAATCCTAAGAAAAATACATCAGAAAAGTAGTTGATCATGCATCTCTGAACAAAAACAACCCTAGAACTAACTGTGGTAGCTTGTCATCAGCTAAAGGAAAATGGCAATCTAGGCAATTCAATAAATCTGATCAAAGGATACAAAGTATGCAGAGTAGAATTAAAGAATTTGGAAAACTGAGTATTCTTGTCATAATTGTGGTTGGAAAGCCTGAATTGATCTTAGTAGTTTGGGCTATTCAAAATACAGTAGAGCAAACTCTGTGTTATGCAGATAAATAATGTGCATCTAATCTAATAAAAGCAGAGAAAATATGATCGAGGAGAAAAATGAAACAGTTGACTTCTAAATTGTTTCATACATCAATTCAAGAAAATAGGCAACAACAGTGTACAGTAAGAAATATATGAATGGCTTAATATACCAGAACAATGAATACACATGTGAAGGATCCTTTTTTTTCTTTTGCATCAGATACTATGTAAATAAACTACAATTACCTCAATAGCAAAGCCATTTCTTTAAGACTGCGTGTGTTTGCTCTTCTTTTTTTCTCTGCAAGCTCCGGAACGTCGTTCATGTGCTTTTTTGAGTACACACATATGAGGTTCCTAAGGATACACAAAATTACAGATTATATAACTATTAACAAGCAACGAGCAACTAAAGAAGAAGCACCAGATAATAAATGATAAATTCCATGAGTACCTTCCCATGCTGAAAGGCTTGCAGAGAGGATCTGTCACAACTCTATCTCCAGCTATGTAAGTCTAAAATGCAAGATATATAAATTGGTCATGCAAGCATTTCCAAGAAAACATACTATTCATCAGTTTTAAGGACAGAATAGATCATACTCACCAAATTCTCAGCTATATACGGGTTTGTGATTTCAAGCATCAATGCAATAACAGCAGGGTCTGCTTCACTTTGGTGGTTTGACATCAAGATAACATTGTGACCCTGCAACAATAGCATACAAGAACATTTTACATCCAAAATAAAACTCCTTGGTATGAGGGTTTCTACTCAGGCAAGGACAAAATATTCATTTTAAGTTCATATGTAAGAATTAAGTACAAATATGAAGACAACAACAACAACAATAACAAGAAAACAAATTTGACTCTGAACTGCAACTGAGACAAGCCAAGCAACGGGCCCTATCTACATGTATTGTCCCACCGTAGTGAAGCCTTAGCCTCAGTCACTGGCAAGACTAAACTTCATATAATATTCGTGACTAACTAATTCTAGAGTATACCATGTCAAGTTCATCAGTTTTTAAATATTGAAGCATTTTCTTTAACTAATATAAAGATGAAGTCACAAATACTGGTCAACAAAAACTTGGTCCTAAAATCTAAGAAAACACTTACGATGGCAAGCTAGGCTACACTAGTTTTTATTTTGGATCAGATGAGCTAATAATTTAGCAAGAGAAGAATAGACAAAAAACGGGTATGATATAAATTACAAAAAAGTACTATTCAGCAAGGGCACCTCACCTTCTTTAGCCTCTCTTCCATTTCCTGGAAAATGGGAATATTTCCAACAAATGAACTCCTGTAACAAAACATTGAAGGTTTAGAGAACAAGGATTTAAGGTGATTGTGATGTGACATGATGCACATAATAAGGCTTATCATATGGGTTTTCTTGTTACAACAAAATCTTTTGGTTAAATATAGTTGCCACAGGGCCAAAGAACCATATTGCATTAACAACATTTCAACAAAATTGAACAACCAAAATCAGAAATATAAATTAAAAAAACAGAATGAAACTAGGGATTTCATCACAACCTGTCATCCTCGATCATCATTGCAATGACTAATTTGTAAATTTAGTCTTTTTTTCAAGTTGCCTATTATTATAGGATTACAAGAAATTACAGAAAAAACCCTACACTAACCCTACCCCACCTGCTCCCAGGCAGGTGACCCACTAAGATTCAAACCAAGGATCTCAGACGAGATTAAACTCGCCTTAACCAGCTGAGCTAGCCCTAGTGGGCTTGTAAATCTAAAGTCTTGGTGTAGCCTTTTCAAAACAAATGTAACTTGGTGAAATAATGGTATTCAATTACAATTTCTCGAGGCAGATGTATCTAATTACCCCATTCATATTGTGTGCATTGATGTTTTTATATGCAACCTAGTCACAAGTTAAAATCTTGAATGACTATATATTAAAGTGATAAATTTTAACAAAAAACAGATCTTAATGGAAGCAAGCTATTGAAATTACCTGAAATCAACTAAAGCACGGATAAAATTCTGAGCAAACACATAGTAGTCAAAAGGTTCTCTCATTGCTTTGTGATGGGGTGGAAAGTCAAATGGGTCCTGAAAATTACGATTATATCAAGCAAGAGTTCTTCCGTGCTGAAGCATGTGTTCGATATCTGTAAAGTCAAGCTACATAAAAGCTTTGCAGAATCCCCATCACCTGAACATCCAAGAGCATACGATCAAATGCAAGAGCCATATTTGACATTATAACCTCTTCCGCATTGGGGATTCCACTTTGTAGAACCTGAAACATGACAGCATGTAAATATTAATTTTACAAGATATGTACACATCTTAGATGTAACATGCTACAAATGCATAACAGACAGGATAAGAATATATCCTAGATGAAGAAATATCTTCTTTCAACGTTGTGTTGACTGGTGCATTTAACATTTCAATAAGCTGGGAAGTTGCATTCTTTGGCCAACCATTTATTTGTTCAATAAGAGATTGGGCCCAAGTTGTACTACAAACTGTGTCAACTAGTTTTTAGATGATATATTTGATTATTTGAAGTTTTACATCCATTGTAAATTTTCAGGAGTTTATATAAAAGTACCCCGCCTTAAAATAGTTTGAGGTGTTCCTTGTTAAAGAAATTTTTTGACAGAAGCATACATCAAGGTATACACAAATTTAAAATGAAGCAAAACAAAGCCAAATGCACAATGTAAAAAAGAAAATGTGCACTATATCTCCATACAAAACACATCTAAAGCATACATGAAGGTATTCACAAAAGTAACAGGTTAAGAATTATTTGTTTACTGCATTTGAATAATTCTGATACAATTCTTCCAACCCTGAAGCAACAGTCAAAGGCAACCTTCCTGCTTCTGTTTCTGTTTTAATTCCAAATAGCAGTTCTGCAAATAACAATACAAAATAAGAAACAAAACTAATACTCCAAATTACATTTCAGAGTAAATAAAAGCTTATTTGAATTTAAAGCAAACAAAATATACTTACTATTTAGTTATAACTTATCTGTTGGACAACCCACTACCAATAAATTGCAAAGACAATGAACAATCCACTACGACTAAATGCACAACGAAGCAAGAAGAACTATAGTATCGGCATGAAAACAGTAGGCAGATGATAATTTACTATTATAAAATCGGTCAGCGAAACATGCATCAGTTTAAAGGATGTAATTCTTAAATGCTCGTACAAACACTTATGCTAGAAAAATAGCCCAAATATGCTAATATGCTCAATTGCATAGGTAGAAAATTTGTTACAACTCTGCCATGAATTAGAATCAAAAGAAATTCCTATACATTGAGAAAATGTACATCTACTGGGAATAGGTAATGCAACTTATTACAACTGAGCCAATTACAATAAATGCAATGAGCCAAAGAAAGAAAAACATAAAGCTAGAAACAAATCATTTGTCCCCTTCCTGTGTCTGTTCCTAATTTTAGCTGCCTTCACTTTATCAAATTAAATCGCCTAATTTTTGTCAACCCTTCCTATGCAAAATACTTATGGGTTGACTGGGATTCATAAGTCTAACCTCTTAAGATCTATGATTGACTCAGAATTCTCCGTGTGCATAGTCTTTGAATTATGAGCTGACTCGGATACATAAATTGGTGTGTCTCAAACTTCAATAGAAAAAATAAAGATGAAAAATACCAATATTCTTCACTCTCTTTCTTCCACCTGATGGTATTAACAACCTAAAATCCTATCTAAACTCCGGATTATGATCCTTAGTAGCTCCATTTTCCAAGCTCAGTTGAACAAAGACGAAATTACTTTAAATTATAACAAAAAAACTTCCATGTTCCTACATCTCCTTAGCAACGACATGAATCTTACCTGGGTAAAATAAAGATCACAAGGCAAATGAAGCGAATCGAAGACCTACCTTCACCGGAGCGAGCGTCGAGAAAAGTCCGGGAATGGTGGAAGAGCTTTATCTTGTCGTCTTGCTCGGAGTCCTTATTCCTGACGTTGGCGCTGGAGGAGTAGAGCACGCAGGCGCAGCGTCCCCTCCGAGCGCTCGATCTCGGTGGAGAAATCGAGCAGAGCGTGAGAGAAGAAGGCGGAGACGAAACCCTCGACACGGCGGTGAGGAACGTGAACGGAGAGGAAGAGAAAACGGCCATCACTCTTCTTTCAAATCACAAACAAAGAGAAGCACTCTAAATTATTCCTTTTTTAATGAAAAAGAAAAAAAAAAGAAAACTGTTATTGGTTGTAGGTGGAGGCAAGCGGATGGAGCCAACTAAGCACAACCTTGGCGCGTGCTTGTCACGCGCCCTACTCTCCAGTTTTGGATTGGGTGTTACAATATCGACACGTGTTATCCGTGACGTATGAGATCCTTACACGTAACCAACCGGTCGTTTATTTAATATTTACTTCCTAATTAAATTACTTTCCTTATCTACTCTAAGTGTAACTACTAATTTTAGTATTTTTTCTCATTATATATTTTATTCTTAATCGACTCCTCTCTCTTTCTCATCTCGGGATTGGGACAAAAATTTATGAAGTTCCGCTTTAATTAACATGTTAATAACTCTTCTGTACGGATAACATGTTTAAATGAATTTGGATTATAACTTTAAATTTAAATTGACAGTGACATGCTTAGGTTCATCTAATTTCTCCTCACTTAGGGCTGTCCATTTTATCCGGTAACCGGACTTATCCGAGACTCAAATAACCCGAGACCTGACTAACCCGAGACCCGAATGACCCGATACCCGACCACCCGACAAGCCAACCGAGTCGAGTATTGAGTCCAATTGCATCACCCGTCGGGTACCCGAATACCCGACAGTATATACAAAATGTACAAGTTTTTTACTTCCCCCAGCCCAACATGATAAACTGCCCAGCCCAGCCCAAAACCAAAGACCTCCAACCCAGCCACAAGCTCAGCCCACTTGTACTCAGATACCAAATGCAGATGAAAATGAGTTTATAAACTCTCATTGAGTCCCATACGCTTTCGATGTGGGACTCAATGAGAGTGAGGAGCTCTCTTCTCCTTCAGAGGGTCACGACTCGGCGACGTGGCACTCCCTCCTCCGTTGATCGAACTCGACGAACCCATCTCAGCCGATCACGAATTATTAATCCCACAAAAATTATCCTCAGCCCTCAGTCCTCAGTCCTCACTCCTCACACCACGATACAACTCATTTCTTCTCCCTTTCCTCTTCTTTCTCTCTGTCCGTCGCCGTCCTCGCCTCGCCTCTCTCTCTCTCTCTCTCTCTCTCTCTCTCTCTTTCTCTCTCTCTCTCTCTCATCACAACCCAACAGATCGATTTGGTAGCTATTACCGTTCGAATCGATCCATTGGAGAACTCTTTCTTCCACCATAAATCCTCGATGGTGGAGAGAGGATTCTCCAACAGATCGATTCAACGGTGGAGTGGAGACTGGTGGGCTGGTCGATAGGGTTTCAGAATCACTCGTCGACGATGTTTGGGGCTCCGGTGACGGTAAGAATTCCCAAACCTTTTGCTTCATTCAATTTATGTTCTTGGTTTCCATCTCAACTTCTGTTCTTGGTTTGCATGTCCTAATTTCTGGGTTCAGGCTTGGGGTTTGTGTGTTCAATTTGTAATTGAGGTGTTAGGGTTTACTGATTGGATTTCAAAATTGGGGATTTCAATTATTTGTTTTCAATTAACAAATTGGGGTTAGGGTTTTCCAATTTCGAATTAAATTTGGGATTTTCTGATTTCAATTTCAGAATTTAGGGTTTTCTGATTTCGAATTAAAATTGGGGTTAGATTTAAATTTGAATTTGAAATTGGGGTTTAGGGTTTTCTGATTTCGATGTAAAATTGGGGATTTCAATTTCAAATTGAAATTGAGGTTTTAGCGTTTTCTGATTTCAATTTCAAAATGTAGAGTTTTCTGATTTCAATTTCGAATTAAAATTGGAGATTTAAATTTGAAATTGGGGCTTAGGTTTACTGATTTGAAGTTAAAATTGGGGATTTCGATCTAAAATTGGTGATTAGGGTTTCTGATTTCAATTGAAAATGTGGTGATTTGAATTTCAAAATCAAATTGGGGATTTCTGCATTACATATTCAAATTGAGCCCAAAATTTACAGATTCGGGTCGGGTGTCTTGGGTATACCCGACTCATCCGACACCCGAGTCTACCCGAACCCGACTCCTCAACCGAGTCGAGTATTGGGTCTGGGTTTTGATACCCAACTCCAACCGAGTCGGGTAGGACCCGAGCCGGTTTTACCCAACCCGATTCAATGGACAGCCCTATCCTCACTCAATCAAGTTTTTGACAATAGCCCATTGATACAAGTACAACCGTGGAGGACAAAATAAGAAATTAGAACCACTAATAAAAATCATTAAGAGTGAGAATATAGGCATTCATGATGTATGAAACATCGTAGCTGAAGCGAAGGACACTGGATATAACAGTAAACATAAGACATAATAATTGAGAGTGGCGACTATGTCAACAATGCAGTCTTGCAATCCTATGATATGAAGACATTCATTTATTGTTTAGGACAGTGCTTGTTTCTGTCAGGTAGACGACAACGATCATGTGGCTGCAAGTAACTCATACTAATACCAAATTCTAAAACAGTAGTCTATTTGTTGAGCTACAAAAATTACAAACCACGAACATTTTCCTAACCAATACCGCACGGGTTATATCTAGATGTGTAAGAGCATTGCACAACACTCCTACATATGTCATGGGCTCAAATCTACCCCAGAAAATTCATGATCACCAAATGAAGCACCAAATTGCAGAGAACAAAATCCGCAAAAGCGCGCTCCGGTGGTAAATCCTGCAAACAGTAAATACTAAGCTAAGTACTTGAACATGCCACCACCTATCTATCATGTCTACTGGGCATGGTAAATAAAGAATAAACATAATTATCCTTTGCTCAAACCATTTTAAGGTAAACTGAAAGTGAAAAGGTACAATTTCTTTGCCGTATGAAGAAAAAATGTGGGATTACTGATACAAGAAGGAAAAAGATAGCGTACCTTAAATTCCTTGTTTTCTTTGTTCACTTGAATACGGAGACAGACTGAAACAAAACAAAACAATAATTAATATTGAACCCAAACTCAGTAATACTATGGATTTTCTATTTCCAAAGACCTGCGCACACAAGCATACTCTGCTTACCAGCAAGGACTGCAGTTCCTACACAAGAAAGCACTCCTGAAAGAAAAGAGTTGAATGGAAATGATCCCACAATGGCCATGTAAGCAATCTGCATGTTAACAGTAATCATTAAGGATCAACAAACAAACAATAACATCAAGTACAATATTCTAGCAAGGAGGGATTTTATAAACTGTTTCATAATATCAAACTTGATATTGGCAAGGTCAAGTCAAAAGCTGTAAACAAGAGAGAAGAGTTCTTCAAAGTAGCTTCATTGTTCAGAGTGTATAAAGAGATTCTATAGAATGATTCAGCATAAGACATTAGCATGGAATGTTTACATACACTTAAATAAAATATACAGTGTGATGGATCATTGCTAATCTCACGCCGAAGATCAAAGAGATTTTAAGGATAATTTCTCCAATCTTAATATCTACCGCACGCTAGAGCACATGGGCTGAAGTGAAACGGGGGAAATTTAATTTGGCGAGAGTAGGAAACTGACCCACTTCTCCATATAGATGTTTCATCTGGACGCCTCCACAAAATAATTAAAATGATCACATAAAAGTGTATGGCAATAAATCAAATGTAGCAAGTGGCAGGACCTTCAGATGAAATAGTGTACTGACTAGTTAGTGAAATGGTAAGGAGCCCGAAGGCAGTGCATCAAATGTATTAAGACATGGCAATAATCTTTTCGGAATATTGTCGCTTGAGCTATATGCCCAAAGGTATTTGTATAAGTCGGTTGAAGACAGAGCATATGAAGTATAAGTTTAGTAGACGTCAAACTCATGATGTGGGTACAATAACACTTGATGACAAGGAGATACTGAGCAACAATCAATTTAAGTAATTAGGGTCTACACTATAGAAGGACGGAGAATTAGATGGTGACGTTAACCATAGGATTCAAGGGGGTTGGATGAAATGACAAATCAAAGTGTCCTATGTGATAAAAGTTTTCCTCTACAGTTGAAATAAAAATTCTAGATGGCTGTTATTAGACCAACATTACTGTATGAGACAGAATGTTGGCCTGCGTTGAAAAGTCATATCGACAAAAAGAAAGTAACTGATATGCGTATGCTTCGTTGGATGTGTGGGCACACAGAAATGGGCTGTCCAAAATTAATGGGTTCGAACCAAAGTAGGTATTAATGTGCTGCTAGATGAAAATATACAAGAACACTGATTAAGATGAGTTGATGATTAGGTCATGTGCAACGTAAGCTCATTGAGGCACCAATCTGAAGAGTGGAGAGTATAGACTAAGGAGGCGTTTAAGAGAACGCAAGAATGACCAAAAAAGACGTGGCATAACTTTCATAAGGATTTGAAAGACAAGTATCGCCAGGTTTTAACAATTGATCGTGGGCAATGGAGAAAAAGTATTTGTGTGAATGACTGGATGTGATACGCTTTTAGTTCATGGAGACTATCCCAATTCACTGGAAAAGGGCTAACTTGTTGTTAAGCTACTGATAGCAAAAGAAAAAAGCCCAACTGGAAATTGGCTGTAACTGAGACCTAAGAAAGAAATGAATTGTTCAACAAAGAGATTCCATGACAATCTTTCATCAAGCAAAATCATTTTTGAGATAATTTAAATTTTCCCACCATTCATGTGCTGAGAATGACAAATAAAAATATTATCCACTCATTTTTCAGACTCTTGAAATGATATATGTATAACTATTAAGTTTTGCAGATCATGTTATATGAATTGAAGCTGTAAGATTCCCACATAAAGATCAGAGGATATAACCTGAGCTGAGCACAGATTTGCATAAAGGAAAATCAGTTTAAAATATATGATATAATCTAGTGTGAATAATATTACATTTTCAAGATTAGAGCACATAACCACATTCAAATTTTAAAAAGAACTTGAGCAACAACTGAACTGAAATCAAGAGGTTTTAATTTCCAATTTTCACATTAAAAATCAGAGCATCAGGGACCAATTATCACTCACCCTAATCCATTCCCCTACACTAAAGTGATAGTAGATCCGATGATTGAGTAAGAAATCTAGAAATGAGGAATCTCAAACCTGAATCAGAGCAGTGAAGACCGCAAATCCAACATATAGATCGATGATCTGCAAGAGAAAACGAGATCACAGTAAGAATTCAGGTCCGTCGTTGCAGAAAATAGATAGTTCGAGAGAGGGAGAAAGAGTCGGGCCTTGAGATTGGTTGGGGTGGAGGTGTACGCAGATCGGAGAGAGTTGAAGAGAGCTTGAGCGTCCTTGGTCGTCGATCTCGCCATTGTCAACGCTTCCTCTTCACCTCTGTGTTCTCTTCTACTGAAGCGAGACAGGGTAATCAAAACAAAACCCTTCTCCGGTAATGGACCAGTTTCTGGAAATCAGATACCCACCCGGACCATAACATAATGGGCCTAGCGATGGATCTTCTCAGGCCCATTAATTACGATACCTCTCCACCAGAATTTTCAAACTCAATCTAAACAGACTGTCAAACCTTGGCTTCTTATTTAAAATCTCAGTCACGGCCGTTGGGTAGACTTGGAAGTATTATTCTTGACTGTTTGTCTTTTATGAGTCTTTGGCCCCGTTTGGTTCCTTTTCTTTTTCTAAGCGTATTTGTAATCACCCACTGAATAAGCTGGCCAAGTTTGTTTTGGTGAATGCGTGTTTTGAATCAAGTGAAGGGTTTTGATGTGAGTTGTCTATGAATGAAGTGTACATAGTGTCGCTCTTTTATATAAATCTATAAAATAATAAATTTTGAAAATTCTCATAGAATTTGACTATATCCATAATCTACTTATGAAAAAGTCTTTTGGTTATTTAATGACAATTTTAAGTGTATTTTAAAATCAATATATCGATATAAGTTAAATTTGGATAATGGTTAGTTACGTTATGGAGGTAGCGGCATGTACCCTTCGTCTCCGAGGCGATTAGGGTTTCTCACCAATTGGCGAGGTCTTGCGGCTGAAACGACTCCAATCATCGGACCCCGTCACTTCTTTCTTCTCCTACCTCCAGCTCCGGAGCCGCTACCTTGAAAAACCACCTCTTCCAATGGCCTACGAGTTTCATTGGTCGAGGTTGATGGGTAGTTCGAGGATTTGGCTGAGCTCGACCGAGTCGGGAGTGGGCATTTGTTGTGAAAATAAGACGATACCCACGAATCTGTCATTACCAAATTATTTGTGGGGCACACAAAACTTGTGTAGATGTAAATACGATCAAAACCCAGAAGTTTCTTACACATTATGTTTCTGAGTGTTGTTAGGAGAGGGATATGTTTGAGATGATATGAGTTCGGAAATTTGAAATTAAAATGATGGTAGAATGAGTATTTTATCTAAACTCTAATTGAGTTATGATGGTGATTGGTCAGATTTTTACTATTCTCCTGATTCAAATCTACTCATTTTAATCTTATTTGTCTCGAATTTTCTTGACTTTAGTATATTTTATCTCTCTTTTGCCTAACGAGGGTGTCGATTGCATTTTAGGTGCAAATATGCCAAAACAGAGCAAAACAAGCAAAATCACAAAGAAGGAGGAACTTGTCGGACCCACCCGACATGTTTTGCTTAATCCAACAGGCATATCGATAACTGATTTGAAGAAGTTAAGTTGTTGGACAGCTTATGGCACAAAATCCGAAGCACTAAAATGTGTGTCACCTTTTGGGACTCCTGACAGTGTACTGGTCTCAAGAAAATCATGAAAACTCTGATCTTCTTCGGCCTCAAACGTTGCCTGAGGCTCACTTGATCTTTGCACCTCGATCTCCCTTTAATGGGAACGAACCTTCTCTCGAAGTCTTCAATCTCGCCTTAGGATGATGGATCCGCTCTGCTCTTTGTCTCTCTAACGGATCTACCCATTTTTCCAGAAATCGCCCGAACCCTTTTATAATTGTTGTAATCGCAATGTTAACAAGCTGGGTATCGGGCTGTTAAGGTGCTCGTTACCTAGCTCAAATTGCTCCTATGGCTCCTTATTCCACCTTTTTCTGTACATGTGAGCTCTGAAACACGTAAAGGCATAAAGGTGCATGAAAGGTCAATAATTATACAATATATATGGTAAAATCATCAACTAATGCGGGAAATATTAGCTAAAATGTATACGTGATGCGACCGCATCAGTCGCCGGTGGCGCGCGATTTATGCGCTCTGGCGACCTTCATCTCATTCAATTTTCATAACCTTTTTTCTTCTCCTTCTCCTTCTCACCTCCCCTCCTTTTACCTTGTTGCTCCACTCTCTTTTGGCAATCTCAGGCTCCACCTTTTCTCTCCCTGAATCCTTCATCTTTCATCCCAAATCTTGCTTCCTATTCCAGATCTGGTGGGTCGTGGTCGGTTATGGTGTTCCCCGGCGTTTGCGTGAGCTCTCGACGCTCTCTATGAACCATTCAATTTCAACCCAGATCTGACTTCTTTCAAATATGTTGGGTTCGGGGTGGGTGTTGGTGATTCTTGGCGTTTTGAGCGTGATATCGGTGCGGTGGTGGCTTGGTGGATGTGGATGGCTGCAACGGTTGAGAGAGAGTCTTCAAATTTGATGGGTCTGTTCGGTGTCGCAAGGTGGTGACGGGTTTTCTCTCGGAGTTCCAGCTAGAGATCTCTGTCAGTGTTGGTCGACAACGTCGCTTCTCGCTCGTAAGAGGCGCTGTACACCGGTCTCGATGAGTTATGGGTCAGGGGTATGCTGGAGCCACGGGATGTGAAGTCCGGAGGTGCTGGCAAAGACCTTCGCTGGAGTTGGTGCGGCGGCTCGTTCGCATCGTTTTATGATGCTTGGGTTTCTGTGGAACTGGTCCGTCTTCGGTTCGACTAGTTCAAGGAATGCAATTTTATTCAATTGGGCATGTCCTTTTCAATTCTCAATATCGTTTTTATTATGTAATTATATATTGTTGAGAATACGTTGATTGTGTGGCCATGGAATTTACATGTTTACATATTTTGATGGTTGAAAACATGACGGTGGAATCGAGTAGCTAGGCTCTTGGTCAAGAATCGGATGACTGAGGATTGAAAGAATGTAAAATTAATCTCACGAACTTGTGATCGGGGATTTCAGATTAAGGATCTTAATTGTGTAACTTAGTGCTCCAACTCCCAGGTAGGCTTGATGGTGATCTAATGTAGGAAGAGATTTGATAGCAATCGACCTAAGTGGATTAGAATAATTAGGGCATGGACTTACATAGCTCGTGTTTCTATGAGTACGTGTTATGACCATAGGGTACCAACCCAAAAGTTATCCGGCCCCAATAGGTATTTAAGAATTAATTATTTTACTAATTGACTTAGGAGTGACGACTCTAAGATCATTTCGATAGTTAAACCTTTCATTTCCCAATAAGAAGGATGTTAGGTTAAACCGGGATTCAACAACACCTTAAGAGGAAATATGTGACACACTAATTGCATAATCTTGGAATTAGAACCTCACCCTTGATTTTACCAGATTCTAGTACGTTCCAAATCAATTTCACATTCCTCACACTGTTGTGATTTGTGATTCAAAATTTGATTTGCATTCTTGTGTTTGTGAGGTTTGGAGTAGTTTATTTTGCATATAGTAAAAATCATCTTATTTTATTTTGCCCGAGCCCAACAGTAATAATCATTTTAGACTAGTACCCGTTGGCCATTACCTGCTCGTGGGATCGATAATTTGAGGTCGTAACTGTTTTAACGCTTGCTTTATATTACACATACATTATTATGTTTACCATAAAATTCTACATACTTATTTTTCTGGCAAAAAGATGTTTTGCTATACCATGTTTTATGCATAAATAACTTGATGTATATATGTAAAATTAATTGAATGATGTACATATAATACAAAACGAGTTATAAAAGAAAATTGAAATAACGTCTAATTTTGGGACGAGTATGAGATTCGCAAATTACATGTACCCGTTGAGCCGGGTTTCAGGACGGGTTATAAGCAAAATATATGGGAATGAGACGAATTCGAGGCAAGAGACTTAATTTCGAGATGAGATATGAAATTGCAAAACCCGCCTCAAATCTATTTCTGTGTCATCCCCACAAAGTGTGTGCTTGAAGGGAGCGACTGGAGCGAGTACTCACGCTTTTGATGAAGGGACTAATGACACCAAAATAATTTGTTTGAGTAATTATGTATTGAAATTTAAAATTGGCATTAGTTTTTTTTCGTGACCGATAGTTAATAGTGTAGTAATAAAAGTGTGCTAAAATGAACTTCCACGATTTGGTAGAAGGCATGCTCTTTTAAAACACCACGTGTCGCCGTTCCTAAGGAAGAAGACGGGAAATAAGTGTTTGGTGCACGGTGCTCTCACGTGTATATTCTTTCCCATTTTCATTTTCCGGTTATTTTGCTCACAGCCTCACACACACAGCTTAGCTTCGTTGTTCCTTCTCCGACGATGGCGTCGTGTTTGGCCGTCCCCGCCATTTCCATACCTCCGTCGTCTCTCTCCGGACTCTCCTCCACTTGCTCCAATTTCCGATTCCAGAAACGGTAGGCTCTATCTCTTTATCTACTGAGCGCACAATTCAGGTTTTTGTTTGTATTGCACATACTCGTGTTCGTGTCTCCAATGATATTTTTATTTGATTGTTCTAATGTCTACTGTGATAAGTACCCCTTTTATTATAATTGGTTTGGTGGGAGTCAAAGGGAATTGAGCTTTTTGAGCGCTGGAAATAAAATAAGACTTCATGAGATTGTTGTTCAAAACCAAATTCAGAGTAAGATACAGCCTACAAGTAGTTACTTTGGGGGTTGCTGAGCAAGAGTTTCAGTATACCTTGGAATGGAATTTATGGACATTCTTAAGTTGGGTATGTTCATATAACTTGTCTAAGAGTGACGGTGGCAACAGTGATGAAGATAGCTTCCCAGTTTGGAAAGGGTGTGAGGAGATTTCTGTTTGTGTATTTTCCAACTAGAATAGAAAACGGGGGTCTTCCTTTTCAGCTTTATTGCTTGTCTTTGTGCAATCCGCAGCATTCTTCGTCTCTCCATTCAGGGGTATGTAGAGATCTTAAGGACCAAATAGTATTCTTTAGCAATTCAATTGGGGAGGAGTTAACCGGATTAAGGAAGTATGACTATCTGGACAAATGGGTGCTTGGTGGTATTAGGTTCTTGTTATCTTTGCCATTGCCAACACATCATTTAGTTTAAGGATCTAAAATGTCTTGCATATACAATTGTTTTTGTGGTTAATATAGATGAATGTCGTTCTTGCCCTAGATGTGTCCAAGTTGGCGATGAAGTTGAGTCTTATTTCTGTGGTGGAGAGTACTTATGTGTTATTTCATTTAATGAAAATGAAGGAGTTGGTTGAACTGATGAAAAGAGGGTGAGCCATTTTAATACATATATATTACATTCATTTACTTGCCTCGCAAGTGTACACTAGTTTGTATATTTTAAGGAAGATGCAGCTGCCATGAGAGAAAAAGAATTATGTATCTCATTTTATGTAAGTTTGGGTTTCAATTAATTAGCTTTGCAAGGTGAAATACCAAGTGTTACGTAATGTACAAAAGAACCCACTTTGCATGACATTTAGAAGCAACTCCAGCAGTCATACTGAATAAACCTCTTTGTGCATATTCCCCTTCATTTTTAGTGTTACTTGTCTATGTTGCAGTTATAACTTGTTTCAGTAGCCTTTGCACAAGAACAATCACGATTCAGTTATATTATGCAAAAAGATGTTTGTATCGTTGGAGATTGTCTTGTTTCTTCATCTTATATTCCCTTTTCATATTTATAGACCATGTCTTTCCTTCATTTAATGTTCTTTTCTCGTGTTATGAACATTTCTCTTAAGATTGAACTTTCATGTTTCCATTTTGGATTATTTACTTCTGTGTGGTTATAGCTTTTCCAGGTGCGGTATCAAATGCAGTTATGCTGGAGCAAGTGTTAATAATGATTCTAGTTCTGCTACAATAGATATTGTAGCTGATGTTAAGAGCGAAAGGGTATGCATTGGTTATTTCCTTGTTACATATATGTAGTTGTATGACTTGTACTCTTGATACATTTTGCCAATAGTTCTCACTTAGATGCATTTTAGTAGATTGTAGTCCTAGGAGGCAGTGGTTTCGTGGGTTCTGCAATTTGCAAGGCTGCAGTATCTAAGGGCATAGAGGTGACAAGCTTAAGCAGGTGCAAGAAATCTTCAATTTGGGATATGTGTTTTCTTTTTTACTTGTTCTCTTAGCTTTTACTGTTTGTAGTTGCAGATGGAACCAATGACATTTTATTCAAATTTTTGTTTATCATAGTTTGGAATTTGTACCCGTAAAAGCTTATGAAGGTGCAAGAAATCTTCAATTTGAGATACATGTTTTCTTTTCGACCTGTTCTCTTAGCTTTCATTGTTTGTAGTTGCAGTTGGAATCAGTCACATTGTATTGAAACCTTTTTTATCAAATAGTTTGGAATCTGAACAATAAAAGCTTAAGCAGGTGCAGGAAATCTTCAATTGGGGATATATGTTTGCTTTTTTGACTTGTTCTCTTACATTTTATTGTCTGTAGCTGCAGTTGGAATCGATGACATTGTATTCAAACTTTTTTTACCTTAGTTTGGAATCTGAACCATAAAAGCTTAAGCATTGTATTCAAACTTTTTTTCATCATAGTTTGGAATCTGAACCATAAGCAATTCCACAGGTCAGGGCGTCCTAACTCTGCAAGTTCATGGGCTGATCAGGTCACTTGGGTTCCAGGCATGTCGTTTTCTTTATTTTCATTTGAATAAATGTGATTCTTGCAATTCACCGATTTATGTTTTTGGAAATGAATAAGATATAGCTGGGGAATAATTTAGATGAAAAATATAGGGGATTATTATATCTAAGTGGGTATACCACACTAACCACACACATGCATTAGTATAGACTGAGGATAGATTACTACAATGCTTTCGCTACAAAGGGAAGGTCAACTCCATGATGTGCTTGCTTGAACTTCAGGGTACTTCTTCAACACCTAGTTCGCATGCATTATTCTCAATATGTCACATGTTATCTCAGACTGATGAATTGTCAATGCGGGATATACCGTATGTACTAGGGATAATTGCAAAAAGTGGTTGTGTAAGGAGTGTCCATGAACTATATTTATTGCAAAACCTCACCATAAACTATCAAGTTTTTTGCACAATTCGTCAAACTCCGTCAAAATGGACCGAAAGTGGATCACGTGCATGTCATATGACCTCCACATTTTTAAAATGATATATAATTGCTTCTGAATAAAAAGTATTTTTAGATTTCTTATGTGTAATTTTTAATTTTTTTTAATTTGAAGGGTATTTTTGACTTTTAATTCATTTTTATCAGTGTCTCTAATGGTCCAAAAAAAGACAAGTTCACGGTAAGCTTTTGAAACTAACGTAGTACACGGAGACTCCTTGCAAAAATTGGATATTGCACAAAGTTTTGCTATTATCCCTATACTACACCTGCTGATTATAAAATTATATTTGCATACTGCAGGAGATGTTTTCTACGTCAATTGGGATGACGTTCTTGTCGGCGCTACTGCAGTGATTTCAACTCTCGGAGGGTTTGGTAATGAGGATCAGATGAAAAGAATCAATGGTGAAGCTAATATCGTGTCTGTGAATGCTGCGAAGGATTATGGTGAGGATTGATCTCTACATAAAATCACCTAGTTCGGAAACTTATTTTGGTGCTTTTATTCTATAATGTTCCACAAGGACGCTGCACTTCCTAGACCCTGCATTATGTTGAGTAGTTTAGCCTAATCAAAATGGAAAGTAGTCAGGTGAAAAAATCAAGTACTTTACATTATTATATTTTTCACCGGACAACTTATAATCTCTTTTTCTGGGATTTGACATGCCCTGAAAGGGCACGATAATATATCTACTTGTAGGTTTAGCATGCAAGAGCAAACTTTATGTTAGGTGAATTGTACGAGGACTAGGCTGTGGTATCTTTGATTAGAAACCTGTTTGGAAATCGAAGAGGTCCCAAAACAAGTGTCCTAGTTTTCTGAATTGGATGTTTCAACATGTGTCCACTTTCCTTGAGGAGGTGATGTTTTTTACTGGCATGCAATGATTGCGAATGTTATACTTTCTTGAATTAGGTATTCACAGTTTTGGATATGTTCTGTAGAATCATTTGGGGTTGTGATTGTTCATCCTTTGAAAATAAGGGTAACGTGTCTGTGTTAATTGGATTGTCCTCCTCCTTTCAGGGATTCCCAAGTTCATCTTGATCTCAGTGCATGATTACAATTTGCCGTCATTTTTACTTTCAAATGGTTACTTTACGGGAAAAAGGAAGGCTGAATCAGAGGTTCTGTCCAAGTACCCCAACTCTGGTAATCTAAACACGCCTTCACGTTTCCTTATCATGATGTTGATGTCAATTGGTTGTTAACAATTTTGTTCTCGCATAGTGTTGTTAACTACTCTTGGTGAATTGGGATTTGATTTGAATGTGATTCAGGTGTGGTGTTAAGACCTGGTTTCATATATGGGAAGAGGAAGGTGGAGAGTTTTGAGATTCCTCTGGATTTGATCGGAGAACCGCTAGAGAGAATTCTGCGAGCCACAGAAAGCTTTACGAAACCTCTAAGTTCTCTTCCAGCTTCGGATCTTCTTTTGGCTCCACCCGTTAGTGTTGATGATGTTGCCCTTGCTACTATCAATGCTGTTACAAATGATGACGTGTTTGGTGTTTTTACAATTGACCAAATCAAGGAAGCTGCAGCAAAAGTCACAGTTTAAGTGAGCTTTTTAAAAATAGTAAAATCTTGATTCACAAAGATGTTAAGCAAATGGTGTTAGAACCCCTTGTAAAAGGTCTACAGTAAGCTTAAGTCCAAAATATATGTATACTTGTTCTTTTTCCCTTTATATAATAAGTTAGATGGTATTTTGAGTGGTAGTTTCAGATTCTGACAATGGCATTGCCAATTGAAGTTGTCAGAAAATCTTACTGTTATCGTAGAACATATCCTCCACTCTCTTCCACTGAAGATAGTACAAGTACAATACGAGGCTAAATAAACAAAATATAATTGTAATTAAGCTACTGTGCAACTCTTTGCCTCTTCTCTTCATTGCCTCTTCTCTTCAAAGTCACAATATTGTTTCAGTAACTAGTTCTAATTGTTTGCATCCTATATCCCTTTGAGCTTGAGTGTTGGATAACGATAGCATTAGCATAACAATTTTGGTGTTATAACAAAGACAGAACTTATGGCCAGAACAAAGACAGAACTTATCGTCAGAACAAAGACATGTCGTGATGGAGACTATTGTCTTACAAACTATTTCTGGCTAATTTTGGTGTCAAACGTTGTTTTCAGTAGCTTTGCATTCCAAAGATGTGTGCACTCTCAATTCAAAATTTTAAAATTTATAGAACTAAATACTCAGAAACTTTTAGCAAAACTAATCTTTTATGGTAAAAGAAAAGTTAGAACTCAAATCTCTACTTATACTCGTGTATTTATACATAGAAGAGGAAAAAAGATATATATATATATATATATATATATATATATATATATATATATATATATATATGTTTGACCCAAAAATAGGATATTTATGGTCATTATATATTGCAACTGATAGAAATAATATGAGCGAAACATTATTGATGTGTTGTATGATGTACAAGAGACCTCTATTTATAAAGTGTATGAAATTCAGATGCATATATATATATGTTTGACCCAAAAATAGGATATTTATGGTCATTATATATTGTAACTGATAGAAATAATATGAGCGAAACATTATTGATGTGTTGTATGATGTACAAGAGACCTCTATTTATAGAGAGTGTATGAAATTCTGATACATGAGAGAAAAAGAAACCCTAATATAGATGGGCTAACCCTAATGGGCTTTAACCCTAATATGAATATAATTTGACAACCTCCCTCAAACTCAATGCAGTGTAACAATAATTGAGTTTGAAGCTAGATATTATGTGTTCCGATCTTCTTACTCTCCTCGTGAGTTGGGGTCTTTAGAAAGATTTCGTTGATCTCTACACTCAATCTTGGGAGATTGTCGAGTTGATTGTTTGCGGAAGCGGTAGGTTAGAGATTGAGACATCGATTGAATTGTCTGCCCATCCGCCAGAATCACAAATCATCGACAAGTGGATAAAGTTATAAATTCTTAGAGATCTAACCAATGATCGTTGATGGCTCTGATACCATGATAGAAGTAAGAGAGAAATATAGGCTAGGGTTTACAAGTATGGAGAATAAGCTAGGGTTTACAAGTGTGGGAATAAACTAGGGTTTACAAGTGGTGGGCCTCACGTCTCAGACCATATATATTAACACGCTCCTCAAACTCAAGGTGGAGGATTTAAATTGAGTTTGAAAACTAAAGCAGTGAATCGTCATGGGAGCAGGGTCTTCATGCGCGGATGGCTGATGGCGGTTGGCGAATTCGAATAGGAGACTGCCGAGTTGATTGTTTGTGGAAGCGATAGGTTAGAGATTGAGACATCGATTAAATTACCTTGCCCATTGGTTGTTCGCTCTGATACAATGATAGGAATAATATAAGCTAAATATTATTGATGTCTTATATGATATATAAGATACCTTTATTTATATAGGGTGTATGAAACCCTATTACACGAGATAAAAGGAAGCCATAATATTGATTGTTTGTGGAAGCGGTAGGTTAGAGATTGAGACATCGATTAAATTACCTCGCCCATCGGTTGTTCGCTCTAATACAATGATAAGAATAATATAAGCGAAATATTATTGATGTCTTATATGATATATAAGATACCTTTATTTATATAGGGTGTATGAAACCCTATTACACGAGATAAAAGGAAGCCATAATATAGATGAGCTAATCCTAATGGACCTTAACCCCAATGTGAATATAATATGATAGTAACGACGTAAAGGTTTTTGAAGTCAAATAATTTCAACAATCCCCCTCAAATGGCTTAACAAAGACGTCAAGAATGAATTCTTAGGTAAAAGAAAGTTTGGATACCTACGCATCAATGTTTTTCGATTTGAATTGACATGTAGTGAGGAAAATTTACTTTTTTATAAGTAAATTTCTTCTTGAACTTATCAGACATCGATTGATACACTTCAAGACATATCATATCTTCAAAGTTGTGCAAGTTTCACAATATTTTTTACACAAATGTTTATAAGGTCACGCGTAGACCTTGGGTCTAATGAACGCTTTACAAAGACCTGTCCTTGGTAAGGATATACTAGTTGCGTTCATGCTTGAGTACAAGCCTCAAGTTTCTATTCCAATCTGAGTAATTCACGCTCTTGAGTCTGTCCTCAATCTGGACTCTCAGTGCGCTATTACTCCTTTGTGTTGTGTTGTGTTTTCCTTTTAGTTCTACATGGTAAAATTAATTAAAATTCAAGTTGAAGATTCAGTTATAAAACCCTTTTCTAATTCTAACGTTAGAATCTGAACCAGGATCCCATCATACTCTCAATTGAAGTGAACGGAGGCTCACTGCTCCAATTGAGAGCATCAAGGTAGGAATACATCCATTTACAAAACCATGTAATTCCTATACTAATACCCTAGGCCAGCCCTATCTGACAACCGTAGACAAGTCTACCAAGCTTGAACTATGGACAGAACTAATGCGGCTACTACGCGGAGGCGCACGCACCCACATAAAACTGCCCATCTCATCCAGACTTCTCCCCTATGAATGTTACGCGGAGGCGTACCGACATCTATAGGCTCAAAACTCTTTTGGGTGCCCAAACTTGGACGGTATCACGCTTGACTTGTAATTAATTGCGTTTAAGTTAATTATTATACTCTAATCGTATATCGATACAATCTTAATCTGGAATCATAAATTGCAAATCCATGCAAAGATGATCCCTTATCCAGTTACATGCAAGTCTGATTAAGTACCAATTTTTAATCTTTGCATGTGGGGGATAGCTAAACATACACAACTTTGTATAGAAAAACTATCATTCATTCATACATATTCAACATACAAATGTAAGAGTAAAACATGCATAGCTAAGCCCATCTTAGATTCCTAGGATTCTAGCAAAACTGATCCTACATATTTGGTCTTCAAGATCCAGACTTGCTCCATCCTTATGGACTCCCACTGGCTTCGAGTCTCCTCCAGACATCGAGTCTCCCTCTTGACTTGTATCTTGCGTCGGTCTTCGTTATTACAAATTTAATAAAATAAAATAAATACAAATAACGACAC
Source organism: Geranium rotundifolium (assembly GCA_963920655.1). Taxonomy (NCBI): domain Eukaryota; kingdom Viridiplantae; phylum Streptophyta; class Magnoliopsida; order Geraniales; family Geraniaceae; genus Geranium; species Geranium rotundifolium. The sequence continues at coordinate 15,163,458 of OY987319.1, read as the reverse complement.
GCATGTCGTATTTACTACAACCCAAAACTTAGCAACACGCAGGTCGCAAAACTGAAATTTGAAAACATACAAGTCTAGAGGGCTTAGCTATAGATCATGTGGAAAACAACATGTTGTCAAAGATCATGTGATCACTCATCATGCTTATCAAACAACAAATTTTCCAAATTTTATCTTTCTTAAGTGTGGAAAAATTTCGGTTTATCGAAACCAGACGGTTTAAATTAATTAATTGAATTTGAACTGGTTCACGCTGGTTTATCGAAACCGAACCGAATCTGAAAATTAAAAATTTTATTGGGAAATACCTCGAGGAATCGCTACGGTCCAAAATCGACCAAAAAACCCCAAAACTGATCAGCCCGCCTCAGACTGTCCCAAAATGGCCCGTGGGCGACCATGGGATGGCCCGTGGGCGTCGATATGGTTGCCCAGGGGCTGACCTGTCTGGTCGCCCGTGGCAGCGACCATGGACGCCTGTGGGCCATCCATGGTCGCCCGAGGCGACTTGGTCGGCCTGAGGGCTCTCCATGGTCCACCAAGTGGCTCGACCCCGGTTAGGCATGTCTCGGCCATGGTTAACCCAAAACAGCCCCAAAAATAATTTTCTTACCTTCAAAATCAATTAATAAAATCTGATTTTTTTCATATTTTCATGCATAGTTAAATCCGAACAATACATGAAAATTAAGGAATAAAATAAACCCTAATCATGCTCAAATCAATCACAAACAACCATCCTCAGATACCACTGAAGGATTCCCATGGGTTCCAAAGAATTTAATTTCATGCAGCGGACTGAAATTAACCATGAGAATCGAGAAAGACAAGATCTTATTGTTAAAATTTCAGCATGCAAAATTAATTTCTAGATCTGAAATTATATCTTTTCGAATCACAAACACAAAAAAGCTTGAGTGAATCTGCCTGCAGAAAAACGTAACTTCTAAAAGCCATAACTTGAGCTACAGATCTCCAAATGACTCGGTTCTTTTTGCAAAGTAAATTTCATTCAGTTCTCTAAGACTTTCATGTTTTGCACAAAACCCAGTTCAGACTGCAAGATCATAGTCTGAAGCAAAACATCTTACTCGTCAGTGCTGGACAGATTTTCCGGTTTGTCCCGATTTGTTTTATCTTTGAGGATTTTGAATTTGACAAAGCAAAACCAAAAAATTATGCTCTCTGGATCTTCCTCACAAGCACAACACATTGGGAAATGTTCCTCACAAGCCCACGGACTGTGTCTCCAAAGCCTCCACCTGGACTATAATCTGAGTCTCAACCTGTGTCTCAGTACCCTCATCCTGCTCAACAACCTCTGCCTCCTGGACCTCTCCCTGAGAGGTAGCCTGCTCCCCCGACATCTCCGCCTGTGTATCTATCGGCTCCATCTCCTCTGCCCAGGAAACCTTACCCCTACACTGTCTGAACGGTACGAGGGCCCCAGCTCGGACAGGGGAGTGAATGTCGTAGTCTGCCGGAGTAAAGAATGTGATCTCTGAGATAGAAGCAACTTCCAAACCCACTCTGACCGACCCCGCTCCTAACCGGCAAACAACTCCCCACGACCTCCGGAAAGGGTCTGAGACGTGCACCAATACTGCAACACGCTCAAAACACCCCACACTAATGGAGTCTGGGTGAGTAACTAACTAGCTGCCAATACCGCCTACCACCGTCTCAATTGACGTCAAAGACCATGCTGATAGCATAATCCCCCGTATGTGTATCCAGCGGAACACTCCACCGTGCATGAATCTGTCGCAATCAGCCGAATAGAAGAAGAACCAGCGACGAAGATCTGCCTACTGATCTGCCTGGAGTATGTTTATCGCGCCGGTATCTGCAAATGATAGGAGGAACACACGCTTTCCCAAGTCTGAGATCGTGACAACCTCCGAACCTGTGCCCCTTATCTTTGAGAGGAGAGCTCGCCGATCAAAGTCACGGACCGCCACTGCTAATATGCAAAACTTAAACCGCTGCGAGGAGGTGTGGAATAGCACTCGACTGTGAGTCGGAGCGGTCTGAAACTGAGGCTCACGTGGAATGGTCGATGCTGTCTGTGGCCTTGTAGTCTCTACTCGAGGCTCGCGAGAGAGAGCCGGGGTAGTGAGTGAGTGTCGTCCAATTGCAACTCTAAGGGTGTGCCCCCTCAAAACCGACAAGTGTAGGGCTAAGATCGCCTCCGTGCACGCCTGCTCCGAGGCTAGGTGAACAAATCCGTAGCTCGTCTGACGATGTCTCCTCGGAATGGTCACCTCTAGGACCTTCCCAAACCTCCCGAAGAGGTTCCTGAGCTCCTCGACTAACGGGCGGGTCGCTAAATTACCCACGTATGTCGGAAAAGCGGATTTGGAAGCCTCCTCCAAATTTCGGTCCATACCTGGAGTAATTTTTACGATCTGATTGCCTAAACTCTCGCAATCAGCTTGAGCCTCCTCAGCCGAGACCCCTAAGTTGGCTTGAGCCGAAAAAACAGGGTCCTCCAACAAACGTTTACCCTCTCTAAGGTCTCTAAGTCTACGATCCGAAGGGCATTTCGAATCGGCCAGTGTAGGGCTGGCTGGCTTCGCCGAACTTTCCGGCTCAACCGGTTCAAGTAAACTAGTAAAATTATCGGAGCCAAAAACCGAGCTGCGTACCTTACTAGATGAGCCGGTTGATTTTTGCTTTAAGGTGGATCTCGAAAAGAATGAACCGGAATTCAGCGGTGTTTGAACCGGACATTGAAGGCGCAATCTGGTTGGACTTTGAAGGCGCGACTTTGAAGGTGCTAGTTGGGTCGTCTCTGGGTCGGCACACTTTGGCAGTCCACCATCAATGGCCACCAGCCCGGCAATGCCCGATCGAGTTGTCGCGTCGCTCACCGGCGTATTCTCCTTGCCGTCGTGCTTTCGGCTAGACGTCCCCGCACCCGCACGAGCCCTCGTCTGTCGCCCCCAGTCGACCGTGGATCGGTTTTGGACCGATGACGACGTCGCGGTTGTCTCTTGTCGCTGCCCGCCCGGTTTGCCAGGATGGTGACCCTGAACGTGCCTCCCCCAACGTTGCCGTCTGTTGAGGGCCGCCACTAGAGCCGATGGCCTCTCCCTCTGCCCCTTGGCTGCGACGCGACTGCCATACCATTAGGGTTTGGTCAACAGCCCCCGCGTCCTTGCCTGGTCGATCGGGCCGTCTCCTTCTGCTGCCGTCCTCGCGATCAGGCCGTCGCCATGTGCTGCCGCCAGCGCCTAAGAGGGAGTCGCCAGCGACGTCATCATCGCGGAAACGCAGCGGCGCCCTCGGCCACCTCGTGGAGTTCGACGTCCTAGAGTTCAGGTGCACAGGTAAACGCCGACGCTTCCAACCATGGCCGAGGCGACTCTCGTCCTCCTTTCGGTCCCCCAGTGTGAACGCCAATGGCCTGATCTGCAAGGGGGTCGAAACGGGTGGATATGAGGAGCTTGTGGGTGGAATCGCTATCCTATTGCACACTCCTCCCCATGGCGAGCAGATCGGTATTGAGATCGCCCCGATCGGACGTCGCCGGAGCTCCGCCGGAAAGTGGCCGGAAATCACCTTCCAAGCCCGAGATAGATGGTTGTACACGTTGTTCTGCAATCCCTTCCTCATGCATACGTTAGCTTCATTATGAACTATAATATGCCATGATATGGACAAGACCATCTGAGAGTTACATGGTATGCTTGTAACAGTTGAGAAGAACGTCAACTTTATACCGAGGGATGTTCTAATGGTCAGATAGGGATCTGGCTTTTAAAGAGAGTTGGTGGTGATAAGGGCGAAGCCCCTATACACCTGGCAGAAAAGATGAGACTGCCTTTTTGTTCCTAAACCTCCTAAGGCCTTGAAGGCTAAAAAGAAGGCTAAGGATGCAATATGCTTCTATTGTCAAAAGCCTGGTCACTGAAAAGGGACTGCAAGAAGTTCCAGGATGATCTGAAGAAGGGTGGTGGGGCCACGCCTTCATCAGGTATTTTCCTTATAGAGCTAAATCTTTCTAAATTCCGATTCAGCACATATGGATGAATGCACAGTGGATGAAAGGCAGAAAAGATTTAGGCAAACACGAGGTGGACCTAAGAGTTGGGAACGGTTTCAGGGTTGCCACAACTGATGTAGGCTCCATTAGTCTTGTTTTGCCTAGAGGGCTTGTATTTGTACTTCATGTGTATCATAACAATATTTATGTAAGTGCAAATAAAATTGGAGGTTTATACATATTGGATATGGAAAAATCTAATACAAGTACGCTCTATAATGTTAATACCAAGAGGTTTAAATCTGATGATTTAAACCAAACTCTAATATGGCACTGTCATTTGGGTCACATAAATAAGAAGACACATTTCCGCACTTCACAAGTGCGGACTTTTAAGTCAATTCGAATTAAGGTTTGTTTGATGGGCAAAATGACTAGAGCGCCCTTCGTCGGGAGAGGTGAAAGGGCGGGTGACCCATTGGGCCTGACATACGACGAATGTGTGTGGGACAATGAGTTCACATGCCAGGAGTAGTTTTAGTTACTTTATCATTTTACTGTTGCAAACAGTAGATTTGATTATGTCTATTCAATAAGACATAAGTCTTATACTTTTGATAAATTCAAAAAGGGTTTAAGACTAAAGTACAAAACCAGCTCGGAAAAAGTATTAAAGCACTTCGTTCGGTTCGAAGTGAAGGATATTTATCCATAGAGTTTCATGATCATCTTGTGGGATGTGGGAAATTATCAGAGTGGACTCTTCCAGGAACACTGTAGCAGGAATCGAACATTGTGAGATATGGTTTGATCCATGATCAGTCACACTGATTTCCCAATCTCCTTCTGGGGTTATTCTCTAGAAACAGCCGCATTCATTTTAAATCTGGCTCTGACGAAGGCAGTGGGAGGGACACCATACGGGATATGGAATGGGAAGAAGCCCATTATGTCCTTCCTGCAGATTTGGGATTGCGAGGCATTTGTGAAGTGTTTTCTTTCAAATAAGCTCGAACTGAAATCTGATAAGTGGGTCTTCGTGGGGTATCCCAAAAGAACAAGGGGATACAATTTCTACAAACCGAGCGAGAACAAAGTTTTGTTTCTCGTGGTGGGATGTTTTTGAAAAAGGAATCAGTTTCCAAAACAGACAGTTGTAGGAATGTACATCTTGATGGTATTCTGATGGTACAATTTCTCAAGAACCACTGGACAACCCCGTAGAAGAGATGGAGCCATAGCTGGTCGTAGAGCAAGAACCGCCTATTGTAGTTAATCCGAACGGTCCAAGACTGTCTAAAAGGACCAGTCGTGCACCTGTTAGATGCAAGTTTCTCGTGGCTAAAGGTGACGAGTGTGATATTGTGGATCGGGATGATCCAGCTACCTTTCGAGAAGCCATGGACGGCCCTGACTCTGAGACATGGCTGGGTGCCTTGTAACGGAATTGTAATCTACGTTTTGATAAACCTGATAATTAGTTCGACTTTATCAAGAACGAAGTTGGGCCATCCGTTTCGAAGAAGGCGAATGGGTGTAAGATTTTCTTTCTAGTGCTGAATGTCGATGACAAATTCTTCATTGGAAACGACATCCCAACCTTGCGCTTGAAAAAGGCTTGGTTAGGCGAGTGTTTCACAATGAAGAACTTAGGCGATCCTCTTACATCTTGGGGATCAGGATATGTAGAGATCGCACCAAGCGGGTCTCGGAACTAAGTCAGAGCACCTATGTGAACAAGGTATTGAGTAGGTTCTCAGTGCTTGATTCCAAGAAATGATTCTTACCCATACGACATGGCATAACGCTCAGCAAGCATCAGCGTCATGTATGCCATGAGCTGAAATGAATGATGGAGATCCTATATGCTTCGGCTGTAGGATTTATCTTGTATGCCATGATCTAGACGAGACCGGACGTTTCGTTTGCCTTGAGCTGTGCCAGTAGACATCAGTCCAATCCAGGCGAGGAACACTGGATTGTGGTCAAAGCTATCTCTAAATTTTTGAGGAGAACTAATAACATTTCTTGTGCACGGTGGCCACAATGATGTTGAGCTACTTGTCAAAGGTTATGTTGACACTGGTTTCCAGACAGATCCTGATGATTTTAAAGTCAGTCAGGATAAGTGTTCATGTGAATGATGGAGCTTCAGCTGGAAAAGCTAGAAGCATGGCCAATTGCCAATTCTACGACGGATGTTGAGTATATAACGATGATATAGTTTTATTTGACATTGGGTGGGATCCAGGAACTGGATCATAGATATCATGTGGGATTTATATTGGACGACCCGCTTTGAATAGTGTTGCATAGATACAGACATGAACACATTCAGTTGTGGTAACTTGTCATTGTATCCTTAGACCGAGGATTCTTTCTGATCGCTATAAAGTAAAGATCTAGGTTTGACTTGTTCCTAACGATATCCGTAACTGGACTGTCATAACGGACATGATTGGCACAGGGACGAATTGCATGAGTGATACGAAAGGCAGCTAAGGGATTTATCCCTCATACTTCGGTATGAGATATGTATCTGTTTAGGCCACTTTATGGAGATTGACTGAAGGGAGTGCATGGCCATTCCAATGATACGGGTTATCAGTATTCAGTCATCTCACATATCAAGAAACAGGATTGGTTAAATGAGGGTGACGACTCTATGCCTCATGATCAATTAGGATACCATGAGATAAAGGATAGTGACATGTACCGCATGAGGTTAGGTAGATTAGTTCGATCATCATGCACGATTGGGTAATCATAATGTCATACTAGAGGACATTGATGATGGATCGGGTGAAATGAAATTTTACGCTGATCTACCAACGGAGCATGAGCCAAAAGGGTCACACCAAAGGATATAATCCTAGGGAAATTAAGTGGCAGAGAAAGGGTAAATTCGGAAGACACGTGCCGTGGCCAAAATCGGGTGTTTCGGCTCGTGGGCTCGTGTATGGGAAAATGGCACACGAATCAAGAAAAACCTAGTTTTTCGTCGATGTCGTATTGAACTTTGTTTGATAAGTTCGAGGAGAGGACGGGAAAAGATTAGTCAGGACACGGGACCACATGGCCGAAACAATTGGGCTTCGGCCCATGAGGCCCAATGTGACCGGCCCAATAAGGCCCAAAGTGGCACAAAGGGTGGGTCCCTTTGTCCACTAATTTTTAGTTAATGGATGATGACTAGATGAGCTTATCCTAATCCCATTATGTGGTGATAATTCAAAGTAAATTATTTGGCCACAATTCATCCATCTTCTCTATAAAACCAAGAAGCTCTCCACCATTTTCAGCACAAGTTCTTCTTCTTCCTTTCTTACCGAAGCTCTGCCCAAACAATCTTGGGATCTCTAGTCGAACTACGTGGACTTTGATCCCGTCATACGGGTACGTAGGCGCCTAAGGAGGCTCAAGTCCGGTCTTCATGTTGATAGCATTTGTGCCCTAGTCCAATTGCTATTAGCCTGTAAACGTCTATGTACATTATCATCCTTTGTAACATATATATAAAACGGCTTTGTATTACTTATGTGTTGAAGTAATATGTTAAGCATGATCTGATTTATGACCACTAAAGTAGTAGAACCATAAATCTGTACGGATCACACTTAACGAGTCCCTGGTCAAAACATGCTTCCTAAGAAGCGACCAGTATGAGGATGGTTCTTAATGACGTAGTTCTACTTGTCATAGGGATGAGGGATCCTGGAACCATATCATAGATATCATGAGGTGATTGATATCGGACGACCCGCTTTGAATAGTGTTTTCATAGATTAAGCCATAAACATATTCAAATGCGATAGCTTGTCACGACATCCTTAGACCAAGGAGTCTTTGTGATCACTATGCAATGAACGTACGGCTTTAACTTGCGCCAAACGCTTTCTGTAAAAGGATTGCTATAAAGGGCATGATTGGGTGGCGGAACGGGTTGCATGAGTGACACGAAAGACGGCTAAGGTATTTATCCCTCATACTACGGTATGGGAAAGATATCCGCTAGAAGGCCTCTTGGTGGAGACTGACTGAGAGAAAGAGCATGGCCATGCCAATGATACGGGTTATCAGTTCTCAGCCATCTCGCATATCAAGTAACAATGATTGATTGAACAAGGGAGACGACTCTATGCCTTGTGATCAATCGGGATATCTAGAGATAACAGGATGGTGACTTGTACGCACAAAGGTTAAGTCGAATCATCGATCATCATGCACCTTGGGTAATCATAATGTTTTACTAGAGACCACTTATGATGGATCGGGCAAGAGCGATCTTTTGCGCCGATCTACCAACGGTGGCATGAGCCTAGAGGGTCACACACATACAAGGCGGATAACTTGAGACAAGGAAACATTGATGTTTCTTGAGGAGTAATATATGGACAAAACTGGAGGTTTTGTGCCATAGGTTCGGTTTGAGAGAATAATTAGCGAATCGAGAAAAATTGAGTTTTTCGTCGATATCGCGTCGGATTTTGTTTGATAAGTGACGACAAAAGGGTCGGGCGATTTTTGGACACGGCATGAGACAACACGGGAGGGCCCATTGGGCTCGGCCCATGAAGCCTCATGGCCGGCCCATTAAGGGTCCAACAAGACCTCATGGCCGGCCCACATGGTGGGTCCATGTGTGGGGGCCACACAACACCATGCTTAGTTGGTGATTGTGGATTAAGAGGTGAGTGATTTAAGGGGTATGGGTTAAAGCACCTTTAAGCCCATACCAATCACTTTTGACACATGCTTGTTGGATGATGAATTGAAATATCTAGCATTCATTAATTAATTCAAGAATCACACAACTCACACAACACTCTCTCCTCTCTTTGCTCTCTTGTTCTTCATTTAATTGTTCTAGTAGGCAATTAAGTGAGGGATCATCAAGATCATCCCCTTGGTGTGGACTTGCTTTAGAGAAGAAGATCCGAACGTTCTTCTTTATCGATTCAACGAAGACTAAATGCAAAATGGAGAAACTGTCCAGATTGTCCAGTTCCAAAGACCGACAATGCGTGAGTCATAGCCGCTTCGTCCGAGCTCCGATTGACCTGAAACTTGCGGCGTTGGAAAGATAAGTCCAAGGGCTACAACTTTTGTGAAATACTGATTTTCAAAAAGAGCGCTGGTTTAGGAGATACATGGCCGAGAAGCAGACTGATCCGCAGAGTCTGTCCAGCGAGACGGGAAAAATGTTTTGCTCCAGACGGAGGTTTTCTCGTCCGAACTGGGTTTAGAGAAAAACACAAAAGATGTAGGGAATTGGCTGAGGTTTAATGTCCAAAAAGAAACGAAGCAATTGAAGATCTGTAGCTCGAGATATAGAGCTTCAAAGTCTCAGTTTTCTGCCAGCCAGATTCTGGTAAAACCCGAAAACTCGATTTCCTAAGGATCTAACTTGGTAGTCGATCTTGCGCAGGTTAGGGGCGGTTTATAGGTTGCTTCCGCTGCCATGAACGTAATTAGGATGCCCCGGGACCCAACACATGTATCCGGTGGTCACTCGATGATTCGAGCAACAACAGAAGAATTGAAGATCTGTAGCTCGAGATATAGAGCTTCAAAGTCTCAGTTTTCTGCCGGGCAGATTCTGGTAAAACCCGAAAACTCGATTTCCTAAGGATCTAACTTGGTAGTCGATCTTGCGCAGGTTAGGGGCGGTTTATAGGTTGCTTCCGCTGCCATGAACGTAATTAGGATGCCCCGGGACCCAACACATGTATCCGGTGGTCACTCGATGATTCGAGCAACAACAGAAGAATCCGGCCAGCACTGTCCAGCCCCATCCAGTAAAATGTTTTGCTTTAGACGGATGTGTTCTCATCCGAACTGGGCAAGCTGCAAAACATGAAAGTTGTATAGAATTGGCTGGGCTTTACTCTCCAGAAAGAACAGAAGCATTTAAACATCTGTAGATCGAGATAAGGAGCTTCGAAGTCACATTTTTCTGCTGGGCAGATTCATGGTAAAACCCGAAAACTCTTTTACTCAAGGATCTAACTTGGGTAGTTGATCTTGGACAGGTTCGGGGCTGTTTAGTCTTGCTTCCTCTGCGATGACGGTGATTTGGATACCCCGGACCCCTACACTCAAGGGCCCACATACGTCAGCGTGTATTAGGCCCAACAAGTCACCCGCCCTCTCACCCCTACCGGTAAAGAGCGACTTCGTAATATTGCCCATCAAGCAAGATTCGCACCTATCAATTTGTCCGAATTAAAACGGATTTAACAGTATACACTTGTGAAGTGCTGATAGTCCTCTCTCGATTATGTGGCCCAAACAGAAGTGCCACACCCGAGTTTCACTCGATTAATCAACCTTGAGCCCTTTTGTATTTACATTGTATACATCATGCTCATTGATGTCACTAGTTTTCAAAACCTAGAGACCATTAACAAGCATTGCTTCCCCATAACAAACATTCTTTCTATAAAGTTTAAATAGACCATTGTCAATTGTAAAATTGAAACCTATGTCTAAAACAAAAATATAAATAATGTCTTTTGGGAAAGTCAGTACACAATAAATATTGTTCAAAATCAAAAGAAGTCCCGATGGAAGACTAAAACGAACGACCCATACGGCTGTTGCCACGACAATCTTGCCATCTGCAGCCCATATGTTCGCTTCATCCTCAGCCAAATCTCGGCTACTTTCCAGCACCTACACATCAACACAAATGTAAGATTGAGATCCAAAATCTATCACCTAGCCAGAGTTAGTGCACAGATTTACTTCAATGTTGTAAATACTTGAAGCGCCAGCCGCACCAGCCTTCTTCTGCTCTTCCAGTAACTTCTTGCAATCCCTCCTCTAGTGCCACGCTGATAGCAGAAGAACCAAACGGCGTCCTTCACGTCCAACTTGGCTTTGCCTTTTCCCTTGGGCTTAGGTTTGGCCACCTGGACCATGGGACCCTTTCCTCTTCCCTCAGTCTGTGTGGAGAACTTGACCGAGCTCCCACTAGCTTTCTTGAAGCTAATGCCCCCTTTGTTTACCATCATTATCTCCTTAGTCTTACCCTTAAGGTTCACCTCGGCAAATATGAGCATCCAATGGAGCTCAGCGATGGTCTTTTTGATGTCATGCATGTTGTAGTTCATGATGAACCCATCATACATGGAAGAGAGAGTTGACAAGATCATGTCTACCATCAACTCATTAGTAAATTCAACACCGAGTCGGGCAAGGTGTTCGAATTGACCCTTCATTTTCAGAACGTGACGGCTGACTGACTCTCTTGATGGCATTTTAGTGAGTATCAAACCCTTAACGGACTTGAACCTTTTGGTCCTAGCCCGCTCCTTGAACATCTCCTTAAGCTGTCCCATGATGGTTAATGGGTCCGAACTAATATCCATCAATTGTTTTTGGATATTAGTCTCCATCGGGCTCACTGAGCGAGTCGTTAAGACGCTTTTGGTAAGCATCTCTAACACTCCTCCTGGAACCATCATCTACACAGGGGGAATGGGCTCGTCAAGCACATATTCCTTCCTCTTGTGTTTGAGGACAATCCTCAAATTATGCTCCTAGTCGAGGAAATTCGCGCTACTAAGCTTCTCCTTCTCCAGGATCGAACTTAGTGACATGACGTGTGTTTGGCTCCCTGCCATTATCTATACAGGTAAATAAATTCAAGTTAGACTGTTAATTTATCTATGAAGATTTCTTTCAAAACTTTGACTATTTTGATTCTTCGCAAGAATCACGACGCAAGACCCTTGTTCACCCTCTTGAAATGAGCTAATGCATCAACACTTCAATTAGGCTATGTAGGTATGAATACTTTCCAATCACACCAAGTGTGACTCTTGGCCAGAACATAAGTACAAAGTACATCAGCATTGTTCTGTCTGATGCTCTTGGTCGATGCAATCGTAGATATGTGACCCATAATTTGATTGGAGAGAGCTAATGCATCTACACCCCAACCAAAACCGTCCACATCCTCTAACGTTGCTTCCACGAACGCTCTGCTAACGCACACGACGTTCGTAGCCTAGTTGAGTCAACCAATTAATGACTTGTGGACCAGAACTTGAACTAGAGAGAGCTAATGCATCTACGCCCCAAACAAAACTGTCCACCTCTTCTAGCTTTGTTTCCACAAACGCTCTGCTAATGCACACGACGTTCGTGGTCACGCAGTTTTGTTGAGTGTCAAAATTGGATAGCATCATCGCATGACTCAATTTCATTGCGATATGGTCTAGTTTTGCGAGACATGTACCGAGTACATTCTCTACATGACAACTCTTCATCCGTACCGGGTACGATGATATGTTTCATGCTTCACTTCGTCTTGTATGTCGAGGTTTACGTTATTTAACCATATTCGGACATGCAAAACATATGTACATTTAAACTTATCATGCTAATATGCATACAAAATAAACATACATTACTAATCATGCAATTCTAAAAGCATAATTTAAACATGTATAGCCTAAGCCCATATCCAGGTTTGACCATTATGGGGCCAGTCCATAAAGATCGAGGTCACATCCTAAGGGTGAAGATTACAACTATAATAAGTCTTCTTCATCCTTGGCGAGGCTCCCACTGGCTCCTTGACGTCTCCACAACTCAATGCCATCTTCAAGACTTCCAATGTGCCATCTTCGGGAAGTGCGTTTACAAAATGTATCAACGGCTCGCAGGCCGGGTATAAATATAATACAAGTAAACTACGACGCATCTCGTCGCAAAATATATACAACCCAAATCTTAAGATGGCACAAACTGCCATTTTATATTTAGGGGAAATAACATGTCACTACCTTGTACTATACAACTTTTGCATGTCACTACCCTCTACTTTTTTTAGTTGCATGTCACCACTGTAAGGTTTCATTTAGTTGCACCGTCCATCACAGAGTTAAGTGTGATGTAAAAAGTCCATAATACCCCTATATTAAAAAAATTCAAAAATTCAAAAAAATTATCTTTTGAACATTTTTTTAAAAAATATTTTTTATTAGATAAATAATAAAACACTGATTTCAAAATTATTTTTTAAAAAAAAATAGGTTTTTCAAAAAAAGTATTAAAAATAAAAAACTACTTTTAACAACGTTTTTTATTTTTAATATATATTTTTAAAAACTATTATTTTCTTAAAAAATAATATTCAAATCAGTTTTTTATTATTTATTCCATAAAAAAATTTAAAAAAAATAAGTTAACCAAATTATTTTTTTTTAATATTTTAATTTTTTAAGTAGAAGAGTATTTTAGTCATTTAAATATTTCAGTTTCAAATTTTATTAAATGAGTAAAATACCCTTATATTTAAAAAATGAAAAAAATGAAAAACAATTCATTTGCTTAACTTATTTATCGAAATATTTTTTTATGGAATAAATAATAAAAAAACAATTTGAATATCATTTTTTAAGAAAATAATAATTTTTAGAAATATATATTAAAAATAAAAAACGTTGTTAAAAATGGTTTTTCATTTTTAATATTTTTTCTAAAAAACCATTTTTAAAAAAAAATAATTTTGAAATCAGTGTTTTATTATTTATCTGATAAAAAATATTTTTTTAAAAAAAATGTTCAAAAGATTTTTTTTTTTTAATTTTTGAAATTTTTATAGTCTAGGGGTATTATGGACTTTTTACATCAAGCTTAACTCAGTGATGGACGGTGCAACTAAATGAAACCTTACAGTGGTGACATGCAACTAAAAAAAGTAGAGGGTAGTGACATGCAAAAGTTGTATAGTACATGGTAGTGACTTGCTATTTCCCCTTATATTTATATACCAAATTCATGCAATATAAACGGTTTTGTCTTGATGGGATAGGCTATGCATTATGTGATCTAACTTAAGCATGCTGCAAGCATAACATGTTATCAAACATATATGTTGTCACACAATGCATGTTATCAATCACATTAAATCATATTTTAATATTTATGATTTTAGTGTATCGATCTCACTCGGCACTCGAAAGTCCCGATCTCGAAATCCTAAACCGAGACTCTCCAGTTTTGAGCAAAAACTAAGAATCGGTCCTTTGAAAATTTCGCAAAGACCCGGCCCCGCTGCCGATCGATGTAATCACTTCATCAACCGGTATGTCGAAACTCTAGTGTATCGAGCAAAACCCTAAAAGGTCGCTAGGCAATACAAAAAGTTCAACATATTGTGCCAACAATGTACTGCGTACATTGAACAACGCAACAATGCGGTTCTCCGGTTTCTCGGGTCATCAATCCCGTGGAAACTCGAGAACGTACTTTATCTCAACGGAAAAATAGTTTTCGATATTTTATATACTTGATCAAAACCATTAAATCCATATCGAGGATCGAGTATATTCTTAGCATCAATCTAAAAATTAAATGATCCCATTTAACTTCCTGATTTGCCTCAAGGTTGAAATTTCGACTTGAACCGAAACCCACTGTTATCGGTGTCGATCACCACCTTACAAGGTCTGAGAGGTGTCGATCGCCACCCCAAGCGACCAAGTGGTGTTGATCGACACCCTTTGACTCGGGCGGAGAAACTGCGGAAAGGTGTCAATCGCCACCCCATGGGTGTCGATCGACACCCTCCTCTGCCAGACCCCAATTTCGGTTTTCCTGAGGCTGATTCACGATTTGATTTCACTCGGGTCGATTCCCGAGGCCCAGGAATGATTGCATGCACCGAGTGCATCAATATCAAGTCGAAATAACACCCGAAAACAAATAAAAATCCCGCCTTTATCTGAAGAACGATCAAGAACGAATTTCTATATTGTAATGAGACCAAATCAAGAGAAGAAGTAGAGATTCATGCGTAAATCAATCATGGAAACAATCATATATCATCAAGCAAGCATTTTGACCATGAAATCATGCAAGACGATTCATCTAGAGAGCAACCTAGCCTCTAATGCCACTGTTGGGGTTTCTAGCGGGTTAAGCGCAGCGGAATCATAAAATTTGACCCGAACCTATTCAAGGATCATGTGCAATCATGTAGATGAATCATTATCTAAGGGAAAGCAAGAGACTTTTCCTCTCGAAGTCTCTTGAAATTCCCGATCTCCAAATCGCAAGCAAGTCCACGAACTCGCTCTTTACGCGTGCACACGCACCGGACTCGAACCTTGGTGAAGCCGAGACTCTCACAAGAATTACTAGCCTCTTGTAGTGCCTCTCTTTTCTCTCTTCTCTTCTAGTCTCAATGCAAGACCTAGAAGAAGGTATTTAGGTGAATAGCAAATATGCCCAAAGTGGCTTATGCAGGCTCTCACCCAAAGCCTATATTTATAGACTTTGGTGAGGGCCTTTAGGGAAAAACCAGTATGGGTAGGGTGTCGATCGACACACCTCTGAAAATAAAGGTATCGATCTACACCCCTACGTGTCGATGGACCGATCGACATGACAAAGGTGTCGATCGATATCCTATGTGACGTGCGCCGATCGCCACCACCAAGGTTTCGATCGCCACTCACATGTTGGCTACATTTCTATCCACCCATTTTGGACCTCTTGAGTCCTATCGAGATGCTTCGGTTATTGCCACTAGCGTGTGACCCTGTAGGCCCGTGACTCATTGACAGATCGCGCGTGAAACGTCATTTCACCTGATCCATCACAAGTGGTCTCTAGTAAGACGTAATGATTACCCAATGTCCACGAGGTATCGATTCGATATCTCCTCTCTGTCATCTGTATCACTGACCCTTTGTTTGCTTTAAGGCGTATGAGATTGAAATGAGGTTGGGACTAGGGGAAAGTGAGAGATTGTTGGATTTATGCCCTAGCCCAATGTAATAAGTTATCTAATTGTAAAGTTTTATCATCAATTGGAATAAATAAAAAGGCATTATATTACTAGTGTGTTGTAGTAATATATCAAATGCGATTCGATCTATGTAGCATCAGAAAGAATAGTAGGACTGTAGATCGGAAAGAATCACATTTAATGTGTCCATAGTCATACATGCTTCATCAGAAGCGACCAGTATGAGGATAACTCTATATGATCACGCTTTACTGATCATGGCAAGGCGAGTGCCGAAGTTAGATCATGGATATCATTTGGGGAATGATATTGGTTGATCCGAAGGTGAGTATGTAGCATAGATGCTGTCATGAGCATACTCACATATCGTAGCTTGTCAAAGTATCCTTAGACCAAGGAGTATTTGTCGTTATTATGTAATCGGTTAATGAGTTTGACGTTGCCTAGTATTATCTGTAAAAGGGTGGTCATAAGGGCTATGATTGGCTCAGTTATTGATTACATGAGGGAACACGAAAGACAGTTAAGGGATTTATCCCTCATGCTCTGACATGGGAAAGATTAAATAAAAATGACGGCTCTATGCCTTATGATCAATCTGGATATCTAGAGATAAAAGGATATTGACTTGTACGATATGAGGTTAAGTCGAATGATCGATGATCGTGAGCGTTGGGTAATCATAATGCCTTACTAGAGGCCAATTATGATGGGGAGGGCAAAATGATAGTTTTGCACCGATCTACCAATGTGTCATGAGCCTAGAGGGTCACACACTTAAGACGATGAATACAACAAAAGAGGACTTCGAAAGTCAACATGAGAAGAGATAAGAATTTTGGTAAATTCACTTTCCCGTTTAGTCAGAACGGACCGGTCTAAGCTAAACCGGAATGGATTAGACAATTACCGGTCTAGATTGTAAACTGGGCGGTTACAAAAATTGGTCTAAGTGAATTATGAGCTGATTTAATTCAAGTCATTTAATTAATAATCCTAATTCTATTTGGGCTCAAAAGGATTTTAATTTAATGGGCTTGGATTAAGATGGGCTTAAGGCCCTTTTAGGATTTGATAAATTATAATTATTATTATAATTTTGATTAAATGGTTGTATTGCATGTTGATTTCTGTCATGTTAGAATCGCATAAATAAATACCTAGGGTTGCTTAATTTAATTGTGGATTTAATTGCATGAAAGTTGTGAATTTAATTTATGATTTTTGAGATTATTTATTTCTGAAAAAAATTGGGTTCTCGGGATGATTTGGCCGAGCAATAATCAACCCTAGGTCGAGACCTGGGACGCCCCTGGCCTGCCCGGGCGACCAGAATCGCCCACGGGCGGTCGAGCCGTTGCGGTCCGACCTGTCTCGGGCTTGAACCGGTCAAATTTTGACGGTTCGCGAGAAATTGAAAAAATCCTAATTATAATTTCAGATCCGGTTCGGTTTCAATAAACCTGAAAAAACCGGTTTAATTTCAGAATCAATTTAAACCGTGAAGTTTCGATAAATCAGATATTTTCCACACTTAAGCAAGATAAAATTGGAATTAATGATGTTGTTTGATAACATGATGTTTGATAACATATTGTTTGACAACATGTTGTTTTCCACATGATGTGTAGCTAAGGCCCTCTAGATGTGAATGGTCGTTTTATTTAATTTCAAATTTTGCAACCTGCGAGTTGCTTTATTTTGGATTTGTAATTAAATACGACATGCGTGTCGTGATGGTTGTAATTGTATTATATTATGTAATTACAAAGAACGACACAAGAAACAAGTCAAGAGGGGGACTTGGAGGGAAGAGGAGTCGCGGAGTCGGTGGGAATTCCAAAGGAGGCTCGAAGCCAGTGGGAGTCCACGAGGATGGTGCAAGTGAAGGACTTGAAGGCCTGGTCTTTAGGGTCTATTGCTAGTATCCTAGGATCTTATAGGATGGGATATAGCTATGCATGTTTTGTTTTTTTGATCAGCAATAATAAATAATATAAATGAGAAGAGAAAAGTACAGAGGAACAAAACCAAAAAAAGGGGAAAATCGAGCCCCAAACCAAAAGAGGGGAAAAAACAAAGCCTCGAATCGCCCAAAAAATAGAGAGAAGCTAAGAAAGGATAGACTGGAGTACCAACCTCGAGTTCGCGCACCAGGCGGCTAGAATGTGCTCCTCCGTCCAAGCCTGGATGTCCCGCCCCTCGTCTGCCTGCACCAGAGTATAAGAACGCATCTGAAGTAGTCCGAGTGTCTCTCCAGGTGATCTCTCCTCATCTCTGAAAATCCTGCCGTTTCTGGTGACCTAGATGTACCAGAAACCCATCGTGACGAGTCTGCTCCAGGCCCTACTCGCTCCTCTGTCTGCAACTCTGGCTCTCCACCCCATGAAGAGATCGTGAACTGTCTGAGTAGAAGGAAACTGGATACCCCACCATCTGTGAATCTCTCTCCAGAATCTCCTAGTCCACCTGCAGGAGAGCATAAGGTGCTCCGTCGTCTCCTCCCTCCTACCACACAAAGCACACATGCGATGACCAATCAAGATGACCCCCCTGAAAACAAGAGCGCCTCTAGTCGGTAAACTGCCCTGAAGAACCAGCCAACCAAAACTCCTGAAGTTTGGCGGAACTGGCGTATCCCACAGTCTCGAAGCCCAGTCTACTGGAACTGCTTGATCCGTCCCCAACAACATGTTGTAGACCCTACTCGCAGTGTATCCTCTCCTATCAGATGTCCACCAGATCTGATCACGAATCCCATCTGTCGGTCTGATAGTGCCAAGTACCGTAAGTAGCTCTGCAAACTCTAACCCTGCTCTAGCTGGCAGCACCCCTTGGAAGGGAATAGATCATCCCTCAAGAACCCATGCATCGTGGACTGAATGGCCCGGGTGACTCACACGCCTGTATAGTCTGTGAAACCTGGTCCTCAAGCAAAAATCTCCCAACATGCAATCATCCCAGAATCTGATCTGTCTGCCATCTCCAAGTCTCCAACGGACACACCCAGACCCAAAAATCTTAGGAAAAGTCTGAAGAGACGAGAGACCAAGAATATCCCGCAAAGCCCTCGACCCTGAGTGACCAGAGAAAGGCAACGAAGAAAAGTCCCGAGACGACCTGTCCCATCCGTATTTCGCACACAAGATCGGCTCTATCGCGAATCTCCACCACCATTTCAACAGCAGAGCGCTGTTGACCTCCTGTCTGATCGGCCTACAAACACGCTCCCACCTGACCTTCGCGAAGCCCTGACGCCCACCTCTGCCTCTCCATAGGAAACTCCTCATAATTGACTCCATCACAGCTACACTAGTACAGGAAGCTCGGAATAGAGACATGTAGAAGATAGGCAAGCTCGAGAGAGCCGCTTTAATCAACATAATCCGCCCTCCGAAGTAGAGTGAGCTCGCCTGCCACAGAGCTAACCTGGTTCTGAACTTAGCCACAACCGGCTTCCAAGTCACCACCCGTCGGTAATCTGCCCCCAAGCGAAAGCTCTAGCTAAGAGTCTATCACCCCCCTCCAGATTCAACCCCAACAAGACCGGCTTGTCGAAGTTGATCCTCAGGCCTGACGCCCACTCAAAGTACTGCAAAACCAAACAAAGATGAAACAACTGATGCGGCTCGGCCTCAACAAATAATAATGTGTCGTCTGCAAACTGGAGGTGTGAGACTGTCTCCTCATCGCGCACCCGAATCCCCCTAAAAAGCATAGCCTCCTTTCCACGATGAAGAAGGAGGTGTAGCCCCTCTGCTACCATGATGAACAGGAGTGGGGATAAGGGGCATCCCTGCCTGACTCCTCTCCTGATGTCGAACTGGCTCGTGGGGGAGCCGTTGACCAAGACCGAAGTAGAGGAGGCAAGGTAAGAAGCAATCCAATGTCTCCATCTAGGGCTAAAGCCCATAGCAGCCATAACGCTCCAGAGGTAACTCCAATCGACCCGGTCAAAAGCTTTCTCAAAATCAAGCTTGACTACTCCCGCCCTGAAGCGTGTCCTACGAACCATGTCAATCAGCTCGGTCGCCACCAGGACCCTATCAACTAGCTGTCTACCCCGGATGAAGCCAGACTGTACGTCACTAATCAAATCATCAATAAACCGTCTCAACCGTATGGAAACAACCTTAGCCAAAAGCTTATAAAGACCCGAAATAAGACTAATCGGCCGGAACTGCGCGAAGTCACGTGTGGTCTCAATCTTCGGAATTAAGGCAATGAAAGAAGCATTGAGGCCCGACCCAATCCTCCCCGTCAGATGAAAATCATTGAAGAAACCGAGGACATCCTCCCTGATCACGTCCCACATCTCGCGATAGAAGCGCATGGTGAAGCCATCTAGACCTGGGGCCTTACCCCCATCGCACTCTGAAAGGGCCGAGAGGATCTCCTCCTAGGTGAAAGTCGCCTCTAAAAAGTCAGAGCCCCCTAATGGCAAAGTCCGGAATGGAAGTTGCGGCAAACTAGGCCTCAAAATAAAATCTGGCCGGAATCTCGCCTAAAAAATGATCTACTACAGCTCTGCGGATCGCCTCTGGCTGTGTCTGCTCCTGGCCGTCAATAACCATACACTGGATACGACTCCTCCTGCCTCTCGTCGCGGCACATCTGTGAAAGTACCGAGTGTTCCTATCTCCCTCAAGAGCCCATCGAACCCTCGACTTCTGCCTCCATATGTTCGCGCGAGTCTTCGCCAAGCCCACAAGCTCGGTCCAGAGTCTGCCTCGATCCTCATCCTCAACCTCAGTAAGTAGTCTCACCCCCACCAAAGCGTCTAAAGCCTCAATGCTGGCTGTGGTCCTGGAAATCTGATGCTCAACGTGACCACACACCTCGATGTTCCAAGTGGCTAAGTCTGACCTCAGACGTTTGAGCTTCGCCCACAACCTATAGTTTGGGCAGCCCACAACGTCAATGTTAAAGGTCCACTTTGCTGCCACAAAACTCTTGAAATCACTATGATCCAACCAGGCGTTGAGGAAACGTCTGGGTCTCGGTCCCCAATCAGCCTCCTGGGTGCCTAAAAGAATGGCACTATGATCCGAGAGCATCTTCGTCAGCCCCGTGAGGATCGGGTCTGCAAAGATAGCCAACATATCCTGACTGAGGAGGATGCGGTCAAGTCTGCTCGCTCTCGAGCATGGCCCGAACCAGGTAAAATCCTTGTTCGACATGGGGAAGTCGACAAGGCCTAAGTCCGTAAAAAAAGCGTCTAAAACTCTCCAATCTACCTGCACCGCCTGATTGGCTACCTCGCTCGGATCCCTGAACGTATTGGAGTCACCCAAAAGGGCAAAATTCTGGCCTATCGAGTGGTGAACCTGTCTCAAAATGCCCCAGAAATCCCTCCTCGTAGCGGGGGCCGAAGGGGCGTGAAGGTTGAGGAAAGAAACAGACTCTCCAGAAGCTAAGACCTCCCCAACCCACACGATCAACCCCGGGAAGACGTCGCAGCTGGTCATACGAAGAACTGTAGCGTCCCAAATAGATATCTCGCAAGAACCCAACCCCGGTCCTACCGGACTGAACCGAAACTCATACTGAGAAGAAAACC
>OY987319.1:15129643-15132143 GCA_963920655.1 Geranium rotundifolium | reverse complement strand
CGCATCGCCAAGGGCGACGAACCCAAAACTACCTGTGTCACTCGGTACGGAGCCTACGAGTTCCTCGTGATGCCGTTCGGGCTAACCAACGCCCCCGCAACGTTCTGCACCCTCATGAATCAAGTCCTCCACCCGTACCTGGACAAATTCGTAGTGGTGTACCTCGACGACATCGTCGTCTATAGCCGCACTCTCGAAGAGCACACGCACCACCTACATCACGTGCTACAGATCCTAAGGGACAACCAGCTCTACGTCAAACCCGAGAAGTGCTCCTTCGCCGAGACCAGCGTCCACTTCCTTGGGCACGTCATACAAGACGAGGAACTCAAAATGGACCCCGCGAAGATCCGGTCCATCCTAGAATGAACCCCGCCTCGGAAGGTAACCGAACTACGATCCTTCCTTGGCCTCGTCAACTACTACCGACGATTCATCCGGGGGTACTCGACCATCGCGGCCCCCCTTACCGACCTTCTGAAGAAGAGTCACCGCTGGGAATGGAGCCCAAAGTGTGAGGCGGCCTTCCTACAGCTCAAGCGGTCCATTACGAGCGAACCCGTAATGGCCCTTCCCGACCACAACAAACCCTACGAGGTACAAACCGACGCCTCCGACTACGCCATCGGGGGAGTCCTAATGCAGGACAACCACCCCATCGCTTTCGAAAGCAGAAAGCTGAGCCCTACCGAGCAACGCTACCCAGTACATGAAAAAGAAATGACCGCAGTCATCCACTGCCTTCGTACCTGGCGCCACTACTTGCTCGGGAACAAGTTCACGGTAAAAACTGACAACATAGCCACCAGCTATTTCGAGTCACAGAAACGGCTCTCGCCCAAGCAGGCCCGTTGGCAGGATTTCCTCGCCGACTTCCACTACTCCCTCGAGTACAAACCTGGGAAAGCAAACCCTATCGCCGACGCGCTTAACCGTCAACCCTCGCTAGCCGCAGTTAGCCATCCCGAAGGAAACCTTCGCGAGACAATCCGGGCGGGTCTAAATCACGACCCCGTCGCCCAACAACTCATCCGTCTCGTCCGAGAAGGCCGGACACGCCGGTTCTGGGTCGAAGAAGACCTCCTTCTCACCAAATCCCGACGAGTCTTCGTTCCCCAATGGGGTAACCTACGACGGCAACTCCTGCACGAGTGCCACGACGCCAAAACCGCCGGACACCCCGGCCAAGACAAGACGCTCGAGCTCCTTGAGAAGGCCTACTACTGGCCGCAAATGAAAGACAACGTCGAACAGTACGTCCGAACCTGCCTCACGTGTCAACAAGACAAGACAGACAACCGTCCCCCACCGGGACTCCTCGAACCTCTTCCCGTTCCCAACCGACCATGGGAAAGCATCAGCATGGACTTCATCGTGGGATTACCCAAGTCCGAAGGGTGCACCACTATCTTCGTCGTAGTCGACAGGTTCTCCAAATACGGGACCTTCATCCCCGCACCAAAGAGGTGCAACGCCGAGCTGTCCGCACAGCTCTTCTTCAAACACGTCGTGAAGTACTGGGGCCTTCCCCGCAATATTGTTAGCGATCGGGACCCCCGCTTCACCAGCCAATTTTGGACGGAGTTGTTCCGCCTCATGGGATCCAAACTCCTCTTCTCGACGAGCTCCCATCCTAAGACGGATGGACAGACCGAGCGCGTCAAGAGTCTTCTAGAGACGTACCTCCGACACTACGTCAGCGCCAACCAGACCGACTGGGCCCGGCTCCTCGACGCCGCTCAGTTCTCTTATAACCTACAACGCAGTGAGTCTACCCGCAAGAGTCCATTTGATGTGACATCCGGGTTCCAACCTTCAACACCTGCTACCGTCGAACTCGACTACCACGGTCAAAGCCCAGGAGCTCACCTAACCGCCAAAGAATGGCACAAACAAATCTCCATCGCGCGGTCCTACCTGGACAAAGCTGCCCGCAAAATGAAGAAATTTGCGGATCGACATCGACGGGACCTCCAATTCAAGGAAGGCGACCAAGTCATGGCCAAACTACACATCAACCAACTCCGAGCAACCCAAAGTTTACACAAGGGACTCATCCGAAAGTACGAAGGTCCTTTCACCATCATCCAACGCATCGGCAACGCCGCCTACAAAGTAGAGCTACCGCCCCAATGGCGCGTCCACAACATACTCCACGTAAGTACGCCCCGTTTGCGGGAAGCGGACGGCAACACGGTCTTCCTATGTATACTAAACGACTCTCGGCAACGGATATCTCGGCTCTCGCATCGATGAAGAACGTAGCGAAATGCGATACTTGGTATGAATTGCAGAATCCCGTAGACCATCGAGTTTTTGAACGCAAGTTGCGCCCGAAGCCATTAGGCCGAGGGCACGCCTGCCTGGGCGTCACGCGCTCCGTCGCCCGCAACCCCTAAACGGGCGTGGGTGCTTGTGGTGTGGACATTGGTCTCCCGTGGGCCTTGCTCGCGGCCTGCCTAAAATCGAGTCCCGAACGCTCTATGCTGCGGACGACGGT
>OY987319.1:15104643-15112143 GCA_963920655.1 Geranium rotundifolium | reverse complement strand
TCCTTTTCAAGTTTGGCTCCAAAGTTGATTTCTCCGTCGGCGAATGTTGGGTTCCTGTGTTAAGTGCCCATCAAAGAGGGTATCGAAGTCCCTAGTTGCCTTGAATCCAATGTGCGTGAAATTATGAATCGTAGCCGAGTCAGGAAGTCGAACACAAAGTCTAGAACTTGTGTATCGACTTCTTGTGGAAACAGTAAGCAAAGTAATAGACAGATAATAATCACGACACCAGAGATGATTACCAAGTTCGGTGACTCCGCACCTACTTCTGGGGGCACTTTGCCAGTGGAAAGGTTTTTCACTATCAGGTAGTCAATAGTACAACTTCAAGCCCAACTAGCTATCACACAAGCTATTGTCCTAAGCTACTATAGATCTCACCGTGAATTGCCTCGACCAGGAGCCTCTCCCCCTGTCTTTGAGATTCCCTCAATTCCACCCTTCGAGCAAGTCCATGCTCAGTGTCGTTGTCTTCTTGGACGGAGTTGTGAATCTTCATTCACAAACAAAAACCCTAACCGATCCAAACACTTAGTCTTCGCGACTCAAGGTTTGATCGGAGCAAAAGGTCCGTTCTAGCGAATATTCATCAGCCTCTCAACACGCCGATGGTGCACGGTTAAGAGCTCTAAGAAATCTTGCAAGTGTTAGAACAAGAACGGATGACTGCTAATGGGAAGCCAAGGGCTTTTTATAGCAGCTCACATTCCTAATCCTTCTCGGATCAGGAACAGGAAAGTCAGGCAAGTTGTTGCCGCCTTCCATGACAGCTGGAAGTCGTTTGACTTTGTCGACGTCACTCTCTTGCGCTCCAAGTCTTCGTGCCGCCTTTCTTCTTTCGCTCCAAGCTTCGTTGGAATAGGAAAGCTTCAGACTTTCCTAATTTTCTGCTCGTAACAAGTTGCTTCACATGTCATGTAACATGTTACTCGACTTCTTACTTTTGCGCTAAAAAATCATGCCAACTATTAAACGTAGCAACAATCTCCCCCTTTGGCAATTTTTTAGGCAAACACCTTTTTGTAAGCCCATCGTCATCTTGTGCCAGTTACGCACAGCAAGTGACTTATCTTGTGGCAGTTACGCACAACAAGTGATGTGACTTCTTTACTCCAAGCAGGCACATCGTCGTCACCTTGAGGCAGTTACGCACACAACAAGTTTCTTGACTTCCGATGCAACTTCTTGTGCGGCTTCTAGTTTAGCTTATGGAGCAGCTTCTGAAGTAGCTTCTGGAGCGGCTTCTGGAGTAGCTTCTGGAGCAGCTTCTGGAGCTTGACTTCTTGAGCGGCGACTTTCTATGTACATCTTTTGGCTCGACTTCCGGCGTAATACATTATCTCCCCCTGTTTGTCTAATAATATTGCCAAAGGCAATCTCATGACCAAATTTGTCTAAACAGTAGGGTAAAAGAAAACCAGCTCACACCATGAGCAAATAAACGGCTCAAACATGAGCACAAATCCAGCTCAATCAAGAGCAAATATCCCAAAAATAAACAGTCATATTGTGCGGAAACTAACTCGGACAAACCCCTAAGAATTTAAAAGTGTGTGTGGGACAAAGATATTATAGCAAATTTCAGAGAATTACTAAAACGACGTGGAGTCGTTATCTTCTTCTTCAGCAGTAGCAGCAGCAGCAGCAGATCGGAGGTCTTCTAGAAGGACTTCACAGGCGACTTTGCGAGTTGAGAGCGTGGCAATTGACTTCTCCAGATCAGCAATTACTTCCACCAATTCTTCCTGCATCCTAGTGCCAATTGGTCCTAAGGGACGAGAGCTTGATCCAGCTCCTGGAGTTTTGGCCATAGGAAGTCCAAGGTCCTTCAATTGCTGCCCTTCAAAGTTCTTGAAATTGATGGCTAGAGGCAGTGGCTTTTTACCCGGAATATCCGATTCTCGAACAATGTTAGGACATTGTTGCAGAAGGATACCGGTGATTAGCGAAGGAAACCCGATTGGAAGTTTGATTGCACATGATTTGGCATGCTTAACTAGATGGTCAATAATGTAAGCGCCAAAATCAATGGGAGACTGCGTACCTATTTGGTAAATGAGTTTTGCCAGCTCTGTTTTGATGCTTGACCCATGCGTAGAGGGTGCCCAGTTAGCCAGACCGATGCGGTAGAGAATAGAGTATTTTGCTGTGAGCTCGGTTGCCGCAATGGTGTCCTTGACTGGCCATCCCTTCTTACGTCCTCCGGTTATTTCGACCGCTACTTTGTCCAAGTGCGGGACTTCCGGAGTGACTTCTGGGTCATCTCTGCCAAGGTATGTGTTGATGGTTGAGGCAGAGACTTCGAAGCATTCCCCCCGAACAAACACCTTTCGGTATTCAGCATCTTCAGGGTCATCGAACTCGCTTGATAGATTGACGATAAATTCCTTAACCAAAGTCGGGTAGAATGGGCCAATATTTATGACCGTGTTGGTCAGGCCAGCTCTACGAATAAGCTCTACAATCGCATTTATCCCTTGTGCTTCAGTGGAGAAATCTCTTTCTGGATAAATTTTCCGTTGATAGACATACTGCCACTTAACGGCATTGTCTGTGGGTGCCTTCGGTACATACTTGGGGAGCTTCTTCCCTCCTAATGTCTTCTTCACCTGTGGTAGCACAATTAGGGTGTCTTCTTCTTCAGATTCTTTTTCTTCAGGGACAGAGGTTGCTGCTGTGGTTACTGACTTCTTTCTTGACTTCTTCGGCTGTTTGGACGCCGAAGCTTCTCCTTTTTCTGTTGCCTTTCTCTTTGGGGTCAATCTTCTCTGAACTTGAGGTTCTTCTTTTTCATCAACCAACCTTTGTGTTGGTAGTTTCCTTCTCACAGCCCTCTTTGGCACAGCTTCTTCCTTTTCCATGGTTTCAATATCGACACTTTCTTTGACAGGTTCCTCTAAAAGTTGAGTGACTTCTGGAATGACTTCAGGATTATCATCACGCCCTGAATCACTGTTCGGGGCGACAAGGGAACTTTCTTCCTTTTCCAAGTCCTCGTTTAGAGGAGATTTCTCTGGTGCGGGTGTCGACTTAGAGAGGCTAGGTTGGTCCTCGGTGCTAGTGTCGTGGACTTCAGGAACAAGGGTTTCTAAACCCTCTTCAGGCAGGCTTTCTTCTAAGTTTTCTTCAGAGAGGATAGCAGATTTACGTCGTGTTGGAGTCGGAGTAAAGAGAGAAGCGTCTTCTTCAATGTTTGCAGAAGCGGCTAGAGCGTCGTCCTTCTCAGCGACGGGGATTGTGTCTTCCGGCGTAACAAATGGGGGCGAGCTTGTTACATCCTAAGGTGCTGCCGAAGTTTCCCTTAAGCCTCTTCCTCCTCGGATCCTTACTCCATGCTTGGTTCTAGTCGATTTGGAGGCAGAGAATTTCTTTGCAATGACTTTTGCCCTCATCTTTGCTCGAAGTACTTTTGAAGCAGATGGTATTCTACCGCTGCGAGTACCAACCATTTAGCTAGGATTTTGTTCTTTGTGGGGGAAAGCAAATTTTTTTGCTGAGCTTTTTGATCTGAGAAACCCTAGCGATTTCAAATGATGGAGGAGGTGCAGAGTCTGTGGGAGTTGAACAGAATGATTTCTGATAGGTGAATAGTCAGATCGTAATCATTCTCAAAATTCAAAAAGACTAACGGGCTTCTGATGAAAGGATTTGGGCCCGGTTTTGATTTTGTGGACCCTGTTTGGTCCTGATTGAGAGAAAGAGTAATATCAATCCAAAAGCTCTTCCTCTTCTTGCTTGACTTCTGACTATTCTAGACA
The DNA here is from genome assembly GCA_963920655.1 of Geranium rotundifolium. Taxonomy (NCBI): domain Eukaryota; kingdom Viridiplantae; phylum Streptophyta; class Magnoliopsida; order Geraniales; family Geraniaceae; genus Geranium; species Geranium rotundifolium. The sequence goes on along the minus strand of OY987319.1, from coordinate 15,108,385 downwards.
GCAAAGTCCGAGGGTCGACCTCAGACTTTCAAACCTTTTGGCATCTAACGCCTTTATAAATATATCTGCGACTTGTTTCTCGGTGGGTAGGTATTCGAGCTTTATTTTCTTTTCTTCTACAAGCTCTCGAATAAAGTGGTGCCTGATGTCAATATGCTTTGTCTTGCTATGTTGCACTGGGTTCTTCGAGATGTTGGTTGCACTGATGTTGTCACAGAATAAAGTCATGACTTCTTGCTTGATTCCATATTCTGCCAACATTTGTTTCATCCAAAGAAGCTGAGTACAGCTACTTCCAGCTGCGATATATTCGGACTCAGCAGTAGACAAAGCAATACAATTTTGCTTTTTGCTGAACCATGATACAAGGTTGTTCCCCAAGTAGAAACAACCTCTAGAGGTGCTTCTTCGATCTGGTGTGCTTCCCGCCCAGTCAGCATCACAATATCCAACCAGAGTAGGAGAGGTATCAAAGGAATATAGTAATCCCAATTCAGAGGTTCCTGAGATGTACCTTATGATCCTTTTTGCGTGAGCCAAGTGACTGACTTTTTGATTGGCTTGATATCTAGCACAGACTCCCACAGAATAAGCAATGTCGGGTCGACTTGCTGTCAAATAGAGGAGACTTCCTATTATGCTTCGATAAAGACTTTGATCAACTGGTTCTCCCATCTCGTCCTTCGTGCACTTGTCATGTGTGGCAATAGGAGTCCTCTTGTGCAAAGCCTTTTCTAACCCGAACTTCTTGACAATGTTCTTTGCGTATTTGCTCTGGGAGATAAATATTCCATCTGACATCTGCTTGATCTGGAAGCCTAGGAAATATGTGAGCTCACCGACCATACTCATCTCAAACTCAGAGTGTTGGACGAAGTGTTCCACCATCTTGTCTGACTTCCCTCCAAATACAATGTCGTCGACATATATTTGAGCAATCATGATGTCCTTTCCTTCCTTCTTCACAAAGAGAGTTTTGTTTACTCCCCCTCGAATATAGCCATTCTGTACAAGGAATTGGGTAAGACATTCATACCATGCTCGTGGAGCTTGTTTGAGACCGTAGAGAGCTTTCTTTAGCTTGTAGACGTGGTGCGGAGAGTCATGGTCTTCGAATCCCTTTGGTTGGGCTACATAGACTTCTTCGTTCAGATTTCCATTAAGGAAGGCACTCTTTTACATCCATCTGATAGAGTTTGAAGCGCAGATGACATGCAATGCCGAGAAGAAGTCGTATGGCTTCCAGTCTGGCTACCGGAGCAAAGGTTTCTTCAAAGTCGACTCCTTCGACTTGTGTGTATCCTTGAGCCACTAGTCTCGCTTTGTTTCGAGTGATGTTTCCTTGCTCGTCAGACTTGTTTTTGAATATCCATTTTGTCCCGATGACATTGACAGTGGCAAGTTTGGGTACAAGTTCCCAGACTTCATTCCTTGCAAACTGAACCAATTCTTCTTGCATCGCGCAGACCCAATACTCATCATTGATGGCCTCTTGTATATTCTTTGGCTCAATTTTGGAAATAAAGCACATGTTACCTATCAACTCTTGGTAGTCAAGGGCTGCTTTTTGACGAGTTCGAATTCCCTCATTAATGTCTCCAATCACATCCTGGGGTGGATGATACTTCTGAATTCTTCTTGATGGAGCTGTTTGCCTTGTAGGAGTTGCCTCTTCATCTGGGATGATTTGGCTTTCGTATTCAGACTCTTTGTTGTGCTCATCGTTCTTGATCTCTGGTCTGACTTCTGGTCTGACATCCGGTCTGACTTCTCTTCTGACCTCTGGTCTGACTTCTCCTGAGAGATTCAGGACTTCTTCGTCCTCGTCACTTGTTTGCTCGTTATTGTCATCATCAATTACGATATTGATGGATTCCATGATAGTCCGGGTGCGTTTGTTGAATATCCGAAACGCTCGACTATTTCTGGAGTATCTGAGGAAGATGCCTTCGTCGCTTCTAGGGTCCAACTTGCGTCGAGGTTCCCTATCTGCGAGTATGTAGCAGACCGATCCAAAGACATGGAAGTATTTGACATTCGGCTTTTTCCCCCTCCATATTTCATAAAGAGTGAACGAAGTTCCAGGGCGGAGAGTCACTCTATTATGAATATGGCATGCCGTATTCAAAGCTTCAGCCCAGAAGTGTTGCGGGATGTCTTTGGCTAACATCATGACTCTTGCCATCTCTTGAAGAGTTCGATTCTTTCTTTCAACGATTCCGTTTTGCTGAGGAGTGATGGGAGCAGAAAATTCGTGGGCAATTCCTTCAGCATCACAAAAGTTTGCGAAGCTGATGTTCTCAAACTCCTTTCCATGATCGCTCCAAAGCCGGACGACTTTTCCAATGACTTCTCCCTTTTCTCGTTGAACTCTTCGACATAAGGCTTCAAAGACTGAGAAGGTATCTGACTTCTCTCGAATAAAGTCTACCCATGTGTACCTTGAGAAGTCGTCTACACAGACAAATATGTACTTCTTCCCTCCTAGACTTTCTACTTGCATGGGTCCCATAAGGTCAACATGAAAAAGTTCTAGAACACGAGAAGTAGTAAGATGTTGTACCTTCTTGTGCGACGTCTTAACTTGTTTCCCAATCTGGCATTCTCCACAGATTTTTCCTTTAATGATCTTGAGGTTGGGAACTCTGATGATAACCTTTTCAGAGAGAATTTTTTGCATACTCCTCAAATTGATGTGACCAAGTTTTTGATGCCATAGTTTTGTCTCTTGAGCTTTGGATAAAAGGCACTTGGTTGGCAAGGTGCTGACTGTTGGAGACCATAGATAACAGTTGTCAAGGGACCTGTGGCCTATCATGACTTCCTTTTGTTGTTCGTCTTTGACCGAGCACTTGTCACGAGTGAAGTGGACATCCAGATTAAAATCACATATTTGGCTTATGCTGATGAGGTTTGCTGTGAGGCCTTCTACTAGCAGAGCTTCTTTCAGACACGGAGAGTTGGGAAGATTGAGTTTTCCTTTCCCGAGCACTCTCGCTTTTACTCCATCTCCAAAAGTGACGAAGCTGTTTGTGCATGGTATTAAAGTGAACAGGAAAGAGCTATTACCCGTCATATGTCGAGATGATCCACTATTGAAGTACCAATCGTTGCTGGTTGAGGCCTTTAAAGCGGTGTATGCGATGTTAGCTCGATAGTTGACCTTTTTGACTCTCCATTCCTTCCGAGGTTGGCTTTTCTTGACGGTGGTCCTTTTCTTGACCGAGCTCTTCCCATATAGCTGATAGCAGAAGGGTCGAACAAACCCAGTTATGTCTTTTGTTCTGGGTTTTTGACGCGGCCAGGGTAGAAGACTTTTTGGTCGCTTGGTCAGCCGTGAAGTTAGGAGACTTCTGGCGAGACTTCTGGGAGACAGACTTCTGAGGAACGAAGATGGTGTGCGATGATGAGGCTTCTTTCGAATATCCAAGACCTTCCATATTCCTGGCTGGTTTCCCGATTGACAGGATTTGATCTAGAGTGTCCGTGCTTGGATTCATCATCTTTATTGACTTCGTGACCTGCTCTAACTCGCCTTTCAGTCGAGCAACTTCCTTTTTGAGATCAACAGTTGTCTCGAGAAGTCTTGACTTGTCTTCATTAAGAGTAAGAATGAGAGCGTTCTGTTTTTCGATTACCTGAGAGTCTTCAAGCCACTTGACATACCATTCGTTGTAAGCGTTGTTGAGAGTCTCATCGGATAGCTCATCATCAGAGTCATACTTCTTTGAGCTTTCAGCTG
>OY987319.1:15077143-15089643 GCA_963920655.1 Geranium rotundifolium | reverse complement strand
GTCTTGAATGTGTGTGACCCTCTAGGCTCATGCCACCGTTGGCAGATCGGCGCAAAAGATCGCTCTTGCCCGATCCATCATAAGTGGTCTCTAGTAAGACATTATGATTACCCAAGGTGCATGACGATCGATGATTCGACTTAACCTTGTGCGTACAAGTCACTATCCTATTATCTCTAGATATCCCGATTGATCACAAGGCATAGAGTCGTCACCCTTGTTTAATCAATCATTGTTACTTGATATGCGAGATGGCTGAGAACTGATAACCCGTATCATTGGCATGGCCATGCTCTTACTCTCAGTCAGTCTCCATCAAGAGGCCTTTTAATGGATATCTTTCCCATACCGTAGTATGAGGGATAAATCCCTTAGCCGTCTTTCGTGTAACCCATGCAACCCGTTCCGCCACCCAATCATGCCCTTTATGGCAATCCTTTTAGAGAAAGCGTTTGGCGCAAGTTAAAGCCGTACGTTCATTGCATAGTGATCAAAAAGACTCCTTGGTCTAAGGATGTCGTGACAAGCTATCGCATTTGAATATGTTTATGGCTTAATCCATGAAAACACTATTCAAAGCGGGTCGTCCGATATCAATCACCTCATGATATCTATGATATGATTTCAGGATCCCTCATCCCTATGACAAGTAGAACTACGTCATTAAGAACCATCCTCATACTGGTCGCTTTAAGGAAGCATAGGTTGACCAGGGACTCGTTAAGTGTGATCCGTACAGATTTATGGTTCTACTACTTTAGTGGTCATAAATCAGATCATGCTTAACATATTACTTCAACACATAAGTAATATAAAGCCGTTTATATATATATTACAAACGATGATATTGTACATAGACGTTTACAGGCTAATAGCAATTGGACTAGGGCACAAATGCTATCAATCTCCCACTTGCCCTTAGTTCCAATCTAAGTCCCAGTCTATACCCATTGACCTAACATGTTTATCATGTTTTGCTTGTGGAAGAGCCTTGGTCAAGGGGTCGGCTGTGTTATCATCAGTTGCAACGTAGTGGATCTTCACGTCACCTCTAGCAACTATGTCGCGGATGATGTGATACTTTCTGAGTACATGTTTGGATCTGTTATGTGCCCTGAGTTCCTTAGCTTGCGCAATGGCCCCGGTGTTATCACAATATAAGTCTACTGGGTTAGACGGATTTTTAATTACACCTAACCCAGCCATGAAACTCCCGATCCATACAGCCTCTTTTGCCGCTTCAGATACGGCAATGTACTCAGCTTCGGTCGTAGAGTCGGTGATGGTATCCTGCTTCTTGCTTTTCCAGCTGAATGCTCCACCGTTCAACGTAAATACATATCCCAACTGACTCTTAAAGTCATCGGGGTCTGTCTGGAAACTAGCGTCGACATATCCTTTGACGACGAGATCATCATTTCTGCCCCCGTATACAAGAAAGGCATCTTTGGTTTTTCTCAAATATTTGAGAATCGCCTTGACAGCCATCCAGTCTGCCTCACCGGGTTTGGATTGATGTCTACTGGTACAGCTTAGGGCAAACGAGACATCCGGTCTCGTACATATCATGGCATACATTATAGACCCTATAGCCGAAGCATATGGGATCTCATTCATTCTTGCTAGCTCTGCAGGTGTCTCAGCACACTGCTTCTTGCTAAGCTTTATGCCATGACGCATGGGCAGCAATCCTTTCTTTCAATCTTGCACTGAGAATCGTCTCAACACTTTGTCTATGTAAGTGCTATGACTTAAGCCCAAGACCCGCTTGGCACGGTCTCTATATATCTTGATCCCCAAGATGTAAGAAGCCTCACCTAAGTCCTTCATTGCGAAACACTCACCTAACCAAGTCTTTGTTAAGAGCAAGGTAGGGACATCGTTTCCAATGAGCAGTATGTCATCAACATAAAGCACCAAGAAGATTATATTGCTCCCATTAGCCTTTTTATACACGCAAGGTTCATCATTGTTTTTAACGAAGCCAAACTGTTTCACTACTTCATCAAAACGCTGATTCCAACTCCGAGATGCTTGCTTCAAACCATAGATTGATTTTAGCAACTTGCAAATCTTTCCCTTATTCTTTGGATCCTCAAAACCCTCAGGCTGGGACATATAAACGTCCTCAGCTAACCTCCCGTTGAGGAAGGCGGTTTTGACATCCATTTGCCATATCTCATAGTTGTGATACGCTGCTACTGCAAGTAGAATGCGGATAGATTTGACCATAGCTACTGGAGAAAAGGTCTCTTCATAGTCAATTCCATGGATTTGCCTATAACCTTTTGCTACCAGTCTTGCTTTATAGGTCTGAGGTTTGCCATCCATGTCTATCTTTATTTTAAAGATCCATTTACACCCTATGACCTTTACGTCAGGGGTATGATCCACCAAGTCCCACACTTGATTATCCGACATGGATTGCATTTCTTCCCTCATGGCTTCCAGCCATTTCTCAGAGTCGGTTCCGTCCAAAGCCTCTCGAAAGGTAGCTGGATCATTGTCCACTAGTACTAAACCATCACCTTCAGTTACTAAGAAACCGTATCTGACAGGTGCATGACTTATCCTTTCAGACCGCCTCGGACCGTCCTCATTAACTGTAGCTATAGGTTCTTGCTCAATGACCACTTCTGGCTCTACCTCTTCTAGTGGGTCTTCTCGTGGTTCCCGAGTGACCATCTCATCTAGAACTTCATCAAGATGAACAGCCCTCCCACTGACTGTCTTGGAAATGAACTCTTTTTCCAAGAATGTCCCACCTCGAGCGACAAAAACTTTATTTTCGCTCGGTTTGTAGAAGTAGTATCCTTTTGTTTCTTTTGGATATCCGACGAAAGTGCACTTATCTGATCTCGGTTCTAGTTTGGTTGCAAGCAACCTTTTAACATAAGCCTCGCAACCCCAGATTTTTAGGAAGGACAAAACGGGTTCCTTCCCGTACTATTTTTCGAATGATGTCCCTTCCACTGCTTTCGACGGAGCCCTGTTTATTATGAAAGTGGCCGTTTGTAGAGCATAACCCCAGAAGGAGATCGGGAGATCAGTGAGACTTAACATTGATTGAACCATATCTAACAATGTTCGATTCCTCCGCTCGGACACACCATTAAGTTGCGGTGTTCCTGGCGGAGTCCACTGAGATAGTATTCCACCTTCAGTAAGATAACTAAGAAACTCATCGGATAAGTATTCTCCACCCCGATCAGAACGGAGTGCCTTGATACTCTTTCCGAGTTGGTTTTCTACTTCAGTCCTAAACTCTTTGAATTTATCAAAAGCTTCGGACTTATGTCTCATGAGATAGACATAACCATATCTACTGAAATCGTCAGTAAATGTGATAAAGTAGCCTAAACCACCTCTGGCTTGTGTACTCATTGGTCCGCATACGTCTGAATGTATCAGACCCAATAGGTCACCTGCCCTCTCACCAAAACCAGTGAAGGGCGCTTTAGTCATCTTGCCCATTAAACAAGCTTCGCATCTATCAATCGTTTAGAATTCGAATTGACTTAGAAGTCCGCGCTTATGAAGCGCTGAGATGCGTTTCTCATTTATGTGACCTAGACGACAATGCCAGATAAGAGTTTGGTCTAAATCATTAGCTTTAAACCTCTTAGAATTTACATTATAGAGCATGTTGGATCTCGAGTTTTGCATATTCAATATGTATAATCCTCCAACAGTGTGAGCATTGCCATAATACATGTTGTTGCGCATAATATCAAAAAGCCCGTTCTTAATATTAAAATAATATCCCTCTTTTTCAAGAAGAGAAATTGAGATAATATTCATGTTGAAAGCAGGTACGCAAAACACATCATTAAGTTCAAATACAAGCCCACTAGGCAAAACAAGGTTCACAGAACCCACGACAGTTGCGGCAACTCTGGTATTGTTCCCAACTCTTAGGTCCACCTCGTTTTCCCCCATATCTCTTCTACTGCGTAACACCTGCACATCCGCACAGACATGAGACTCAGCTCCAATGTCTAGTACCCAAGTATTAATTGTAGAAAGATACAGCTCTAATGGAATACCTGATGAAGCAGCGGCCCCACCGCCCTTCTTCTGGTCCTCCTTCATCTGCTGACAGTCTTTCCTCCAATGACCAGGCTTTTGACAGTAGTAACAGACCAACTCCTTTGCCTTCCCTTTGCCTTATACGGGCATGGGAGGTCTAGGAATAAATGGTCGTCTGTTCTTCCCTGTTAGGTGCCTTAGGCCTTTACCCTTGCCACCACCAGCTTTGAAGCTGGGTCCCTTCTTGACCATAAAGACATTTTTGGACGAACTGCCCCTTATGCTCTTCTCGGCAGTCACTAGCATGCGGTCTTGTCCATATCATGCATGTGATAGTTCATGACGAACCCACCATATGCATGAGGAAGGGATTGCAGAATAAAATCCGCAGCCATTTCCTTTTCCATAGACATACCGATACTACTCATATGGTCAAAATGCCCATTCATCTGTAGGACGTGAGGACCTACGGAGCTGCCTGCTGACATCTTGTAGGCAATGAGTTCTCGGAGAACAGTGTATTTTTCAATACGTACTTTCTCCTTGAACATATCCTTGATCTGTGCAAACATTGCAAACGGATCATGGGATAGCTCCATAAACTGCTTCTGGAGGTCCGCCTCCATGCAGCCCAGCATGACACACGCAACGTCGATAGAGTCGCTAAGATGTTTCTGGTATGTATCCTTAACGACCCTCGTTGCGTTGGCAGCTGGCTCCTCAGGGATAGCCTTATCAAGGACGTACTCCCTGCGTTCCAACTTTAACACAAGTCGTAAATTTCTGTTCCAGTCCAGATAATTTGTTCCATTGAGTTTACACTTTTCAAGTATAGTCCTCAATGACAAATTAGACGAGTTTGTTGAATTACTAGCCATTTCTACACAAAGAAAGTAAATTTAATCAGAATGGTTGAATAAATTTACGAAGATCCAATTTAAACACCAACCATAAGATTCTAAAATTTAGAATCTTAAACCAAGATCCCTTATTCGTCATTTGAAGTGCGCTAAGGCGCACCGCTCCAATTGACTTATTTAGGTAGGACGTTCGTCCAATTACAACCCGTGTAACTCTTAGTCAGGGTATGTGCAAAAACACACGACTTACCCTTCCGATGCCCCAGCTCGACCTCAGGCCAAGAATCGTGGTTGAGTCAACCAACTTTCACTAACGAGTTAACTTTGTGCAGATGCTCCGCTAAGGCGCACGACATCCCACAAAGTTTACCATTCCCATCTAGAACCCATTCGATCAATGCTCCGCTAAGGCGCACGACACCGATAAAATGTTTCTACATGGGTGTGAATTTGGGTGGCATCTCACTTGACTCAAATTAGCTTGTAATTTGGTTGTGTTTAATAATTCAAAAGTATTTGGTACAATTACGAACCCGTCATCAACAACCCGTGTTGTAACGTTTCTAATTGTATCACATACTATCTTCATTTGAATCCGTCATTTGCAACCCGTGCAAACACGTTTCAAATTTGAACTCATCCACCACAACCCGTGCGATGATAGTTCACAACGCTTTAAACATGCAAACAATTAAAGTTGATTTTAATCTTTGCATGTGAGATGATGGCTTATAAACTTATAAGCTAATCATGCAAGCATGTTATTAATTAAATAATTCAAGCAAGCATTTATAAAGCGTTAAATATGCATTTTATAGCCCATCCTAAACTTAGGATTCTACGAGTCTTCACATATTCTCGTCTTTCTCATTCGAGCTCCCACTAGCTCTTAGACTTCCTCCAAGATCGTCATTGTGCTCGATTTTCCATCATTCTCGTCTTTGAGTAATAATTACAATTAATACTCGGTTCGTAGACCGAATAAAAAATAATTACACTTTATGGGCTCGAATAAAAGAATAATTACACGCTAACACTAACGGTATGCAAACCGTGAAAGCGATAAAATCTAATGGGCTACTAATGCATCATACATTTCATCACATCATCCAACATGTTATCACACAAACATGTTATCAAATAATATGCAATAATTCCGGTTTTAATTTAGCCAAGTTTCTTGGTCGGGTTTATCGAAACTAGACCTTTTCGAAAAACGGTTTATCGAAACCGATTAAATTTTGAAAGTTTTCGAAATATTGGATCGCGGGTTCGTGACACGGATCAAACACCACGCTCGAACCAAGTCGGGCCAAGCCAATGGGCCGAAGGCCCATTGGGCCGAGCCCAACTATACACGGCCCGGTTTTGGGCCTTGGAAGGCCTAAACCGGCCTTGCCGCCACTCTCGGCCTCGCCCGAGAGTGGGAACGGGCTCGGTCACCGCCGGCCTCCCCGGCCTCCGGTGACCTCCGTTCGGTACCTCCAATCCGGCTCCCCGAGAGTCCCTTCTCGGACCCGACAAATCCAATAATTTCCGAAAATTTCCAAATTCAACATATTTTCAAAAATAACATATTTCATGCAAATATCCCAAAAAACATTAAAATCATGTTATCAACAATTTGACATGCAAATAATCACAAAACCGAAATAAATTCAACAAGACAAAGATTAAGAGGGTAACCAACGCTCTGATACCACTGTAGGGTTTTGGAGCATTCTAGATCGTCGAGATAGCGGAAGCATTATAAGAAAATCTACTCCAAACCTTGTTCAAGAACATAAACCATTAAATCCCAAAGCAAAATCTATTCCACAAGATATTTACCTTTAAGTCTTGTATGAATCGATAAAGAAGAACGTTCGGATCTTCTTCTCTAAAGCAAGTCCAGACCAAGGGGATGATCTTGATGTTCCCTCACTTAATTGCCTACTAGAACAATTAAATGAAGAACAAGAGAGCAAGAACAAGAGGAGGAAGAGGGTGGGCGGCCAAGCTAGAAGAGAGAGAGAATTTTGTGTGGTTTTGTGATTAAATGAATAATGAATCAAAGTCTTGTATTTCAATTCATCATCCAATCTCACAAGCATGGGTTAAAAGTGATTGGTATGGGCTTAAAAGTGCTTTAACCCATACCCCTTAAATCACTCACCTCTTAATCCACAATCACCAACTAAGCATGGTGTTGTGTGGCCCCCACACATGGACCCACCATGTGGGCCGGCCATGAGGTCTTGTTGGGCCCTTAATGGGCCGGCCATGAGGCTTCATGGGCCGAGCACAATGGGCCCTCCCGTGTTGTTTCATGCCGTGTCCAAAAATCGCCCGATCCTTTGGTCGTCACTTATCAAACAAAGTCCGACGCGATATCGACGAAAAACTCAATTTTTCTCGATTCGCTAATTATTCTCTCAAACCGAACCTATGGCACAAAACCTCCAGTTTTGTCCATATATTACTCCTCAAGAAACATCAATGTTTTCTTGTCTCAAGTTATCCGCCTTGTATGTGTGTGACCCTCTAGGCTCATGCCACCGTTGGCAGATCGGCGCAAAAAATCGCTCTTGCCCGATCCATCATAAGTGGTCTCTAGTAAGACATTATGATTACCCAAGGTGCATGACGATCGATGATTCGACTTAACCTTGTGCGTACAAGTCACTATCCTATTATCTCTAGATATCCCGATTGATCACAAGGCATAGAGTCGTCACCCTTGTTTAATCAATCATTGTTACTTGATATGCGAGATGGCTGAGAACTGATAACCCGCATCATTGGCATGGCCATGCTCTTACTCTCACTCAGTCTCCATCAAGAGGCCTTTTAACGGATATCTTTCCCATACCGTAGTATGAGGGATAAATCCCTTAGCCGTCTTTCGTGTCACTCATGCAACCCGTTCTGCCACCCAATCATGCCCTTTATAGCAATCCTTTTACAGAAAGCGTTTGGCGCAAGTTAAAGCCGTACGTTCATTGCATAGTGATCACAAAGACTCCATGGTCTAAGGATGTCGTGACAAGCTATCGCATTTGAATATGTTTATGGCTTAATCTATGAAAACACTATTCAAAGCGGGTCATCCGATATCAATCACCTCATGATATCTATGATATGATTCCAGGATCCCTCATCCCTATGACAAGTAGAACTACGTCATTAAGAACCATCCTCATACTGGTCGCTTTAAGGAAGCATAGGTTGACCAGGGACTCGTTAAGTGTGATCCGTACAGATTTATGGTTCTACTACTTTAGTGGTCATAAATTAGATCATGCTTAACATATTACTTCAACACATAAGTAATATAAAGCCGTTTTATATATATATTACAAACGATGATATTGTACATAGACGTTTACAGGCTAATAGCAATTGGACTAGTTGGCGGTGACCAACGGGCCACCGCCAACTACGCCCACGACGACCGAGGGCCTCATTTTCCCTGTCGGGCTGGCCTTGCAACGCCAAGCCCGTCTCAAACTGTCTAGCCCACTCTACAAGACTTGGGCACCAAGTCGGGATTTACCTAAGTATGGTAGGATCCCCCAAATCGTGGGCAATCTTCTCCTCTTAAGGAAAGATCCCACTCATCATGGCAAGATCTTCCCCTACAAGGAAGGAGACCATCAATCAAGCGCCGGATCTTCCTCATATGGTAAGAATCCCTCGAATCGTGGCTGGTCAAGGATTCACCCCCACGATTCCCGACGTTTCCTGTCTTAGCCGGCCTATCATCTAGTATAAATAGAGTAGGACCTTCATTGTAATCTCCACCTTGGAGCACGGCCAAAAGCGCCTCCCATCGTCAATAAACGTCTCTTCGCCCCAAAGAGGGCTATATCCCGTCTCTTCGCTCCTACGAGGGCCTTATCTACCAACTACTCTTCTACGCCCCCGTGCGTATTTACACCGGTCGGTTCTACTTGGAAGGTGGGGTCGTTCTCCCTCCCAAGGCCGATCTACGCTTCCGCACCATCACTCTACCCTTTTGGCTAGTTAGGCTCAACCGCCTAACGCCACACGGACCGAGGAACCATCGGCCCGTGACAAGTGGTATCAGAGCTGGTCTCGGCCAGCTTCTCCACACGCTTCCACCAACCACCTACGTCCAAGAAGGTACGTACAAACCCGAGGGAACACACCCCTCTCCCATCACTTCCGCACGCACACCATGGTCAAATCGGCCATCACGAAGTCTAACCACGCTTCTACGTCGGGGCAAATGCCTCCCCGACCTCCAACATCCGAGCCGACTCCCACCGAGGGCTACGAATCTGACGAACGTGGTAGGCCGCAAACTCGCGCCACCACCGCAGCAGCGACCAAACCCACCGGTCCAACGCGTAGCAAGTCACACTCCCGACTCAACCATCTCGAAGAGATCGCGGCGCGAGTGGAAGATCAACTCCCCGCACTCGCTACCGAGATCACCAGAGTCGCAGCCCAAGGGGCCGAGCTGCGCATGGACTTCGACGATCTCCTTCGCCAAAACGACGAACAGATCGGTCAATACGAGCACGCGCTCAGGCGGCTAGACCAGACCGAGATGGATCTGGCCCAAACCTCCACTGCCGTCGAAGGCATGGCTACCGTAGCCGCCCGAACGGAAATCCTATCCTTCTTCAAGGACATGGAGGACCGCCTCAACAAGAAGGTTGAGGACACCATCCGCGACCAGTTTCGCGATGTTACCGCCTCTGTGCAGGCCTGCCAAGCCGACCTATATCGGATCAAAGGAGTCCTCGAGACTCGAACGGGGCCTAGTGCCACCAACGATACCCCGGTCCGAGCCCTCGAGGCTCCAAGACCACGCCCGTACAAAGGGCAACGCGACGCCGAAGCCCTTGAAGGTTTCATCTGGGAGATGGAACGCTACCTCGAGGCACAGCCGCTCTTCACCGACGCGGCACGACTATGGGCAGCCACCTTCTACTTGGAAGACACGGCCGCCATCTGGTGGAGACGCAAGCACGCCGAAGTTACTACCGGCACTTGCTCCATCAACTCTTGGGACACCTTGAAAGAGGCCCTGAAGGATCAATTCTATCCAAAGGACGCCCTCATGGACACCCGAAGACGCATGAAAGAGCTGCGGCATACCTCGTCCCTACGCGAGTATGTCCGGGACTTCTCCGCTCTCATGCTCCAAACCTCAGGTATGAGTGATGTTGACCTGCTGTTCAACTTCCTCGAGAGCCTGCAACCCTGGGCGCGACGCGCCCTCGAGCTCCAAGATGTCCGAGACATCTCCACCGCCCTAACCCTGGCGGAGAAGATGAAGGACGCACCTAAGCCCTCCCACGCGGCCGATCGAGGAAAGGCCCGAGAAGGAGGAGCTTACCGACCACCTCGGGGAACCCCCGACGCCTACCGACCACCTCGGGGAAACACCGACACCCCTCATAAGTCAAACCGCAACAACAGCGGGAGGCAACCTTCCTACGACCAAGGACCCGCGACGCGGGATCACTTCTCCGGAAAGCCTCCCATTCTGTGCCACATCTGCCACAGACCGCACTGGACTCGTCAATGTCCACACAAGACCCGCGTGAACGCCATCATCCACCAAGAAGATGAGGAACACGCCGAACAGCTTCTCCCGACGACGGAGGAGCCCGAGATCCACATGGCCTGCGCGCGCCTCGGATCTACATCGTCCTCATCCCATGAGGAACCTTACCGTGACCTCTTGTACATCAAGGGGCACATCAACAACCACGCCACCCCCATCATGGTGGACACCGGAGCAAGGCATTGCTTCATGAGAGAATCCGTAGCCCGACGACTCGGCCTACACATCGAGCCCTCTCACTCGACCCTCAAGACCGTCAACTCCCAACTGATTCCCGTCAACGGAGTCGTTCGCGGAGTTCCTCTCCGCCTAGGCGAATGGCGGGGACGAGCCGACTTCATCATCTGCCCCATGGACGACTACGATGTCATCCTGGGCATGGAGTTCATCCACGGACAGAAGGCTGTCCTTATCCCCTTCGTCGGTGCCCTCCTCATCACGCAGGGCCGACTAGCGCTCGTCGCCGGAACGCGCCACCCGCCTAGATACAAGGCCGGTTCCTTCGGCACGAAGCCGATCCAAACGGGTCCTTCACCTCCAACGAGCCCCACTAGCTCACCCTCCTACCGACAGGCCGTCTCTCCCAAAGTGAGTTGGCGCGCCCCCGTCTCGGCTCCTTTTCGAGCCAAACCAACCACAACCGTCGCCGCCGCAAGCGCGCCCGCGACCTATCCGTCGCCATCCAGTGAATAGACGACTCTCTCCCGAGACGGCGAGATCGAGGAAATCATCGCCGAAGGGACCGTTACAACAGCCAGAGGCTCCCCTTACCTCGAATACCTGGTCAAGTGGAAGGACCTCCCCGAGTCCTACTCGACGTGGGAACGAGCGTCCGCTCTCCCACACGCCATCATCAAGGCTTACCACGAAGAACCTTGACGAGGACGTCAAGGGCTTAACGGGGGGAGTATGTCACACCCTGGACTATTTCCCTCCCAAAATCGCCCACGCTGCGACCAAACGGTCCCTCGGGCTCGACCATATCAGGTCCGCGCCTCGCGCCCGTCCACGTAAGACACGCCGACACGCCTCAAGTAGGCTTACCGAGGCTCCCATGGAAGAGACCTCACCACGAGTCCCCTCAATGGACTTCACCGAGCTCAAGGAGAAGCTCCCCGACGTGGACCACGGACGGTCTACTCAGTGACGAGCAAGCGCCTCGATCAAACTCGCCCACAAGGCCGCCCTCGCTTACGATGGGCTACGACGTCAACCAAGACGCCCGTGGACCACGAGATATCCACGGGCCACTTTCACGTCCCACTGGCGCCACGCGACCAAGACCGGATCAGGTCGCCCGCGACGCAACCGCAGGCCACCTTCGACTCCACCAACTCAACCGAAGACACCCGTGGCCCATGACGCAGCCACGGGCCACTTCCGAACCACACCGACCTCGACGATGCTGCGGACACCACCAAGGGTCCCCGAGCTACTTCCTCGACCCCGCCCCGAGTGCATACAACCACTCGCGGGCCACTATCCCTCGCACCGACGTGCCGACCCCGCGAGTGCCCACAGCACACTCGCGGGCCACTCTCAACCGACGACGCCCCGAGCGCCCACAGCACACTCGCGGGCCATTTCCGCAACGACGGAGTTGCCACGCCGCCCCGAGTGCTACAACCACTCGCGGGCCAGTTCCACAACGTCGCCCCGAGCGCCCACAACACGCTCTCGGGCTCACAGACGAAGCCGCGGGCCACTTCGACGACACCACGTCAACCATGGACCAAGACGCCATCGCGGGCTACTTTGCCCTTTCCTCAACGTACGAGCCGAGCCCGTGGACCACGGTGCGTCCATGGGCCACTTTGGACTCACGCCGGCCCCGCAGACCAACGGGCCACCGCCAACTACGCCCACGACGACCGAGGGCCTCATTTTCCCCGTCGGGCTGGCCTTGCAACACCAAGCCCGTCTCAAACCGTCCAGCCCACTCTACAAGACTTGGGCACCAAGTCAGGATCTACCTAAGTATGGTAGGATTCCCCAAATCGTGGGCAATCTTCTCCTCTTAAGGAAAGATC
>OY987319.1:15062143-15069643 GCA_963920655.1 Geranium rotundifolium | reverse complement strand
GCTCGAGCGTCGTTCTTCTCAACGACGGGGATTGTGTCTTCCGGTGTGACAGATGGGGGCGAGCTTGTTACTTCCTGAGGAGCTGCCGAAGTTTCCCCTAAGCTTCTTCCTCCTCGGATCCTCACTCCATGCTTGGTTCTCGTTGATTTGGAGGCATATAATTTCTTGGCAATGACCTTTGCCCTCATTTTTGCTCGAAGTACTTTTGAAGCAGATGGTATTCTTCCGCTGCGAGTACCAACCATTTAGCTAGGATTTGTTCTTTGTGGGGGAAAGCAAATTTTTGCTGAGCTCTTTGATCTGAGAAACCCTAGCGTTTTTCAAATGATGAAGAAGGTGCAGAGTCTGTAGGATTTGAACAGAATGATTTCTGATAGGTGGATAGTCAGATCGTAATCATTCTCAAAACTCAAAAAGACTAACGGGCTTCTGATTTGGGCCCGGCTTGATTTTGTGGACCCTGTTCGGTCCTGATTGAGAGAAAGAGTAAAATCAACCAAAAGCTCTTCCTCTTCTTGCTTGACTTCTGACTATTCTAGACAGCAAAATCCGAGGGTCGACCTCAGACTTTCAAACCTTTTGGCGTCTAATGCTTTTGTAAAGATGTCTGCGACTTGTTTCTCGGTAGGTAGGTATTCGAGCTTTATTTTCTTGTCTTCTACAAGCTCTCGAATAAAGTGGTGCCTGATGTCAATATGCTTTGTCTTGCTATGTTGTACTGGGTTCTTCGAGATGTTGGTTGCACTGATGTTGTCACAGAATAAAGTCATGACTTCTTGCTTGACTCCATATTCTGCCAACATTTGTTTCATCCAAAGAAGTTGAGTACAGCTACTTCCGGCTGCAATATATTCGGACTCAGCAGTAGACAGAGCAATACAATTTTGCTTTTTGCTGAACCACGATACAAGATTGTTCCCCAGGTAGAAACAACCTCCAGAGGTACTTCTTCGATCTGGTGTGCTTCCCGCCCAGTCAACATCACAATATCCAACAAGAGTAGGAGAGGTATCAAAGGAATATAGCAAACCCAATTCAGAGGTTCCTGAGATGTACCTTATGATCCTCTTTGCATGCGCCAAGTGACTGACTTTTGGATTGGCTTGATATCGAGCAAAGACTCCCATAAAATAAGCAATGTCAGGTCGACTTGCTGTTAGATAGAGGAGACTTCCTATTATGCTTCGATAAAGACTTTGATCAACTGGTTCTCCCATCTCGTCCTTTGTGCACTTGTCATGTGTGGCAATAGGAGTCCTTTTGTGCGAAGCCTTTTCTAACCCGAACTTCTTGACAATGTTCTTTGCGTATTTGCTCTGGGAGATAAATATTCCATCTGACATCTGCTTGATCTGGAAGCCTAGGAAGTATGTGAGCTCACCGACCATACTCATCTCAAATTCAGACTGCATGTGTTGAACGAAGCGTTCCACCATCTTGTCTGACTTCCCTCCAAACACAATGTCGTCGACATATATTTGAGCAATCATGATGTCTTTTCCTTCCTTCTTCACAAAGAGAGTTTTGTCTACTCCCCCTCGAATATAGCCATTCTTTACAAGGAATTGAGTAAGACGTTCATACCATGCTCGTGGAGCTTGTTTGAGACCGTAGAGAGCTTTCTTTAGCTTGTAGACATGGTGCGGAGAGTCATGGTCTTCGAATCCCTTTCGTTGGGCTACATATACTTCTTCGTTCAGATTTCCATTGAGAAAGGCACTTTTTACATCCATCTGATAGAGTTTGAAACGCAGATGACAAGTGATGCCGAGAAGAAGTCGTATGGCTTCCAGTCTGGCTACTGGAGCAAAAGTTTCTTCAAAGTCGACTCCTTCGACTTGTGTGTACCCTTGAGCCACCAGTCTCGCTTTGTTTCGAGTGATGTATCCTTGCTCGTCAGACTTGTTTTTGAATATCCATTTTGTCCTGATGACATTGACATTGTCAGGTTTGGGTACAAGTTCCCAGACTTCATTCCTTGCAAACTGAACCAATTCTTCTTGCATCGCGCAGACCCAGTATTCATCATTGATGGCCTCTTGTATATTTTTTGGCTCAATTTTGGAAATAAAGCACATGTTACCTATCAGTTCTTGGTGGTCAAGAGATGCCTTTTGTCGAGTTTGAACTCCTTCATTAATATCTCCAATCACATCCTGGGGTGGATGATACTTCTGAATTCTTCTTGACGGAGCTTTTTGCCTTGTAGGAGTTGCCTCTTCATCCGGGATGATTTGGCTTTCGTCTTCAGACTCTTTGTTGCGCTCATCGTCCTTGACCTCCGGTCTGACTTCTGTTCTGACATCCGGTCTGGCTTCTCCTCTGACCTCTGGTCTGACTTCTCCTGAGAGATTCAGGACTTCTTCGTCCTCGTCACTTGATTGCTCGTTATTGTCATCATCAATTACGACATTGATGGATTCCATGATAGTCCGGGTGCGTTTGTTGAATACCCGAAACGCCCGACTATTTCTAGAGTATCCGAGGAAGATGCCTTCTTCGCTTTTAGGATCCAATTTGCGTCGCGGTTCCCTATCTGCGAGTATGTAGCAGACTGATCCAAACACATGGAAGTAATTGACATTCGGCTTTCTCTCCCTCAATATTTCATAAAGAGTGAACGAAGTTCCAGGGCGGAGAGTCACTCTATTATGAATATGGCATGCCGTATTCAAAACTTCAGCCCAGAAATGTTGCGGAATGTCTTTGGCTAACATCATGACTCTTGCCATCTCTTGAAGAGTGCGATTCTTTCTTTCAACGATTTCGTTTTGCTGAGGAGTGATGGGAGCAGAAAACTCATGGGCAATTCCTTCAGCATCACAAAAGTTTGCGAAGCTGATGTTTTCAAACTCCTTTCCATGATCGCTCCGAAGTCGAACGACTTTCCCAATGACTTCTCCCTTTTCTCGTTGAACTTTTCGACATAAGGCTTCAAAGACTAAGAAGGTATCTGACTTCTCTCGAATAAAGTCTACCCATGTGTACCTCGAGAAGTCGTCTACGCATACAAATATGTACTTCTTCCCTCCTAGACTTTCTACTTGCATGGGTCCCATAAGGTCAACATGAAGAAGTTCTAGAACACGAGAAGTAGTAAGATGTTGTACCTTCTTGTGCGACGTCTTGACTTGTTTCCCAATCTGGCATTCTCCACAGATTTTTCCTTCAATGATCTTGAGGTTGGGAACTCCAATGATCGCCTTTTCAGAGAGAATCTTTTGCATACTCCTCAAATTGATGTGACCAAGTTTTTGATGCCATAGTTTTGTCTCTTGAACTTTGGACAAAAGGCACTTGGTTGGCAAGGTACTGACTGTTGGAGACCATAGATAACAGTTGTCAAGGGACCTGTGGCCTATCATGACATCCTTCTGTTGTTCGTCTTTGACTGAGCACTTGTCACGAGTGAAGTGGACATCCAGATTTAAATCACATATTTGGCTTATGCTGATGAGGTTTGCTGTGAGGCCTTCTACTAGCAGAGCTTCTTTCAGACACGGAGAGTTGGGAAGATTGAGTTTTCCTTTCCCGAGCACTCTAGCTTTTACTCCATCTCCAAAAGTAACGAAACTGTTTGTGTATGGTGTTAGAGTGACCAAGAAAGAGCTATTACCCGTCATATGTCGAGAGGATCCACTATCGAAGTACCGATCATTGCTGGTTGAGGCTTTTAAGGCAGTGTACGCAATGTTAGCTCGATAGTTGACCTCTTTGACTCGCCATTCCTTCCGAGGTTGGCTTTTCTTGACGGTGGTCCTTTTCTTGACCGAGTTCTTCCCATATAGCCGATAGCAGAAGGGTCGAATATGTCCTCTTCGTCCACAGTGATGACAAACCCAGTTATGTCTTTCGTTCTGGGTTTTTGACGCGGCCAGGGTAGAAGGATTTTTGGTCGCTTGGTTAGCCGTAAAGTTAGAAGACTTCTGGCGAGACTTCTAGGAGACAGACTTCTGAGGAACGAAGATGGAGTGCGATGATGAGGCTTCTTTCGAATATCCAAGTCCTTCCATATTTCTGGCTGGTTTTCCGATTGACAGGATTTGATCTAGTGTGTCCGTGCTTGGATTCATCATCTTCACTGACTTTGTGACCTATTCTAATTCGCCTTTCAGTCGAGCAACTTCCTTTTTGAGATCAATAGTCGTCTCGAGAAGTCTTGACTTGTCTTCATTAAGAGTAAGAATGAGAGCGTTCTGTTTTTCGATTACCTGAGAGTCTTCAAGCCACTTGACATACCATTCGTTGTAAGCGTTGTTGAGAGTCTCATCGGATAGCTCATCATCAGAGTCATACTTCTTTGAGCTTTCCGTTTTTTGATCTATTGTGGAGGAAGTGAAAGCCACATAGTTACTTGTATGCTCAAGGTCACTGTCTTCCTCATCTTCATCGTCAGTTAGAGAGGCATTGAATTCTTCTTCTGTTTCTTCAAGAAGTTGGGACATTCTCTTTGCATGTGTCCATACCCCTCACATTCAAAGCACTGAGCGTCTTTGCCTGATCGTTCTCCTCGTCCTCCATCGTTAGCTGTGTTGTCGAGCTTCTGAAACTTGTGCTGTGGCTTGTCTCTGACTTCTCGGTTGACTTTTCTTCCTGTCATCTGGCCAAATCTTTTCATGACTCTGTTGTAGTTTTTGGCCAGCATGGCGATAGTTTCTTCGATGTCACTATCCGATTCAGAGTGTGTTGAGTTCTTCTGATTAAAACTTTTGAAAGCCACACCTTTATGTTTCTTCTCAATGGGAGGTAGGGAGAGCTCGAAAGTCAATAGTGAGCCCATGAGTTCATCAAACTTCAGTGTCTTCAAGTCATGGACTTCTTCGATGGCGGTGATCTTCATCTTGAATCTGGGACTTAGGGCTCTCAGTGTCTTTCTGACCAAATCTTCATCGGTCATAGGCTTGCCAAGTGAATATGATTCATTGGCCAGATCCTTGATGCAATAGTCTCGTCGTCATTCATGGTCAGAGCCTCAAAGTTAGTCGTGAGGTACTGTAACTTCTGCTCTTTGACTTTTGAAGTACCCTCGTAAGCAACCGCAAATGTGTCCCAGGCAATCTTGGCACTTGTGCATGTGTTGATGAGTCGAAACACATTCTTGTCTACTCCATTAAAGATAGCATTGAGTGCACGAGAATTACCTAGGGCGGCTTCATCTTCTTCCATGCCCCACTCATTTTCTGGTTTGATGCTGGTTTGATTTCCATGAGCATCAGCATAGTAAGGTTCTTCCCATCCATTGATGATAGACTTCCAGGTTTTGCTGTCGAGGGACTTTAGGAAAGCACACATCCGTGCTTTCCAATATCCATAGTTTGTTCCAGCGAGTACCGGCGGACGATTGACAGATCCTCCTTCCTTCGAATCCATATTAGCTACTCAGATTTTTGCAGGAAAATCACCTAAGAGATTAAGGTGCCTCCTCTGATACCAATTGAAATTCTGAATCGTAGCCGAGTCAGGAAGTCGAACAAAAAGTCTTTAACTTGTGTATCGACTTCTTGTGGAAACAGTAAGCAAAATAATAGACAGATAATAATCACGACACCAGAGATGATTACCCAGTTCAGTGACTCCGCACCTACGTCTGGGGGCACTTTGCCAGTGGAAAGGTTTTTCACTATAAATAAACAATAGTACAACTTCAAGCCTAACTAGTTATCACACAAGCTATTGTCCTAAGCTACTATAGATCTCACCGTGAATCGCCTCGACTAAGGAGCCTCTCCCCCTGTCTTTTAGATTCCCTCAATTCCACCCTTCGAGCAAGTTCATGCTCGGTGTCGTTGTATTCTTGGACGGAGTTCAGAATCTTCAATCACAAACAAAAACCCTAACCGACCCAAACACTTAGTCTTCGCGACTCAAGGTTTGATCGGAGCAAAAGGTCCGTTCTAGCGAATATTCATCAGCCTATCAACACGCCGATGGTGCACGGTTAAGAGCTCTGAGAAATCTTGCAGGTGTTAGAACAAGAACGGATACTGCTAATGGGAAGCCAAGAGCTTTTTATAGCAGCTCACATTCCTAATCCTTCTCGGATCAGGAACAGGAAAGTCAGGCAAGTTGTTGCCGCCTTCCATAACAGCTGGAAGTCCTCTTGCCTGTTGGGGGGAGTGCCGGGGCGAGGCGATGAACCGGAACAAGTGTGGCGCCCCCCGGAAGAGTTCCCAGACCAACCGCGCGCGCGTAAGACAGCACGAACTCTTTATATGTGGTGCCATGAAGCACCAAGCACCCTGCAGGAACAAGTCGATGCGGCTACGACGAGTGTCCCTCCCAAGTATCCCAACTATATACATATCCCAAATATATATCCCAACTACGAACGTACTTGATGATAAGTCTTGAACCATGTCCGCGACATCGGTGCGTAGCAAACAAAGTGTCTCGTACGAAGGAAAAAAAATACTTGCTTGTTGCCTCCCAAGAGACACGGGCGGGAAACAAAGATAAAACAATCCATAAACAGCCCCTGTTTCCCTTCCAGAACACGGGAAAGAAATTCGGGGAAAACAAATTTTCGGCCAAAATTGGCCCGACGGGCGCCCACAGACGGCCCGACAGTCGACCTGGGACCGTCGCGGGCCACAACTGACTGCAAATAGCCGCCAAAAGACCGCCCACGGACAGCCCAATGGCATCACTGACATCCCCCATAGACTGCCCGATGGAAGGACATGGGCTGGCTGATCAAACACTGCCCGTGGGCGACGTCGGTCGACCACAAACAGCCCATGGGCGACCACGACTGGCTGTTTCGGTTTTGTGATCGTTTGTCGCCTTAACGATCTCCGAATTAGCTGAAATTTTGTGGGGAGCTGCAATTATACTATACCATGCTTTTCACAAAATTTCAGATTAAAATAACTTTTTCCTGAATTTTCCGGATTTTTTTACCTTAAAAAATGTCAAAAATAAAAATAAATAATCGGGATGTCGGAAAATTATGAAAATTGGTTTGGGCATACCTTGGCACCAGCGAAGCAAGCCTGCAAAAAATCATGGCGAACAGATAACCCTAGCTTCAAAAAAGGCCATTATGTCTGCTCAAACATTTGATGTTTCCTGGTGCCAGGGGGGTTTCTCATTTAAGGCTCTCTAGGGGGGGAGGGTATGCTGAAACCCAAAATGGCCTGCGGACGCTGTACGGGCGACCACGGGTGCACGCTGCGGTAGTTTGGGCCACATACCAAGTCGGTTTAGTGAGAATGCACAGGAACTCGCCCCCGCCCGTGCGTCGTTGCTCCACCACCACCGCCTGCGGCGGTCGCCACCGTCGCCGGCGGCGGAGCTCCGGCGAAGGGGAGAAAATATCAAAACCGTCTATTTTTTCCCCTAAATGTCCCTCGGAAGACGGTTCGAGCTTTTTTGTACTGGGCAATGGTTTGGTTGGCAATGTTGGGTTGACGGCGAGGATGTTGGTGGGTGATTTGACGCTGCCGAGTGCCGGAACAGGACAGGAATATATTTCTTCCACGACCTCGTTTCCGAGCCAGT
>OY987319.1:15052143-15057143 GCA_963920655.1 Geranium rotundifolium | reverse complement strand
TGACGATCTAGAACGCTCCAAAACCCTACAGTGGTATCAGAGCGTTGGTTACCCTCTTAATCTTTGTCTTGTTGAATTTATTTCGGTTTTGTGATTATATGCATGCCAAATGTTGATAACATGATTTTAACGCTTTTTGGGAAATTTGCATGAAATATGTTATTTTTGAAAAATATATTAAGTTTGGAATTTTTCGGAAATTATTGGATTTGTCGGGTCCGAGAAGAGACTCTCGGGGAGCCGGATCGGAGGTACCGGACGGAGGTCACCGGAGGCCGGCGGTGACTGGGCCCGTCCCCACTCTTGGCCGAGGCCGAGAGTGGCGGCAAGCCGGGTTTGGGCCTTCAAGGCCCAAACCGGGTCGTGCATAGTTGGGCTCGGCCCAATGGGCCCTCGGCCCATTGGCTTGGCCCGACTTGGTTTGTGTGTGGTGTTTGATCCATGTCACGAACCCGCGATCCAATATTTCGAAAACTTTCAAAATTTGATCGGTTTCGATAAACCGTTTTTCGAAAAGGTCTAGTTTCGATAAACCCGACCAAGCAACTTGGCAAAATTAAAACCGGAATTATTGCATATTATTTGATAACATGTTTGTGTGATAACATGTTGGATGATGTGATGAAATATATGATGCATTAGTAGCCCATTAGATTTATCGCTTTCACGGTTTGCATACCGTTAGTGTTAGCGTGTAATTATTCTTTTATTCGAGCCCATAAAGTGTAATTATTTTTATCCGGTCTACGAACCGAGTATTAATTGTAATTATTACTCAAAGACAAGAAGGATGGAAAATCGAGCACGATGACGGTCTTGGAGGAAGTCCAAGAGCTAGTGGGAGCCCGAATGAGAAAGACGAGAAGATATGAAGACTCGTAGAATCCTAAGATTAGGATGGGCTATAAAATGCATATTTAACGCTTTATGGATGCTAGCTTGAATTATTTAATTAATTGCATGCTTGCATGATTAGTTTATAAGTTTATAAGCGATCACCTCACATGCAAAGATTAAAATCAACTTTTATTGTTTGCATGTTTAAAGCGTTGTGAACTATCATCACACGGGTTGTGATGGATGAGTTCAAATTTGAAACGTGTTTGCACGGGTTGCAAATGACGGATTCAAATGAAGATAGTATGTGATACAATTAGAAACGTCACAACACGGGTTGTTGATGATGGGTTCGTAATTGTGCCAAATACTTTCGAATTATTAAACACAACCAAATTACAAGTTAATCTGAGTCAAGTGAGATGCCACCCAAATTCACACCCATGTAGAAACATTTTATCGGTGTCGTGCGCCTTAGCGGAGCATCGATCGAATGGGTTCTAGATGGGAATGATAAACTTTGTGGGATGTCGTGCGCCTTAGCGGAGCATCTGCACAAAGTTAACTCGTTAGTGAAAGTTGGTTGACTCAACCACGATTCTTGGCCTGAGGTCGAGCTGGGGCATCGGAAGGGTAAGCCGTGTGTTTTACACATACCTTGTCTAAGAGTTACACGGGTTGTAATTGGACAGGATGTCCTACCTAAATAAGTCAATTGGAGCGGTGCGCCTTAGCGCACTTCAAATGACGAATAAGGGATCTTGGTTTAAAGATTCTAAATTTTAGAATCTAATGGTTGGTGTTTAATTCGGATCTTCGTAAATTTATTCAACCATTCTGATTAAATTTACTTTCTTCGTGTAGAAATGGCTAGTAATTCAACAAACTCGTCTAATTTGTCATTGAGGACTATACTCGAGAAGTGTAAACTCAACGGGACAAATTATCTAGACTGGGACAGAAATTTACGACTTGTGTTAAAAATGGAACGCAGGGAGTACGTCCTTGATAAGGCTATCCCTGAGGAGCCAGCTGCCAACGCAACGAGGGTCGTTAAGGATGCGTACCAGAAACACCTTAGCGACTCTATCGACGTTGCGTATGTCATGCTGGGCTGCATGGAGGCGGACCTCCAAAAGCAGTTTATGGAGCTATCCCATGATCCGTTTGCAATGTTTGCACAGATCAAGGATATGTTCAAGGAGAAAGTACGTATTGAAAAATACACTGTTCTCCGAGAACTCATAGCCTACAAGATGTCAGTAGGCAGCTCCGTAGGTCCTCACGTCCTACAGATGAAGGGGCATTTTGACCATATGACTAGTATCGGTATGTCTATGGAAAAGGAAATGGCTGCGGATTTTGTTCTGCAATCCCTTCCTCATGCATATGGTGGGTTCGTCATGAACTATCACATGCATGATATGGACAAGACCGTGTCGGAGTTGCACAGCATGGTAGTAACTGCCGAGAAGAGCATAAGGGGCAGTTCGTCCAAAAATGTCTTCATGGTCAAGAAGGGACCCAGCTTCAAAGCCGTGGCAAGGGTAAAGGCCCAAGACACCTCGCAGGGAGGAACAGACGACCATTTATTCCTAGACCTCACATGCCCGTACAAGGCAAAGGGAAGGCAAAGGAGTCGGTCTGTTTCTACTGTCAAAAGCCTGGTCATTGGAAGAAAGACTGTCAGCAGCTGAAGGAGGATCAGAAGAAGGGCGGTGGGGCCGCCACTTCATCAGGTATCCCATTAGAGCTATATCTTTCTACAATAAATACCTGGGTACTAGATACTGGAGCTGAGTCTCATATCTGTGCCAATGTGCAGGTGTTACACAGTAGAAGAGATATGGGGGAAAGCGAGTTGGGCCTAAGAGTTGGGAACAATACCAGAGTTGCCGCAACTGCCGTGGGTTCTGTGAACCTTGCTTTGCCCAGTAGGCTTGTAATTGAACTTAATGATGTTTTTTGCGTACCTGCTTTCAGCAGGAATATTATCTCAATTTCTCTTCTTGAGAAAGAAGGTTATTATTTCAATATTAAGAACGGGTTTTTTGATATTATGCGCAACAACATATATTATGGCAATGCTCGCACTGTTGGAGGATTATACATATTGAATATGCAAAACTCGAAATCCAACATGCTCTATAATGTAAATGCTAAGAGGTTTAAAACTAATGATTTAGACCAAACTCTTATCTGGCATTGTCGTCTAGGTCACATAAATGAGAAACGCATCTCAGCGCTTCATAAGCGCGGACTTCTAAGTCAATTCGAATTCCAAGCGATTGAAAGATGCGAAGCTTGTTTGATGGGCAAGATGACTAAAGCGCCCTTCACTAGTTTAGGTGAGAGGGCAGGTGACTTATTGGATCTAATACATTCAGACGTATGTGGACCAATGAGTACGCATGCCAGAGGTGGTTTAGGCTACTTTATCACATTTACTGACGATTTCAGTAGATATGGTTATGTCTATCTCATGAGACATAAGTCCGAAGCTTTTGATAAATTCAAATAGTTTAGGACTGAAGTAGAAAACCAACTCGGAAAAAGTATCAAGGCACTCCGTTCTGATCGGGGTGGAGAATACTTATCAGAGGAGTTTCTTAGTTATCTTACTGAAGGTGGAATACTATCTCAGTGGACTCCGCCAGGAACACCGCAACTTAATGGTGTGTCCGAACGGAGGAATCGAACATTGTTAGATATGGTTCGATCAATGTTAAGTCTCACTGATCTCCCGATCTCCTTCTGGGGTTATGCTCTGCAAACGGCCGCTTTCATAATAAATAGGGCTCCGTCGAAAGCAGTGGACGGAACCGACTCTGAGAAATGGCTGGAAGCCATGAGGGAAGAAATGCAATCCATGTCAGATAATCAAGTGTGGGACTTGGTAGATCATACCCCTGATGTTAAGGTCATAGGGTGTAAATGGATCTTTAAAATAAAGATTGACATGGATGGCAAACCTCAGACCTATAAAGCGAGACTGGTAGCAAAAGGTTATGGACAAATCCACGGAATTGACTATGAAGAGACCTTTTCTCCAGTAGCTATGGTCAAATCTATCCGCATTTTTCTTGCCATAGCAGTATATCACAACTATGAGATATGGCAAATGGATGTCAAAACCGCCTTCCTCAACGGGAGGTTAGCTGAGGACGTTTATATGTCTCAGCCTGAGGGTTTTGAGGATCCAAAGAATAAGGGAAAGATTTGCAAGTTGCTCAAATCAATCTACGGTTTGAAGCAAGCATCTCGGAGTTGGAATCAGTGTTTTGATGAAGTAGTGAAACGGTTTGGCTTCGTCAAGAACGATGATGAACCTTGCGTATATAAAAAGGCAAGTGGGAGCAATATAATCTTTTTAGTGCTTTATGTTGATGACATACTGCTCATTGGAAACGACGTCCCTACCTTGCTCTTAACAAAGACTTGGTTAGGTGAGTGTTTCGCAATGAAGAACTTAGGCGAGTCCTCTTACATCTTGGGAATCAAGATATATAGAGACCGTGCCAAGCGGGTCTTGGGCTTAAGTCAAAGCACTTATATAGACAAGGTGTTGAGACGATTCTCAATGCAAGATTCAAAGAAAGGATTGATGCCCATGCGTCATGGCGTAAAGCTTAGCAAGAAGCAGGGTGCTGAGACACCTGCAGAGCTAGCAAGAATGAATGAGATCCCATATGCTTCGGCTATAGGGTCCATAATGTATGCCATGATATGCACGAGACCGAATGTCTCGTTTGCCCTAAGCTGTACCAGTAGACATCAATCCAAACCCGGTGAGACACACTGGATCGCTGTCAAGGCGATTCTCAAATATTTGAGAAAAACCAAGGACGCCTTTCTTGTATACGGGGGCAGAAATGATGATCTCGTCGTCAAAGGATATGTCGACGCTAGTTTCCAGACAGACCCCGATGACTTTAAGAGTCAGTTGGGATATGTGTTTATGTTGAACGGTGGAGCATTCAGCTGGAAAAGCAAGAAGCAAGATACCATTGCCGACTCTACAACGGAAGCTGAGTACATTGCCGCATGTGAGGCGGCGAAAGAGGCTGTATGGATCAGGAGTTTCATGGCTGGGTTAGGTGTAATTAAAAACCCGTCTAACCCAGTAGACTTATATTGTGACAACACCGGGGCTATTGCGCAAG
>OY987319.1:15032143-15037143 GCA_963920655.1 Geranium rotundifolium | reverse complement strand
GGCTGCTTCAAAAACCCAGACCAAAAGACACAACTGGGTTTGTCATCACTGTGGACGAAGAGGACATATTCGACCCTTCTGCTATCAGCTATATGGGAAGAGCTCGGTCAAGAAAAGGACCACCGTCAAGAAAAGCCAACCTCGGAAGGAATGGTGAGTCAAAGAGGTCAACTATCAAGCTAACATCGCTTACACCGCTTTAAAAGCCTCAACCAGCAACGATTGGTACTTCGATAGTGGATCCTCTCGACATATGACGGGTAATAACTCTTTCTTGGTCACTTTAATACCATGCACGAATAGCTTCGTCACTTTTGGAGATGGAGTAAAAGCTAGAGTGCTCGGGAAAGGAAAACTCAATCTTCCCAACTCTCCATGTCTGAAAGAAGCTCTGCTAGTAGAAGGCCTCACTGCAAACCTCATCAGCATAAGCCAGATATGTGATTTAGATCTGGATGTCCACTTCACTCGCGACAAGTGCTTGGTCAAAGACGAACAAAACAAGGAAGTCATGATAGGCCACCGGTCCCTTGACAACTGTTATCTATGGTCTCCAACAGTCAGTACCTTGCCAACCAAGTGCCTTTTATCCAAAGCTCAAGAGACAAAACTATGGCATCAAAAACTTGGTCACATTAATTTGAGGAGTATGCAAAAGATTCTCTCTAAAAAGGCTATCATTGGAGTTCCCAAGCTCAAGATCATTGAAGGAAAAATCTGTGGAGAATGCCAGATTGGGAAACAAGTCAAGACTTCCATGTGTTTGGATCAGTTTGCTACATACTCGCAGATAGGGAACCGCGACGCAAATTGGATCCTAAAAGCGAAGAAGGCATCTTCCTCGGATACTCCAGAAATAGTCGGGCTTTTCATGTATTCAACAAACGCACCCGGACTATCATGGAATCCATCAATGTCGTGATCGATGATAGCAACGAGCAATCCAGTGACGAGGACAAAGAAGTCCTAAATCTCTCAGGAGAAGTCAGACCAGAGGTCAGAGGAGAAGTCAGACCGGAAGTCAAGGACGATGAGCGCAACAAAGGGTCTGAAGACGAAAGCCAAATCATCCCGGATGAAGAGGCAACTCCCACAAGGCAAACAGCTCCATCAAGAAGAATTCAGAAGTATCATCCACCTCAGGATGTAATTGGAGACATTAATGAGGGAGTTCAAACTCGTCAAAAAGCAGCCCTTGACTACCAAGAGTTGATAGGTAACATGTGCTTTATTTCCAAAATTGAGCCAAAGAATATACAAGAGGCCATCAACGATGAGTATTGGGTCTGCGCGATGCAAGAAGAGTTGGTTCAGTTTGCAAGGAATGAAGTCTGGGAACTTGTACCCAAGCCAGACAATGTCAATGTCATCGGGACAAAATGGATATTCAAAAACAAGTCTGACGAGCAAGGAAACATCACTCGAAACAAAGCGAGACTAGTGGCTCAAGGGTACACACAAGTCGAAGGAGTCGACTTTGAAGAAACCTTTGCTCCAGTAGCCAGACTGGAAGCCATACGACTTCTTCTCGGCATCGCATGTCATCTGCGTTTCAAACTTTATCAGATGGATGTAAAGAGTGTCTTTCTCAATGGAAATCTGAACGAAGAAGTCTATGTAGCCCAACCAAAGGGATTTGAAGACCATGACTCTCCGCACCATGTCTACAAGCTAAAGAAAGCTCTCTACGGTCTCAAACAAGCTCCACGAGCATGGTATGAACGTCTTACCCAATTCCTTGTACAGAATGGCTATATTCGAGGGGGAGTAGACAAAACTCTCTTTGTGAAGAAGGAAGGAAAGGACATCATGATAGCTCAAAGATATGTCGACGACATTGTATTTGGAGGGAAGTCAGACAAGATGGTGGAACGCTTCGTTCAACACATGCAGTCTGAATTTGAGATGAGTATGGTCGGAGAGCTCACATATTTCTTAAGCTTCCAGATCAAGCAGATGTCAGATGGAATATTTATCTCCCAGAGCAAATACGCAAAGAACATTGTCAAGAAGTTCGGGTTAGAAAAGGCTTCGCACAAGAGGACTCCTATTGCCACACATGACAAATGCACAAAGGACGAGATTGGAGAACCAGTTGATCAAAGTCTTTATCGAAGCATAATAGGAAGTCTCCTCTACTTGACAGCAAGTCGACCCGACATTGCCTATTCTGTGGGAGTCTGTGCTAGATATCAAGCCAATCCAAAAGTCAGTCACTTGGCTCATGCAAAGAGGATCATAAGGTACATCTCGGGAACCTCTGAATTAGGATTACTCTATTCCTTTAATACCTCTCCTACTATGGTTGGATATTGTGATGCTGACTGGGCGGGAAGCACACCAGATCGAAGAAGCACCTCTGGAGGTTGTTTCTTATATCATGGTTCAGCAAAAAGCAAAATTGTATTGCTTTGTCTACTGCTGAGTCCGAATATATCGCAGCTGGTAGTAGCTGTACTCAATGCCTTAACGAGGATCCATTGGAGGGCAAGTCTGGTGCCAGCAGCCGCGGTAATTCCAGCTCCAATAACGTATATTTAAGTTGTTGCAGTTAAAAAGCTCGTAGTTGGACCTTGGGTTGGGTCAGCCGGTCCGCCCTTTGGGTGTGCACCGGCCGCCTCGTCCCTTCTGCCGGCGATGCGCTCCTGGCCTTAATTGGCCGGGTCGTGCCTCCGGCGCTGTTACTTTGAAGAAATTAGAGTGCTCAAAGCAAGCCATCGCTCTGTATACATTAGCATGGGATAACATCATAGGATTTTGATCCTATTCTCTTTGCCTTCGGGATCGGAGTAATGATTAACAGGGATAGTCGGGGGCATTCGTATTTCGTAGTCAGAGGTGAAATTCTTGGATTTATGAAAGAAGAACACCTGCGAAAGCATTTGCCAAGGATGTTTTCATTAATCAAGAACGAAAGTTGGGGGCTCGAAGACGATCAGATACCTTCCTAGTCTCAACCATAAACGATGCCGACCAGGGATCGGCGGATGTTGCTTATAGGACTCCGCTGGCACCTTATGAGAAATCAAAGTTTTTGGGTTCCGGGGGGAGTATGGTTGCAATGCTGAAACTTAAAGGAATTGACGGAAGGGCACCACCAGGAGTGGAGCCTGCGGCTTAATTTGACTCAACACGGGGAAACTTACCAGGTCCAGACATAGTAAGGATTGACAGACTGAGAGCTCTTTCTTGATTCTATGGGTTGTGGTGCATGGCCGTTCTTAGTTGGTGGAGCGATTTGTCTGGTTAATTCCGTTAACGAACGAGACCTCAGCCTGCTAACTAGCTACACGGAGGTGACCTTCCACGGCCAGCTTCTTAGAGGGACTATTGTCACGGGCCGACAGTTCCGCTACTCTCGTTGAACCCGTGCGGCGCTCGAGCGTGCTGTTCGGCGTCTCTTGCGCGCCCCCATCAGACGTCGGGCTAGCCTTTCGTTCGAGAAACAAGTTGGCTCTCGAGAGATCGAGTGTTTGCTTGACCGGCTATGGTCGAGATCCGCCCGTGGTCAGCTAGCACGGGGGGACCAAAGTTTGGCAAGCTCGGTCTCATTGAAGGAGAACCGAGTCGAGCCGGCGAGGGGAAGGAGGTGATACGACCGAGGCTCGGTTGGAGCGAGGAGGATTGGGTAATCGCACCCCGAGAGCCTCGCGGCTTCGAAAACCAGCACCACGATCCGTCTTTGAGGGTCGAGCTTCCGGGTCCTTGGATCCCGTACTCTTGGTCGCCCTCAAAGGTTTCCCCATGGTCAGGGGGAAGCAACCCCCGAGGGATGGACATCTCTTGTCCATCCTCGGTAAGGCGCGGCCATCAAGTGGCGTAGGCAGCGGAGAAGGTAGATGAGGGTATCCTCGGATGCGTCCATTATTGGGACGTCCGAGGATCTGGTCCTACGTGTTTGCGGAATAGTTCGAGGCGACCTTGGTCGTTGTCGAACCCCCAGATGCGCACGCGGCAGTCGCTCAAAGGCGACGTAGGTAAGGGGGTGGCCGTCCACACACCCGAGCCTCCTAAGGTCTTTAGGGGCGAAATAAGTGACGAGGATCGGTTGGTCTTAACCGATCCAAGTCCTCGAGGGGTTGAGAAGAAGAAGATAATACAATGGTAGTCGAGATCAGACTTACCAAGGGACGAGAGCACCAAATAAAAGGAAACGCGTCTTGTTATTACGCCGGTATCGCTTCGGCTTTACGGAGAAGTGTCTCCCCAAGTAACTCCGTACTTTACAATGAAAAGAGCTCTCCTATTTATAGAGACTCGGCTACCCTAAGAAAGGAAATTACATTAATGACACAATCTTAGGGGAAAAGGGAAACAAATCAATGGGAAAGTTGATTTGTTCCCGGAAAGGAAAGTAGGAGTGTCTTGGGGACCAAGTCGAGATCTTGGCCGATCTTGGTTGACTTCGGAGATGGGCTTGGCGGGCTTCGGCTTGCTGGACTGGCCGAGGTGGAAGGGTCCGACGTTGTGGAGTCGGCCCGGTTGATGTTGCCAAGGTGGTCTGCGGGCTTCGTCTGTGAGCCCGGGGCGGTTGTGCGCGGTCCTTCGGTTAGGCGGGCCCGCGAGCGTGTCCTGGGCGCTCGGGGCGGTGTCGTGGAAGTGGCACGCGAGTGGTTATAGCACTCGGGGCGGCGTGGCAACTCCGCCGTTGCGTAAATGGCCCGCGAGCGTGCTGTGGGCGCTCGGGGGCGGTGTCAGTGAGTTGGCCCGCGAGTGTGCTGTGGGCACTCGGGGCGTCGTCGGTATCGTTGCCAAAGTAGCCCGCGAGTGTTGATAGGCTCCGGAGGCATTGGCGTCGTCGAAGAGGCCCGCGGGGCTAGTGTGGGCGCCCGCGGGGTCGGCACGTCGGTGCGAGGGATAGTGGCCCGAGAGTGGTTGTATGCACTCAGGGCGGCGTGACAACTCCGTCGTTGTCGAAGTGGCCCGCGAGCGTGCTGTGGGCGCTCGGGGCGTTGTCGGTAAATTGGCCCGCGAGTGTGTTGTGGACACTCGGGGCGGCG
>OY987319.1:15019643-15022143 GCA_963920655.1 Geranium rotundifolium | reverse complement strand
TCTCGGATGGTGTTGTGCCACGTTGGTCGGCACGGGTAGTGAGGAGGTTTGTCCTCCGTGGGCGCTCCTTGGCGTCGGCCCGATCGGGGTCGCCAGGAGGGATGGTTGAGGTGGAAACCTTCTTCCTTTGAAGGTTCACCCCGGGGGAACTACGTGGTTCCCAAGCTCGAGGTCGGCTCGTCCTTGCGAGGCGGCGCTCGGCGAGTGTGGAGGGGACGGGCCTCCGGACGTCCTTCTTGCGTTTGAGGGCGTCGCGTCCAGTAGGACCCTTTGCTTCGGGCCGGTTTTTTGTGGGGATATTTTTCCCGAAGGAGGGGCTTCCGGTACCCCGGGAAAGGAAGGCTTTTCCCTCCGTTTCCCTTGACTCGGCAAGGGCGAATGTGACGCGCGGGCCATATTTTGGCGTAGCTCCCTCGTCTTGGCAGGGGCGGATGTGATGCGCCGCTTCGGGGCGCGGGCCATACTTTGGCGTGGGTCCCGCGTCTTGGCAGGGGCGAATGTGATGCACCTTTTCGGGGTGCGGGCCATACTTTGGCGTGGCTCCCTCGTCTTGGCAGGGGCGGAGGAGACGGGGACCGATCTTCGGTCCTGCGTCAGGCTCTTGATGCCGTGGCCCTCAATGGTCTCGGTCAAGGCGGCAAGCAACTGCTTGCGTTCATCGTCAGAGGCGGCCTCCTTGGCGGCCCTGCGGGTGGAGGAGATAGCTTCCATCCAGCTTCTCTGTGGGCAGTCCTTGGTCCAATGCCCCTCCCCGCATACGGTGCAAGGGTTCTTTGGCGGTTGCGCGTAGTATCGCGCGGTTCGCCGTTCCCTGGAGGGTGAGATGTGCTTGGACGTTGGACGACGGTCTAAGCCGTCGCGTCTCGGGGCAGCGCGCTTCATGGCTGGCCAAGAGGTCGTTGGTTTGCTTGGGCGTCGTCCCGGAGTGTGAGGTAGGGGTCTCGACCCTCGTCGTCGGTGAGCCCCTCAGCTCGGGTGAGCGTCGAGGTGACGGGGTACACATTGAGGCGTGGCCGTGTCGGGCGCAGGGAGATTTCTTCCCTCGATACCGCGACGTGGTGCTGCCTTGCTCGGTTTGGTAAACCGAGCCCGTCTATGGCGTCGGTGGATGGGATCCTCCAACTCCTTGATGCGAGCGAGAGCGATGTCGAGCTTCTTCGCTTGATCGAGAAGGATCCGACGGGTATAGGCGATGGAACCTAGCGTAGAAATCCTCCGATTCGTGGAGGCGGCGCGACAATGGTATGTCGGGATGGTGAGCGCGAGGGCTCTTGGTTGGTTCGTCGTGGCTCAGCGGATCAGATCTGAGATCCGATCGAGCAGTGCTCCTTGTGAGCGTAGAGTCTGCTCGGGTTGGTGCGGAAG
Organism: Geranium rotundifolium; assembly: GCA_963920655.1. NCBI lineage: Eukaryota > Viridiplantae > Streptophyta > Magnoliopsida > Geraniales > Geraniaceae > Geranium > Geranium rotundifolium. Next base: position 15,020,778 of record OY987319.1, on the reverse strand, counting down.
CGTTTGCACACGGTCGATCATAGTTTTGATCTGGCCGAGGCGCGTTCATCGTGGGCGTCAAGCCCAGTGAGGTTGAGACGGAGGCTTCGATGCCTGGCAAGTCAGATTCGCGATCTGACCGCGGTAGTCTCGTTGGGAGCTTCGAGCCTTTTCGGCTCTTGCGTAGACGATCCTTCTTCGACATGATCTCAACGTCGAAGAGGAGGAGAGCGACCGGGATCGTGAATCCGGGCTCTGATACCACCTGTCACGGGCCGAGAGTTCCGTTACTCTTGGGGGACCCGTGCGGCGCTTGGGAGCGAGATTATGTGTAATCTTGGGCGTCCCAAGCAAGCCTTATTCGTCCGAGGAACCAACTCGTGGTTCGGCTCGGAGGGAAGAGATGAAGAAGAGGGGCGCCGAACTTGGGCAATCACCCTCGGTGAGATGTGGGTAGGCTAGGTACCGTTGTAAGGCCTCTCGGTTAGGTCTAGAATGGAGCTAACCGGGGCGTACTTGACCGAATGAAGAGGCAAAGATCGGGAAGCCGGCCTCCTTGTCGGAGGCGGTTTATATATTGAAATAGGGAGGAGTTACACTATGTCGTCCCTATGAGTTGGCGTATAGCCGATCTAGCCTAAGCTCTATGTCGAGAGCGTGATCAAGTCGATGATCTAGTCGATGAGTACAAATGAGTCCTTGCTAGCCTATTTATACTAGTTCAGACGTGGCCATAGAAGGAAAGGAATCAATCCTTTAATGGGATTGATTCATGAGATATGATCTTCCTTGATTTGGGGAGATCCTTTCCTTGCGTGGAGAGATCTTGCTCGATTCATGGAGACCTTCCTTTCTTGGAGAGATCTAGCTTGGGGAGCAAGTCGGGCTTTCATTTGTAGGTGGAGTTGGGCTGATCGGGCTTCCCTTTGAAGCGTCGGGCTTCGGTCAGGTCAGTCACGTTCTTGGGCTGACGGGCGGTTCGTGCGGAAGTGGCCCGCGGCTCTTCGTGGGCATCCGCAGGTGTTGGCTCGTTGGTGGGACCGAGAGTGGCCCGCGCGCAGCTGCGGGCACCCGGAGTAACGAGGCGACGTTGGTTGTCGCCGAAGTGGCCCGCGACATCTCTTTGATGCGCGGTGCGGTCGTTTGTGTCCCTTGG
>OY987319.1:14692143-15004643 GCA_963920655.1 Geranium rotundifolium | reverse complement strand
TCGCTCTTCCAGCGGGGCCGAGGGCTCCCGCTCAGCAATGAAGCTCTTGAGTTGGAACGCTAGGGATTTGGGCTCGGTTCACAAGCATAGACTCCTGGCACACACTATCACGACGCACCGCCCAGTCTTTGTGGCTCTGCAAAAGTCCAGGTTCGCAGTGGTAGATCCGATGATCATCAGAGCACTAGGTTTTTCTTCCCAGTTTGAGTTTCAGTTCAGTCCGGCAGGGCCAGGGTCGGGTTCAGGCGAGATATCTATATGGAACACTACAGTACTTCGCATGACTAGCTGCGACGTCTTCCCAGGGTTGATCGTGTGGGTTGGGGAGGTTTTGACTTCAGGAGAGACAGTTTCTTTCCTCAACCTCCACGCCCCTTCTGTTCCCGCCGAGAGGAGGGACTTCTGGGGCATTTTAAGACAGGTGTACCACTCGGTAGGCCAGAAGTTTGCCCTCTTGGGTGACTTCAGTATGGTCAGGTATTCGAGTGAGGTAGCCAATCAGGCAGTGCAGACAGATTGGAGAGCTTTTGATGCTTTTCGTACGGACTTAGGTCTTGTCGATTTCCCAATGTCGAACAAGGATTTCACCTGGTTCGGGCCACGCTCGCGAGCGAGCAGACTAGACCGCATCCTTCTCAGTCAGGATATGTTGGCTATCTTCGCAGACCCAATCCTCATGGGGCTAACGAAGATGCTCTCGGATCACAGTGCCATTCTTTTAGGAACCCAGGAGGCTGATTGGGGACCGAGATCCAGACGGTTTCTCAACGCCTGATCATAGTGATTTCAAGAGTTTTCACTGAGGAGGAGATCCTCTCGGCCCTTTCAGATTGTGATGGGGGTGAGGCCCCAGGTCCAGACGGCTTCACCATGAGCTTCTTTCGCGATATGTGGGACGTGATCAGAGAGGATGTCCTCGACTTCTTTCATGATTTTCATCTGACAGGAAGGATCGGGTCAGGTCTCAATGCTTCTTTCATATCCCTGATTCCGAAGATTGAGACCCCTCGGGACTTCGCGCAGTTTCGACCGATTAGTCTTATTTCAGGGCCTTATAAGCTTTTGGCTAAGGTTCCTTCCATACGACTGAGACGGTATATTGATGATCTGATTAGTGAGGTTCAGTCTGGCTTCATTCGGGGTAGACAGCTAGTTGATGGGGTCCTGGTGGCGAACGAGTTGATTGACATAGTTCGCAGGACACACTTCAGGGCGACAGTTGTAAAGCTTGATTTTGAGAAAGCTTTTGACCGAGTCGATTGGAGCTACCTTTAGAGCGTTATGACTGCTATGGGCTTTGGCCCTAAGTGGAGACACTGGATTGCTTCTTGTCTGGGCTCCTCTGCTTCAGTCCTACTCAATGGCTCCTCCACGAGCCAATTTGACATCAGGAGAGGAGTAAGACATGGGTGCCCTCTATCCCCGCTCCTATTCATTATTGCAGCGGAGGGGCTTCACCTTCTTCTTCATCGAGGGGAGGAGGCTGCACTTTTTAGGGGGATCCGGGTGAGTGATGAGGAGAGAGTCTCACACCTTCAGTTTGCAGGTGACACCGTTTTATTTGTTGAGGCCGAGCCGCATCAGTTGTTACAGTATTTTGAGTGGGCATCAGGCCTGAGGATCAACTTCGACAAGTCGGTCTTGTTGGGGTTGAATCTGGAGGAGGGTGGCGATGGACACTTGGCTAGAGCTTTCGGTTTTGTGGTTGGGCAGCTCCCTCTACCCTACTTGGGTTTCAGCTTGGGGGCAGACTACCGTCGGGTGGTGACTTGGGAGCCGATTGCGGCTAAGTTCAGATCCAGATTAGCTTTGTGGCAGGCGAGCACACTCTCTTTTGGAGGACGGATCACGCTGATTAAGGCGGCTCTTTCGAGCTTGCCTATTTTCTACATGTCTCTCTTCTGGGCTCCCAGGACTACTATTGCTGTGATGGAGTCCATTATGAGGAGTTTCCTCTGGAGAGGCAAAGGTGGACGCAGGGGGTTTGCGAAGGTTAGGTGGGAGCGCGTCTGTAGGCCGATCAGAGAGGGAGGCTTGGGCATCCGTCGTCTTCAGGAGGTCAACAGCGCTCTGCTGTTGAAATGGTGGTGGCGATTCACAACAGAGCCAAATCCATTGTGGAGGAGGACTCTGTTTGCGAAATACGGATTGGACAGGTCGTCATGGGACTTTTCTTCGCTCCCTTTCTCTGGTCACTCAGGGTCGAGGGCTTTGCGGGATATTCTTGGTCTCTCGTCTCATCGGGCTTTTCTTAGGTTTTTTGGATCGGGTTGTGTCTGTTGGAGGCTTGGAGATGGCAGACAGATAAGATTCTGGGATGATCGCTGGTTGGGAGATTTTTGCTTGAGAACCAGATTTCACAGATTATAGAGTCGTGTGAGTCACCTAGGCCATTCAGTTCATGATGCATGGTTCTTTGAGGGATGGTCTATTCCCTTCCGTGGGATGCTACCGGCCAGAACAGGGTTAGAGTTTGCAGAGCTGCTTGCGGTACTTGGCACGGTCAGACCGACAGATGGGATTCGTGATCAGATCTGGTGGACATCTGATAGGAGAGGATATGCTGCGAGTAGGGGCTACCACATGCTGTTGGGGACAGATCAGGCAGTTCCGGTAGACTGGGCTTCGAGGTTGTGGGATACGCCAGTTCCCCCAAACTTCAGGAGTTTCGGGTGGCTGGTTCTTCAGGACAGTTTACCGACTAGAGGCGTTCTTGCTTTCAGGGGGGTCATCCCGATTGGTCATCGCATGTGTGCTCTGTGCGGTAGGAGGGAAGAAACGACAGAGCACCTTATGCTCTCCTGCAGGTGGACAGGGAAATTCTGGGGAGAGATTCATAGATGGTGGGGTATCCAGCTATCTTCTACTCAGACAGTTCATGATCTCTTTATGGGGTGGAGAGCCAGAGTTACAGATAGAGGAGCGAGGAGGGCCTGGAGCAGACTCGTCACGATGGGTTTCTTGTACATCTGGGTCACCGGAAACGGCAGGATCTTCAGGGATGAGGAGCGATCACCCGGGGAGACCCTCAGACTAATTCAGATGCGTTCTTATACTCTGGTGCAGGCAGACGAGGGACGAGACATCCGGTCTTGGACGGGGGAGCGCACATTAGCCGCTTGGTGCGCGAACCCAAGGTTGGCACTCCAGTCCATTCTTGCATAGCTTTCCTCTTTTTGGGTTGTTATTTTGGGGCTATGTTTTCCCCTCTTTTTGGTTTGGGGCTCAGTTTTCCCCTTCTTTGTTCTTTTCTCTTTCCATCTATATTATTCTATTATAGCTGATCAGAAAAAAAAAGTCTCATCAAGTGGCCCAAACAGATATTTTTCCCATGCCGGAGCATGAGGGATAAATTCCTTAGCCGTCTTTCGTGTTCCCTCATGTAATCCATAACTGCACCTATCAGAGCCCTTATGACTACCCTTTTACAGATAATGCTAGGCAACATCAAACTCAGTTACTGATTACATAGTAACTACAAAAACTCCTTGGTCTAAGGATACTTTGACAAGCTACGATATGTTAGTATGCTCATGACAACATTTATGTTGCATACCGTCGGATCGTCCAATATCATTCCCCGAATGATATCCATGATCTAACTCCGGCACTGCCTTGCCATGATTAGTAGAGCATGATCATATAGAGTTATCCCCATACTTGTCGCTTCTGATGAAGCATGTATGACCAGAGACTTATTTAATGTGATTCTTTCTGATCTACAGTTCTACTATTATTGATGATACACATAATGACATAGATCAAATCACATTTAATATATTACTACAACACACTAGTAAAATTATGCCGATTTATTTGTTGTGAAAGATGATAAAACAATACACTGTAGATGAATTATTCCATTGAGCTAGGGCACAACTCCAACACCAAGTTCCACACTTGGTTGTCATGCATGGATTTCACCTCCTCCGTCATGGCTCTTAACCATTTCTCTGAATCAAAACTCCCCATAACTTCTTTAAATGTTGTCGGATTGTAAGAATCCACAACCTCCAACTCCCCATAAAACCGTATCTGACAGGTGCCTGACGAGGCCTTTCAGAACGCCGTGGGGCTGGGCTAACGAGGCGTGGGGTTCATATTGGAGTTGGGACCCCAAGGAAACTTGGGCATTTATTACTTAGACGGTATTTGCCATTTTTGTACATATTTGAACAAATAAAAGGGTGGAAGGTGTAAATTCGGCAATTGTGGCTTCTATGGGCATTTTTATAATTTGGGTATGCTACTTCGGAATCAATCTCTTAAGAATAAGGTTACATAGTTATGGGCACCGCATGTGCCTCTTGGTCCAGCTCAGGCTCTACCTATACATTGTCTAAAGGGAAACTCGAAATTCTTAAGGATTCTTGGTACTCGTGCAATCTCGGATCTCTTCCAAATGCACAGTTCTCCAACTGACTGTTTTGGAGAGGAATTTCGTCTCTAAAAAGACAACTTTCCAGAGCAACAAATAATTTGTTCTCGTCGGGTTTGTAGAATTAGTACCCAAAAGTCTCTTTTGGGTACCCTACGAAGATACACATGTCAGGTTGTGGTTTGAGCTTTTCCATCATAAGGCGTTTGACGTAAGCCTCGCAACCCCAAATCTTGATGAACGACAAGTTGGGACGTTTCCCACTCCACACCTCGTATGGTGTTGTCTTCACCGCCTTCGCAGGAGCCTGGTTCAGAATGAACGCATCTGTCTGAAGAGCGTATCCCAAAAAGAATATGAGGAGATCTGTCTGACTCATCATAGAGCGAACCATGACTAGTAAGGTTCGGTTCCTCTTCTCAGACACACCGTTCAATTGAGTTGTTCCAGGCGGAGTCCACTCAGACAATATCCCACATTCTCCAAGGTGGTTGATGAAGTCTTGGGTCAAGTATTCGCCACCTTGGTATGAGCGAAGTGGTTTAACTTTCTTCCCAAGTTGATTCTCAATTTCAGCCTTAAACTCTCCGGACTTGTCAGACTTATGCCGCAGAAGATAGACATAACCATATGAATCCCCTTCTGGCTTGTGTACTTATTAGGCCCAACAAGTCACTCGTCCTCTCACCCCTACCGGTGAAGGGCGACTTCATCATCTTGCCCATCAAACAAAATTCGCACCTATCAATTTGTCCGAATTCAAACGGACTTAATAGTCCACACTTGTGAAGTGTTGATAGTCGTCTCTCGCTTTTGTGGCCCAAGCGGAAGTGTTATGACCGAGTTTCACTTGATTCATCAACCTTGAGCCTTTTGGTATTTACATTGTATACGCCATGCTCATTGATGTCACTAGTTTTCAAAACATAGAGACCATTAACAAGCATTGCTTCCCCATAACAGACATTCTTTCTATAAAGTTTGAATAGACCATTGTCAATAGTAAAATTGAAACCTTCAATGTCTGAAACAGAAATGGAAATAATGAATTTAGGGAAAGTCGATACACAATAAACATTGTTCAAAATCAAAAGAAGTCCCTCTGAGACGAACGGCCCCTACGGCTGTTGCCACGACACTCTTGCCATCTGCAACCCGTAGCCAAATCTTCTCAACTTTCCAACACATGCACAACCGGAATCTAGCACACAGCCAGAGTTAGTAGACAAATTTTCTTCAATGAACTAAATACCTGAAATGCCAGCCGCGCCAGCCTTCTTCTGCTCTTCCAGGAATTTCTTGCAGTCCCTCCTCTAGTGACAAAGCTGATTGCAGAAGAAACAAATGTCATCCTTCACGTCCAACTTGGCTTTGCCTTTTCCCTTGGGCTTAGACTTGGCAACGTGGACCATGGGACCCTAGGCTTGGCCACGTGGACCATGGGACCCTTTCCTCTCCACTTATGATGGATCGGGTAAAATGGAATTTTACGCCGATCCGCCAACGATGGCATGAGCCTAAAGAGTCACACACATAGGATATAGATTTTGAGAGACGAGAAAAGGTCGGATAATAATTGGACACGGCACGGGACCACATGGCCGAAGCAATTTGGCTTCGGCCCATGAGGCTCAATGTGGCCGGCCCATTAGTGGGTCTACACAATTATCCACCATGCTTGGTTAGATGGTAGAGATAAGGATGGTGATGTGGTGAGCATGGGCTAAGTATGGGCAAGTGAGAGTTGTTTTGAAAGGACCCCTTGAGCCATCCTCTAATCATGATCAGATCTTTCGAAAACCAAGAGGGAATACCATTTCATCACAAGAAAAGGGCTCTCTCTCTCTCTCTCTCTCACTCATGTTGAAGAGCTCTCCCATTTTCAGCAAGAAGTTCTTCAACCATTAAAGAACAAGCTCTCCTTCTTCTTCTTTTCCTACCAAAATTATCCCGGGATCACTTTAGTCGAACTACATGGGCTTTGATCCCGTCAAACGGGTATGTAGGCGCCTTGGAGGTACAAGCCCGGTCTTGATATATCCGGTGGTCTCTCTCGGTAGTTTGAGCCTCAACCAGAGAAACTGTCAGCAATGTCCAATTCCGGCGACCAAAAGGGCGTGAGTCATAGCTCCCTGGTCCAAGCTCCGATCAACTTGAAACAAGCAGGAAATTGAAGAAGACTCAACAAGTCTACCTTTTTTTTGATTTTTCGGGTCACCGGAACGGGACTCTCGGGGAACCGAGAAGGATGACCGGACAGGGACTCCGGCTTGCCAGAGCAGGACTGGGCCGTGGACCATTGGATGGCCATGGTCATGTGGCCAACACGTCCCTGCCACGGCACGGGTCACTTTGTGGCCAAAGCCGACGGCAGAGACACGACGGCTAGGGTTGTCGAATCCTAATGCGTCGTTGTGAAGGGCTCGACTCATTGGTTTCGGCACATTCGGCTTGGGGCTGGGTGGTTTGTCGCACGGTGTTTGATCCGTGGCACAAACCCGAGATCCAATGTTTGAAAAGATTTAAGATTTGAACGGTTTCGATAAACCTTCTTTTCGAAAAGGTCTAGTTTCGATAAACCCGACCGAGCAACTTGGGCATAAGAATAAAACCGGAAATTCATTTTTTTGACAACATGCTTGTTTGATAACATGTTGTGTAATGTGTTGCTATGTATGGTGCATAGGTATCCCACTAGAGCTTTTAATTATTTACCGCTTTTATACGGTTTGTGAACCGGTAGATTGTAGCGTGTAAATATTATTTTATGCGGGTTGCGAACCGCTAGTAGTAATGTGTAATTATTATTTCATCCGGTGTACGAATCGAGTATTTATTGTAATTAATTACTCAAGTCGAGAAGGATGGAAACCGAGAACGGTGACAATCTTGGAGGACGTCCACGAGCTAGTGGGAGCAACCTAACTGGTAATGACGAGAAGAGGTCAAGGAGTTTTCATATCATAGAACACTTACGACATTAGCTTGGGCTAGTTATGCATCTTTAACGCTTTGTACATGCTAGAATTTATTTGTATGATAAATTTATTTGTGAACATGGTTGATGTTAATTAACTTAGAATCGAATGGTTGATGTTAATTCAGGATCTTCGTAAATTAAGTTTAGGGGCAAGTGGAAGATAGTAAGCATTTTCTTGCCCTAGTCCAATTGTATTAGTCTGTAAATGTCTGTATATATTAATCATCGTTTGCAATATATAAAATCGGCATAATATTACTTATGTGTTTATATAATAGGCTAAGTATGATCTGATATATGTCCACCAAAGTAGTAGAACCATATATCTGTACGGATCACACTTAAAGGGTCCCTGATCAAATATGCTTCAATGAAGCGACCAAGTATGAGGATGATTCTTTATGGTATAGTTCTATTTGCCATTGGGATGGGATCCCGGAATCAGATCATAGATACCGCTTGGGAAGTGATATTGGACGACCCACTCTGAATGGTGTTGTATAGATATAGTCATGAACACATTCAGTTGTGGTAGCTTGTGATTCCTATGCAGTAAACATCCGCGTTTGACTTGTTCCTAACGATGTCCGTAACAGGACAACCATAACAAAAATGATTGACACGAGGACGGACTTCATGAGTAATACGAAAGGCAGTAAGGGATTTATCCCTCGTACTACGGTATAGGATAGGTATCTGTTTAGGCCAGTCGATAGAGATTGAATGAAGGGAGTGCATGGCCATGCCAATGATACGGGTTATTAGTATTCAGTAATCTCACAGATCGAGAAACAGAGATTGATTAAATAAGGGTGACGTCTATATGCCTTTTGATCAATCTAGATACCGGGCGATAAAAGGATAGCGACATGTACTACATGAGGTATAATCGAATCATCGATCATCATGCACGTCGGGTAATCATACGTCTTACTAGATGCCACTTATGATTGATCGGGTAAAATCAAATTTTACGCCGATCGGCCGACTATGGCATGAGCCTTAAGGGACACACATAGGATATGGATTTTGAGAGACAAGGAAAGGTCGGATAATAATTAGACACGACACAGGACCACATTGCCGAAACAACTGGGCTTCGGCCCAAGGTGGCCGGCCCATTAGTGGCCCATTAGTGAGTCCACACAATTATTCACCATGCTTGGTTAGATGGTAGAGATAAGTATGGTGATGTGGTGAGTATGGGCTAAGTATGAGATAAGTGGGAGTTGTTTTGGAACGACCACTTGAGTCATACTCTAATCATGATCATATTTTTTCAAAAACCAAGAGGGAAGACCACTTCATCACAAGAAAAGACTCTCTCTCGCGTTGAAGAGCTCTCCCATTTTCAGCAAGAAGAAGTTTTTCCACTATTGAAGAACAAGCTCTCCTTCTTCGTCCTTTCTTGCCAAAAGTATCCTAGGATCACTTTAGTTCAACTACGTGGGCTTTGATCCCGTCATACGAGTACGTACGCGCCTTGGAGGCTCAAGCCTGTTCTTGATATCTCCGGTGATCTCTCTCGGTTGTTCGAGGCTCAACCGGAGAAATTGTCCAGCACTGTCCAATTCCGGCGACCAAAAGGGCGTGAGCCATACCTCCCTGGTCCGAGTTCCTATCGACCTGTAACCAGCGTTAAATTGAAGAAGACTCAAAGGTCTACCTCTTTTTTGAAATATTAATTTTTCAAAACAACGTCGGTTTGGGAGATACTAGCCCGAAAAAATGACTGCTCTGCAGAATATGTCCAGCACAGACGGAGGTCCTACCGTCTGAACTGGCCATGGTGCAAAACATGAAGTTTGTAGAGAATTGGCTTGACTTCACTCTCCAAAATAGACCGAAGCATTTGAACATCTGCACCTCAAGATATAAAGCTCCAAAGTAATATTTTTTTTCTTCTGGGCAGATTCACAGTAAAACCCGAAAACTCTTTTGCTTTTGGATCTAACTTGGGTAGTTGATCTTGTAAAGGTTTGGGGCTGTTTAGTCTTGCTTCCGCTGCGGTGACTCTTATAAGGATACCCCGGAACTCTACATTATCTGTATTATGAAGAAATTCAAGTTAAACTATGAATTTATCTATGAAGATTTGTTGCAAAACTTTGACTATTTTGATTATTCGCAAGAATAAAAAACCAAGACCCTTGATTCACCTTCTTGAAGTGATCTAATGCATCAATGCTTCAATTAGGCTGTGTATGTAGGAGTACTTTCCAATCACACCGAATGTGACTCTTGGTCAGAACATATGTATAAAGTACATTGGCATTGTTCTGTCTGATGCTCGAGGTCGACGCAATCGTAGATATGTGGCCCTGAACTTGATATGAGAGAGCTAATGCATCTACGCCTCAATCAAAACCACCCACATCCTCTAACATTGCTTCCATGAATGCTCTGCTAACCCATACGACGTTAATGGCCTTGTTGAGTAAACCAATTAAGAACTTGTGGACAAAAACTTGAACTTGTGACGATGTCGATCAACACCTCACTGCAATCATTCCCACATCACCAAATTTTGGATCTCTAGAGTCCAATCGAGTCGATTCGATCTTGCTCTTGGTGTGTGACCCTGTAGGCCCGTGACCCATTGGCAGATCGGTGTAAAACACCTTTTCACCCGATCCATCACCAGTGGCCTCTAGTAAGACGTAGTGATTACCCAATGTCCACAAAGTATCGATCAGTTCGATATCTCCTCTCTGTCATCTGTATCACTATGAGACATAGAGTCATCATCCTTATGTATTCGATTTAGTTCATTGAATTCTGAGATGACTGATACGTAATTGGTGCTGCCGCACACTTCATCAGTCATGCTCATCAAGGGCCCAGAACCATATCATCACCACATCTCACCGTGGGGAAACAAATCCCTTCGTACGCAATGTGCGCTTCCAGTACAATCCGTCCAATAGCCAACGATGCCCGTTATGACTACCCTGTTACAGGCAGCGTTGGAGCATGTCAAACTAATGGAGTAACGTGCATGTGAGCCACTTGCTCCAAGGTATTAAGGCAGTGATCACACGACGTGCAAGTAATCCTCACGCTATTCACTTATAGATAAGTATTCGACTAGTGATTCGTCAAGCATAATTTCATAGCATCTAAAGGTTCTACTATTAATGATGACACACTCAATGTCTTTAGATGAAATGATCGCTTGACTCATTATTACAACAAAATTATAGTTAAAATGCCTTTTATTGCTAAACAGAAAATTACATAGAAAAGACTTGGACTAGAGTACAAGCTCTTACAATGGGCATATACAGACGGAATATCCCAACTTTCTAAAGAAGCAGAAGAAGGGATTCAATGCTTATCTATAAGATGAGGAAAAAGAGGATAGCGACACTGAAAATTTGAATAACTGCGTTGCTTTCACAGCCTCCATGTCTACAAAGATTGATCAACCTACTGAATGCTTGAAAGATTATGCTTCTGATTCTGAACTATCTGATGAAACCTTAAATAATGCATACAACGAGTGGTATGTCAAATGGCTTGAAGATTCTCAGGTTCTTGAAAAACATAATACACTCATTCTCTCTCTAAACGAAGACAAGACAAGACTTTTTGAAACCAGTATTGATCTCAAACGAGAAGTAGCTCGATTAACTGGAGAGCTAGATCACATGACCAAGTCTGTCAAGATGATGAACCCTAGCACTGATACTCTGGACAAAATTATATCCATTGGTAAATCAGCAAAGAACATGGAAGGACTTGGCTACTCATGAGAAGGCTTATCATCTCAGACCATCTACGTCCCTCAAAAGGCTACCAACAACTTGTCACAACATATGTCACACAACAGTAGCCACATAAGCACCATCCCAACCATATGCAAACAGGCTCAAAGAACAAAAAAGCATAACTGGGTGTGCCATCAATATGGACGAAAAGGACACATTCGACCATTTTGCTATCGGCTATACGGACAGCGCGCTCTCAAACAAAATACAGCCATAAAAAATTCTCAACCTCGAAAAGAATGGTGAATAAAAGAGGTATACTATCGGGCTAATATTGCATACACCTCTCAAAAAACCTCTACCAGTAATGATTGGTACTTTGATAGTGGCTCGTCTCGAAATATGACTGGTAATAACTCATTCTTGACCGCCTTAACAGCATGCCCAAATTGTTATGTTTCCTTTAGTGATGGTGTAACGGCTGGAGGGTTAGGACAGGGACGGCTTAACCACTTTAACTCACCTTGCCTAACGGAGCCGCTGTTGGTGGAAGGACTTACTGCCAACCTTATCAACATCAGTCAACTATGTGATCTAGACCTATTTGTTAACTTTACTCTTGACAAGTGTGTAGTAATGAATGAGCACCAGGAAGAACTGATGAAAGGACACATGTCACAAGATAACTGCTATTTATGGTCTCCAACATTATCTCCCATATCTACCAAATGCTTCATATCTAACGCACAAGAAACTAAACTATGGCACAAGAAGCTTGGACATATAAATCTGAGGAGTATGCAGAAAATTATCTCAGAAAAGGCCGTAATTAGAGTCACTAAACTAAAAATCATCTAAGGAAAAATCTGCGGAGAATGTCATATAGGTAAACATGTCAAAACGTTGCACAATAAGGTACAACATCTTACCATATCCCGAGACTTAAAACTTTTGCATGTTGATCTCATGGCACCTATGCAAGTCGAGAGCCTTGGAGGAAAGAAATATATCTTTGTGTGTGTCGACGACTTTTTAAGGTATGCTTGAGTTGACTTTATTCGTGAAAAGTCAGAAACATTCTCTGTCTTAGAAGCCTTGTGCCGAAGAGTTAAAAAGGAGAAAGGAGAAAGCATTGGTAAAGTGGTCAAACGTACAAGAGACCATGGAAGAGAATTTGAAAATGTAAGCTTCGCCAATTTCTGTGATACTGAAGGAATTGCTCATGAATTCTCAGCTCCCATCACACCTCAGCAAAATGGGATCGTAGAATTGAAGAATCGTACTCTTCAAGAAATGGATAGGGTGATAATGCTTGCCAAAGACATCCTTCCTCTCTTCTGGGCAGAGGCACTTAACACGACTTGCCATATTCAAAATCGAGATACCATTTGTCCAGGTACTTCAGTCACTCTTAATGAAATATGGAGGGAGAGAAAGCCTAATGTCAAAATACTTTCATGTCTATGGATTTGAATGCTATATTCTGGCTAATAGGGAACCATGACGCAAACTTGACCCAAAAAGCGATGAAGGTATTTTTCTTTGGTACTCTAGGAACAATCGTGCCTTTCGTGTGTTTAATAAGCGTCAAGGATTCCCCATGGGTTCTATAGATTAATTTCACGCAGCGGACTTAAAATAACCATGGGAATCGAATATAAACATAGGAAAATCATTCAGCAAGCATATAATTTTCGAGATCTGAAAATTTACCTTTTGAATCGATCTAAAACACAAAGTTATGTGTTTCTCTAGCAAGTCCACACAAGCACAATACCTAAACAAGGTTTCTTCACGCTCTCTTGTAATGATTTTGTGAAGAATTGAACAAAACAATGGAGGAGGTGTGTGGGAGGGTTTCGGCCGAAAGTCAGAGAGGGAATGGGAGGGATTGCCGAAAATCAGATTAGAAAATTAGGTAAAAAATATTGTGTAATAAATAAAATCTGATTTTTGAATATCTTTTTATGGATCACACAATAAACCTCATTATTCCCATAATCGCATTTAAGCCCCCATTCATAAATAAAACCCTAAATGGGCTTTAAGGGCCACTTAGCCAAATCCAAATTAAAACCCATTTAATTGAGTTCTAATTATGGTTTAACTAAACCGGTCCAGTCTCTCTCTAACTTGATTTCTTCAACCGTCTGGTTAATAAACCTAGGCAAGAAATCAACTGAATCATTTTCAATTATACACATAATGACATATATCAAACTACATTCGATATACTACTACAACACATTAGTAATATAATGCTTTTTTTATTAGATCGAAAAATGATATATATATTAAGGAATTACATTGGATTAGGGCATAATCCCAACAATCTCCCCCTTGCCCCTAGTTCCAACCTAAGTTCCAATCTGCCCTCCTAGACTTCACATGTTCCTCATGCTTAGACTGCGGTAAAGCCTTCGTCAAGGGATCAGCAACGTTATCATCAGTCGGTACGTAAGTAATCTCCACATCACCATTATCGATACACTCCCTGATAATGTGATACTTCCTTTGTATGTGTTTAGTTCTGTTGTGGAATCTGAGCTCTTGAGCTAATGCTATGGCCCCTGTGTAGTCACACAACAAGCTTACCGGATCAAACGCTCGCGGCATTACATCTAATCCGGTTAGAAGGCTTCTAACCCATACGACTTCCTTAACTGCTTCTGCTGCAACTATGTATTCAGCCTCTATTGTGGAATCGGCATTTGTGGCTTCCTTGAAGCTCTTCCGGCTGAATGCTCCATCATTTAACACGAAAACTAGGAATGCGTCCTTAGTTCTTCTCAGATACTTGAGGATACTCTTGACAGCAATCCAGTGCTCCTGGCCTGGGTTAGACTGATATATGATGGTACAACTTTGTGCAAACGAAACGTCTGGTCTCGTGTATATCATGGTATACATGATGGATCCTACAACCGAAGCATATGAGATCTTACTCATCCTGCTCAACTCATCATTAGTCTTAGGACTCTGTCGCTTACTGAGCTTAATGTCATGCTGCATGGGTATGTATCCCTTCTTAGAATCAAGCATTGAGAATCTTCTCAACACCTTATCTATGTAAGTGCTCTGACTTAGGCCCAATATTTTTTGGGTCGATCTCTGAAGATCTTGATGCCCAGAATGAAAGCAGCATCACCTAAGTCCTTCATCGAGAAGCATTTCCCTAACCAAGCTTTAACCTCTAGTAAGGTTGGGATGTCATTTCCGATGATCAAAATGTCATCAACATATTGCACAAGGAATACAATATTACTCCCACTCACTTTCTTATATACGCAAGGTTCACTCTCGTTTTTGATAAAACCGAATTCCCTTACGGCTTCATCAAAACGAAGGTTCCAACTCCGTGAAGCTTGCTTCAACCCATAAATGGATCCAAGCAGCGGTTTTGACATCCATCTGCCATATCTCATAATCGTAGTATGCTGCTATGGCTAGTATAATCCGAATAGATTTAACCATAGCTACTGGTGAGAAGGTTTTGTCATAATCGATACCTTCGATCTGGCAATAACCTTTCGCAGCCAATCTAGCTTTATAGGTCTGAGGTTTTCCATCCATGTCGGTCTTAAGTTTATAGACCCATTTGCAACCGGTGGGTATTATCCCAGAGGTTTGATCCACAAAGCACCAGACTTGTTTGTCATACATGGATTTCATTTCCTCACTCATGGCTTTCTGCCATTTTTCGGTGTCTGGACTGGCCAAAGCTTGTTTGTAAGTTTCTCGATCATCTTGATCCACCAATATCAAGTCATTTCTCTCAGTGGCTAGAAAGCCATATCTGATAGGAACTTGATGAGATCTCTCAGATCTTCTTAGACCTTGTGGAATAGGTGTAGTGATTGGTTCTTGATCAATAACCTCTTATGGCTTATGTATTTCTACATCTGGCATAGTGGGGGGATTCCGTATCATCTTGAATATCTTCAAGATGCACGACACTCCCACTAGCACTTTTGGACATAAGTTCCTTTTCCAAAAATACCCCCCCCCCCCCCCTCCCCCTCGAGCAACAAAAACTTTGTTCTCGCTGGGTTTGTAGAAATAGTACCCCCTTGTTTCCTTGGGGTACCTCATAAAGACACACTTTTCTGATTTGGGTTCAAGCTTATCGCCTAGCAAACGCTTGACGTAAACCTCACATCCCAAAATCTCAAGGAAAGCTAGCAAGGGTTTCTTCCCGTTCCATACTTCGTATGAAGTGTTTTCCACTACCTTTGTAGGAGCCCGATTCAAAATGAATGTGGCCGTCTCTAGGGCATAGCCCCAGAAGAAGATAGGGAGGTCAGCCTGACTCATCATTGACATAACCATGTCATGCAAGGTGCGATTTCTCCGTTCAGATACACCATTCATCTGAGGTGTTCCAAGCGGAGTCAATTCAGAGAGGATCCCACACTTCTTTAAATGACTGTGAAACTCATGGTCCAAGTACTCACCGTCTCGGTCAGATCGAAGCAGTTTTATACTTTTACAAATCTTGTTTTGTGCTTTGTTCTGGAACTCTTTGAACTTGTCAAAAGTTTCCGACTTATGTCTCATAAGATAGACATACCCGTATCTACTGAAGTCATCAGTAAATGTAACGAAGTAGTGAAAACCCCTTCTGGCCTGAGTGCTCATAGGTCCACACACATCGGAATGTATGAGACCTAATAAGTCACTAGCCTTTTATCTAAACCGGCAAAAGGTGCCTTTGTTCTTTTGCCCATAAGGCATGACTCGCATCTCTCAATTGAAATGAATTCAAACGGACTTAGAAGTCCACACTTGTGAAGTGTTGAGATGCATTTCTGGCCTATATGGCCTAAACGGCAGTGCCAAATCACAGTCTGGTTTAAATCATCGGATTTAACCCTTTTATTACTTATGTTATAGATTGAGCTAGTGTCGGTGTTTTGAATATTAAGAATATATAAACCACCAACCAATGATGTATTGGAATAAACTATATTATTCTTGAAAATATTGAATACTCCATTGTCAATAGTAAAACAATATCCTTCCTTGTCAAGCAAGGAAACATAAATAATATTCCTGCGAAACGCAGGTAAACAATGAACATTGTTTAATAACAAAACTAGCTCACTGGGCAAATTGAGACTAATGTTTCCTACTGCAGTTGTTAAGACTTGATTGCCATCACCACTCGCCCCTGCCCACATCTCTTCTACTTCCCAAAGCCTGCACATTAACACAAATGTGAGATTCTGCACCGGTATCAAGTACCCAAGATTCTGAAGTAGATAAACTGAGATTGAGCTCAATAACAAATATACCTGATCCTGAAGATGTGGAAGCTCCACTCTTCCTAAGAAACTGCTTGTGTTTCTTGCAATCCTTCTTCCAGTGCCCCTGTCCTCTGCAATAGAAGCAGACGACATCCTTCTTAGTATTCTCAACAGCTTTGGATGCTGCTGGACCCTTAACTTGTCGAATCTTCCCCGCTAGGTGCATAGGGGCCTTATCCTTGCCCAGACTAGCTTTCTTGAAGCTCACTTGCTTGTTGACCACAAGAACCTCTTTGGACTTGCCCTTGAAATTCTTTTCAGCAGTCACGAGCATACCCTGAAGCTCTGTCACAGTCTTATCCATGTAATGCATATTGTAAATTCCAATGAAATCACGATATGTCTCTGGAAGTGAATGCAGCACAAAGTCTGCAGACATTTCCTTATCCACAGGATGACCGAGTCTGGTCAAGTGTTCCAAAAGATGTTTCATCTTAAGGACATGGGGACTGGCAGAAGCTCCAGCCTTCAGCTTGCAAGACATCAGTTCACTGAAGGTGTCGTATCTTTCGACACACGCTTTCTCTTTGAACATTTTCTCGATCTCTGCAATTAAGGCCTTTGGATCATCAGAAATGTCCAAGAACTGCTTCTGTAAGTCAGGCACCATAGTGCCCATCATGATGCACTGCACGTCGATCCGGTCGCTAAGGAACTTCTGGTAGGTATCCCTTAGCGCCCTTGCGGCGTTCAGTGCTGGCTCAGCAGGTGGTTCCTGGGTATGGATATAATTCTTACGTTCATGCTTAAGAACAAGTCTCAAGTTCCGGTCCCAATCGAGGAAGATTACGCCGTTAAGCTTATCCTGCTCAATTAGCGACCTAAGCGCGCTGATACTAGAATGATTCGTGTTTGCCATTTCTACACAGTAAAAAAAAATTTAATCAGTATTAATTAAAATTGAAGTGGGAGATTTAGTTATAAAAAACTTTTTTGATTCCAACATTAGAATCTGAACCAGGATCCTATTATTCCCTCAATTGAAGTAAACGGAGGCTCACTGCCCCAATTGAGAGCATCAAGGTAGGATTACATCAATCTAAAAGACCATGTAGTTCCTGGCTAGGGTTTGTACTTAAAAGTACATGGCATACCCTATTCTGATACCCTAGGTCAGCCCTAGCTGACAATCGTAGACAAGTCTACCAAGCTTGAACTATGGACAGAACTAATGTGGCTACTACGCAGAGGCACACGCACCCACACAAAATTACCCATCTCACCCAGACTTCTCCTCTATGAATGTTAGGCGGAGGCCTAATGGTGCCAAAGGCCGAATGTCACGATCCTCGGCCGCCTGTACTAGCGTGTATGAATGCATTTGCAAAAACCCGAGGGTCTCTCCAGGTGAGCGCTCCTCGTCTCGAAAAATTCGA
This sequence comes from Geranium rotundifolium, assembly GCA_963920655.1. Classification (NCBI taxonomy): domain Eukaryota; kingdom Viridiplantae; phylum Streptophyta; class Magnoliopsida; order Geraniales; family Geraniaceae; genus Geranium; species Geranium rotundifolium. The sequence continues at coordinate 14,986,893 of OY987319.1, read as the reverse complement.
CCATTCCTAGTAACCCGCATGTACCAGAAACCCATCGTAATCAGTCTTCTCCAAGGCCTCCTCGCTCCTCTGTCCGCAATCCTCGTGCTCCATCCCATAAAAAGGTTGTGAACGGACTAAGTGATGGGGAATGGGATACCCCCACCACCTGCGGATCTCCCTCCAAAACCTCATAGTCAAGCTGCATGAAAGCATGAGATGCTCCGTCGTCACCCCTCTCCTGCCGCACAAAGCGCAAAGGCGGTGACCGAACGGGATGATACCTGTGAAAGCATGAGTGTCTCTGTCCGGGAGGCCGCCCTGGAGCACTATCCATCCGAAACTCCTGAAGTTCGGCAGAACTGGCATACCCCATAGTTTGGGAGCCCAGTCCACCAACATCGCATGTAACCTCTCTCTTGTTAGATGCCTACAAGATCTGATCACTGACACCCTCTCTCGGCCTGGAGGTGCCAATAAATGTAAGCAACTCCGCCAACTTTAGCCCTGCTCTGGCCCTCAAGACCCCTCAAGTCACCCGGGCCATTCAGTTCATGATGCATGGGTTCTTGAGTGTCTATCCCCTTCTGAGGGGTACTGTCAGCTAGAGCAGGGTTGGAGTTTGCAGAGTTACTTTCGGTCCTTGGCACTTTCATACCGACAGATGGGATTCACGATCAGATCTGGTGCACATCAGATAGGAAAGGATACACTGCGAGGAGAGGTTACCACATGCTGTTGGGGACGGATCAAGTAGTTTCAGTAGACTGGACTTCGAGACTGTGGGGTATGCCAGTTCCGCCAAACTTCGGGATTTTCGGATGGCTGGTTCTTCAAGACAGTTTACCGACTAGAGGCATTCTTACTTTCAGGGGGTCATCCCGATTGGTCATCGCATGTGTGCTCTCTGCGGTAGGAGGGAGGAGACGACAGAACATCTTATGCTCTCCTGCAGGTTCTGGGGGAAAATTCACAGATGATGGGGTATCCAGTTTCCTTCTACTAAGACAGTTCACGGTCTCTTTATGGGGTGGAGCGCAAGAGTTACAGACAAAGGAGCGAGGAGGGCATGGAGCAGACTTGTCACGATGGGTTTTTGGTACATTTGGGTCACCAGGAACGACAGGATTTTCTGAGATGAGGAGCGATCACCTGAAGAGACACTCAGACTACTTCAGATGTGTTCTTATACTATGGTGCAGGCAGACGAGGGGCGGGACATCCAGGCTTGGACGGGGAAGCGCACTTTAGCCATCTGGTGCGCGAACCCGAGGTTGGTACTCCAGTCTATCCTTTCTTAGCTTCTCACTCTTTTTTGGGCTTTTTTGGGGTTTTGTTTTTCCCCTCTTTTGGTTTGGGGCTCTGGTTTCCCCATTTTTTTTATTTCTTTGTACTTTTCTCTTGTCATTTATAATATTTATTATTGCTTATAATATTTATTATTGTTTATTAATACAAATGAACAAAGAAGGGGAAAACTGAGCCCCAAAAACCAAAAAGAAGAAACAGAGCCCCCAAAAAGAGAGAAGCTAAGAAAGAATAGACTGGAGTACGAACCTCGGGTTCGCGCACCAGGCGGCTAAAGTGCGCTCCCCCGTCCAAGACTGGATGCCTCGTCCCTCGTCTGCCTGCACCAGAGTATACGACCGCATCTGAAGTAGTCTGAGGGTCTCTCCAGGTGATCGCTCCTCATCCCTGAAGATCCTGCCGTTCCTGGTGACCCAGATGTACCAAAAGCCCATCGTGACGAGCCTAGTCCAGGCCCTCCTCGCTCCTCTGTCTGCGACTCTGGCTCTCCATCCCATGAAGAGATCATGAACTGTCTGAGTGGAAGGAAGCTAGATACCCCACCATCTGTGAATCTCTCTCCAGAATCTCCTAGTCCACCTGCAGGATAGCATAAGGTGCTCTGTTGTCTCCTCCCTCCTATCGCACAGAGCACACATGCGATGACCAATCAGGATGACCCCCCTGAAAGCAAGAGCACCTCTAGTCGGTAAACAACCCTGAAGAACCAGCCACCCAAAACTCCTGAAGTTTGGGAGAACTGGCGTATCCCACAGCCTCAAAGCCCAGTCTATCAGAGCTGCCTGATCTGTCCCCAACAACAAGTGGTAGCCCCTACTCGCAGTGTATCCTCTCCTTTCAGATGTCCACCAGATCTGGTCACGAATCCCCTCTTTCGGTCTGACTGTGCCAAGTACCGTAAGTAGCTCTGCAAACTCCAACCCTGTTCTGGCTGGCAGCACGCCACGGAAAGGAATAGACCAGCCCTCAAGAACCCATGCATCACGAACTGAATGGGCCGGGTGGCTCACACGTCTGTATAATCTGTGAAACCTGGTTCGCAAGCAAAAATCTCCCAACTAGCAGTCATCCCAGAATATGATCTGTCTGCCATCTCCAAGTCTCCAACAGACACACCCAGGTCCAAAAATCTTGGGAAAAGACTGATGAGACGAGAGACCAAGAATATCCCGCAAAGCCCTCAACGTAGTCTACAGTTTGGAACGTCCCGAGCCTCCAACTGCAGATTTGAATTTCCTAGCACCCTCACTTGACGAACGATAAACTTGGGGATGGTGGTGATCGGCTCGTGGTGCCTCGTTGGTTCGCTTACACCAACGATGAAACACAGCGGGCCTCGCCACCGATGCTCTGATCTGGTTGCAGCAGGACAGTTCGCGGTCGCCATGGCCGATCTGTACGAGCGTGTTTGAAAACATCTACAGCAACCAAAGGACCTCTCCAGATGTACACTCTTCATCTCTGAAAATCCGGCCGTTCCTAGTAACCCAGATATACCGAAAACCCATCGTGATCAGTCTGCTCCAAGCCCTCCTCGCTCCTCTGTCCGTAATCCTCGCGCTACACCCCAGGAAAAGGTCGTGAGGTGCTCCATCGTCTCCTCTCCCCTCTCGCAAAAAGCGCAAAGGCGGTGACCGATCAGGATAACACCTCTGAAAGCGAGAGTGCATCTGGACGGGAGGCTGCCCTGGAGCCTAAACCATCCAAAACTCCTGAAATTCGGCAGAACAGACATACCCCATAGTCTGGAAACCCATTCTACCGACTCCGTATGATCCACCCCCAACGGCATATGAAAGCCTCTCCTCGCCTTGTATCCTCTACCGGTTTGGTGATACCAATGATTGTAAGCAACTCCGCTAACTCTAGCCCAGCTCTGGCCGTCAAGACCCCACGAAAGGGTATGCACCCTCCACTCAGTAACCAAGCAGCACGAATAGTATGCCCCGGGTTACTTACACAGCTGTAAAGTCTCCACAACCTGGTCCTCAAAAAGAGGTCCCCCAGCCAACAATCATCCCAAAAGCTGATTTGACTGCCGTCTCTAAGTCTCCAACGAACACAGCCTAGACCGAAAATCCTAGGGAAGGCCTAGAGGGAAATCAGCCCTAAAATAGCACGCAAAGATCTCGACCACGTGTGATCGGAAAAAGGAAGAGAAGAGAGATCCCAAGTTGATCTGTCCCACCCATATCTCGCGCACAGAATCCTTCTCCACAAAGGATTTGGTTCTGTTGTGAAACGCCACCAACATTTCAACTGCAGAGTTCTGTTGACCTCTTCTAAACGTCAGATGCCCAAACCACCTTGCCTGGTCGGCCTACAAATTATCTCCCATCTGACCTTTGCGTTCCCCCAACGGCCGCATTTGCCCCTCCATAGGAACCTCATCATAATGGATGTCATCTCCGCCACAATAGTCCTCGGAGCCTTGAAAAGAGACATGCATAAAATAGGCAAACTCGAAAGAGCCGCCTTGATCAACGTTATCCGGCCTCCAAAGAAAAGACTGGTGGCCTGCCAAAGAGCCTGTCTGGCCCTGAACTTAGCCACAATCGCCCCCCAAGTCACAACTCGTTGTAATCTGCCCCCAAACTAAAGCCCAAATATGGTAACAGTAGCTGTCCACCCACACAACCAAAAGCTCGAGCCAAGCGACCATCACCACCCTCCTCCAGGTTCCTGTGGAGAGGCAAAGGTGGACGTCGGGGGTTTGCGAAGGTCAGGTGGGAGCGTGGCTGTAGGCCGATCAGACTGGGAGGCTTGGGCATCCGTCGCCTTCAGGAGGTCAACAGCGCTCTGCTGTTGAAATGATGGTGGCGATTCGCAACAAAGCCGAATCCATTGTGGAGGAGGATTCTATGTGCGAAGTACGGATGGGACAGGTCGTCTTGGGACTTTTCCTCCCTCCCTACCTTTCTCTGGACACTCAGGTTGCAGGGCAGGACATCCAGGCTTGGACGGGGGAGCACACTTTAGCCATCTGGTGCGCGAACCCGAGGTTGGTACTCCAGATCCTTTCTTAGCTTCTCTCTCTTTTTTGGGCGTTTTAGGGCTTTTTTTTCCCCTCTTTTGGTTTGGGGCTATGTTTTCCCCTTTTCTATTCCTTTGTACTTTTCTCTTGTCATTTATAATATTAATTATTGCTGATAAAAAAAAAACGTAGTCTACGGTTTTGAACGTCCCGAGCCTCCAACTGCAGATTTGAATTTCCCAGCTCCCTCACTTGACGAACGATCAACCTGGGGATGGTGGTGATCGGCTCGTGGTGCCTCGCCGGTTCGCTTCCACCATTGAAGAAACGCAGCGGGCCTCGCCACCGATGTTCTGATCTGGTTGCAGCATGATCGTCCGCGGTCGCCATGGCTAACCTGGTGTGTCGAGGCCTCTCTTCAACCTGCCTGCCATCGAGAGTCGCTCTCCTTTTCCTCGGTCTGCCAGAAACCTGACTGCCACTCCCACTCGAGCACCACCGCCCTGGTTCCCGACCCTCCACCAGATCTGCCTCGATTTCCAGATTGGTTTAAGGGGCCAAATCGATTGGAAATCGAGGGTTGATGATGATCACAGGTATTCCATCGCACTCGCCTGCCCATGAAAAAGAGATCGCCACCAAAATAGCCTCCAAAAGGCCTCGTCGGAGCTGGCCAGAAACCACCTTTCTAGAGAGCAAAAAAATCCGATGTCAAATCCAATAATTTTCATATTAGTGCTTTTCAAAGAAAGAAAACCGATAATGCTTCAATTTCGTGTTGCAATAAGTATTCTATGATGTAAGAAAACTTCATTCCGAAAATGACTTTCTCGGAATGCCCTCAAATTCTCCCATACGATAAGGAATGACCTAAGAATCAATGTCATATAAGTGCTTTCCAAAAAAGAGTACCCGTAATGCTTCAATTTTTTATAATAAAAATTACTCTATAATATAAGAAAACTTACGTTTCTAAAACGACTTTCTCATAATGCATTCAAACTCTTCCATATGATAGGGAATGACCTAAGAATCAATTTCATATGAGTTTTTTTTTATCAGCAATAAATGATATATTATAAATGACGAAAAAAGAGTACAATCAAAATCAGGGGAAACCTGAGCCCCAAACCAAAAGAAGAAGCCAAAGAACCAAAAAGGCTAAGATAAAATAGAGCGAAGTACCGTCCTCAGGTTTGCGCACTAGGTGGGCAAAGCACGTTCCCCCGTCCAAGACTGAATGTCACGACCCTCCTCCGCCTGTACCAGCGTGTATGAGTGCATCTACAGCAACCGAAGGGCCTCTCCAGGTGTACACTTCTCATCTCTGAAAATCCGGCCGTTCCTAGTAACCCAGATATACCAAAAACCCATCGTGATCAGTCTGCACCAAGCCCTCCACGCTCCTCTATTCGTAATCCTCGCGTTCCCCCGACGGCCGCATTTTTCCCTCCATAGGAACCTCATCATAATGGATGTCATCTCCGCCACAATAGTCCTCGGAGCCCTAAAAAGAGACATTTAGAAAATAGGCAAGCTTGAAAGAGCCGCCATGATCAACGTTATCCGGCCTCCAAAGGAAAGACTGGTGGCTTGCCAAAGAGCCTGTCTGTAACACTCGCTGTAATCTACCCCCAAACTGAAGCCCATATATGGTAACAGTAGTTGTCCCCCCACACAACCGAAAGCTCGAGCCAAGCGACTATCACCACCCTCCTCCATGTTCAACCCCAACAAGACTAACTTGTCGAAGTTCATCCTCAAACCTGATGCCCACTCAAAGTACTGTAAAACATGCCTGAGCTGAAAACCTAGTGAGGCTCAGCCTCAACAAACAGAAGGGTATCGTTAGCAAATTGGAGATGAGAGACTCTCTCCTCGTCACCCACTGGAACCACCCTGTAAAGAAGCGCCTCCTCTCCTCGCTGAAGAAGCAGATGTAGCCCCTCTTCTGCAATGATAAACAAGAGGGGGGATAAGCAGCAACAATGTCTGACTCCTCTCCTGATGTCAAACAGACTCGTGGGAGAGCCGTTGACCAGGACCGAGGCTGAGGAGCCGAGACAAGAACCTATCCATTGTCTCCACTTAGGGCCGAAACCCATAGATGCAATAACTCTCCGGTCAAAAGCTTTCTCAAAGTTAAGCTAGATTACCGTCGCCTTGTAGCCTGCTGCGAACCATATCAATCAACTCATTCGCTACAAGGACGCCATCTACCAACTGTCTGTCCCGGATGAATCCCGAAGAACCTCCCCAATCAAATCACCAATGAGTCGACGCAACCGGATGGAGAGAACTTAGCCAAAAGCTTATAAGTTTTGAAAATCAAACGGATCAGCCGAAAGTGCGCAAAGTCACGCGGGGTCTTAATCTTCGGAATCAAGGCAATGAAAGAAGTATTGAGACCTGAGCCAATCCTCCCAGTCAATTGAAAATCATGGAAAAAACTAAGGACGTCATCCCAGACCACATCCCACATCTCACAGAAGAAAATCATGGTGTAACCGTTTGAGCCTGGGGCTTTAGCCCCATCACACTCTGAGAAAGCCGGGAGATTCTCCTTCTCGGCGAACGGAGCCTCAAAAAAGTTAGACGCCCCCAGCGGCAATGTCCGGAACGGAAGAGGTGGTAAACTGGGCCTCGCTATAGTGGCTGGCAGGAATCTCGCCGCAAAATGATCGTTGCTCCGCGGATCGACTCTGGCTGCGTCTGCTCCTGACCATCGATAACCATGCTCTGAATACGACTCCTCCTACCTCTCATCGCAGCGCATCTGTGGAAGTACCGAGTGTTCCTGTCTCACTCAAGAGCCCAGCGAACCCTCGACTTCTGCCTCCAGATGTGCGCACGAAACTTCGCCAAGCCCTCAAGCTCGGTCCGGAGTCTGCTACGGCCCTCCTCCTCAGCCTCAGTGAGTAGTCTCTCTCCCTCTAACGCATCTAGTGCTTCGATGTTAGCCGTGGTCCTGGAAATCTGGTGCTCCACGTTACCAAACACCTCGATATTCCAAGTATTTAAGTCTGACCTCATGCGTTTGAGCTTCGCCCACAACATATAGTTTGCACAGCCCACAACGTGGGTGTAAGAGGCCCACTTTGCCGCCAAAAAACTCTTGAAATCACTATGATCCAGCCAGACGTTTAGGAACCGTCTAGGTCTCGGTCTCCAATCGGCCTCCTAGGCACCCAAAAGAATGGCGCTGTGTTCCAAGAGCATCTTCGTCAAACCCGCGAGAATCGGATCTACGAAGAGAGCCAGCATGTCCTGACTGAGGAGGATACGATCTAGCCCGCTCGCTCGTGAGCGGGGACCGAACCAGGTGAAATCCTTGTTCGACATGGGGAAGTCGACAAGGCCTAGGTCTGTAATGAAAGCGTCAAAATCTCTCAAATCCGCCTGGACCGCATGATTGGCCACCTCACTCGGATCCCTGACCGAGAGGTGAACCTATCTCAATATACCCCCAAAATCCTGTTAGGATTATGCCCTAGTCCAATGTAATTCCTTAATCTATATTGTAACGCACATCATTCTTCTACATAATAAAAGGCATAATATTACTAATGTGTTGTAGTAATATATCTATGTCATAATGTGTGTAACCACTTATAGTATAACTATAGATCAGAAAGAATTGCATTTGATAAAATCCCTGATCAGCTAAGCTTCTTCTGAAGCGATCAGTATGAGACTAACTCTTTGTGATCATGCTCTACTGATCATGGCAAAGTGCGTGCCGGAGTTATATCATAGATACCATCAGGTCGATGATATCGGACAACTCGATTGTGAGTATGCTGCATAGATTCAGTCATGAGATACTCACATATCATAGCTTGTCATTATATCCTAAGACCAAGGAGTCTTTGTGTACACTATGTAACGAATACCTAAGTTTGACCTAGTCTAACGTTATCTGTAAAAGGGTAACTATAACGGCTTCGATTGGCTTGGATATTTATTATATTAGTGAACTCGAAAGGCGTCTGAGGGATTCATCACTCATACTTCGGTATGAGAAAGATATCCGTTTAGGCCACTTGATGAGTATGACTGAAGGAATGGCACGGCCGTGCAGATGATACCTTAGTATCAGTTTTCTGTCATCTCAGATATCAAGAAACAGTGATTGATAAATCAGAATGACCATTCTATGCCTATTGATCAATCTGGATATCGGTTTGATAAAAGGATATTGACATGTACGATAACAGGTTAAGTCGAATAATCGATAATCACGAAAGTTGGGTAATCATAATGTCTTGCTAGAGGCCACTTATGATGGAAAGGGTAAAATAGTAATTTTACCAGTCTGCCAACTGTTCGTGAGCCTAGAGGGTCACACGCATTAAGCACGATACATGACAAATAATTATGGATGGAAATTGAAAACGATTCGGTAGTTTTCTGGCCTAAGGTTTTAACCAGACGGTTGAAGAAATCAATTCGAGGAAATTAAACCGTTTTGTCTAAACCGAAATTAGAACTCAATTTAATGGCTTTAATTTGGGTTTTAGAACCCATGGTGATCTCTTTCAAATCCTTCATCGCAGCGGGAACTGAAGGGCGTGAAGGTTGAGGAAGGAGACGATCTCTCCCGGTCGATATGGGGCTGATCGTGTGGGTTGGGGAGGGATCTCCCTGCAGAGAAAAATGAGCGTATCCCCTCCAAAGAGCAGCCCCTGCGCAGACTGCCCGTGGAGATCGGTCCCAGGGCCGATGTCGAACCCACCGAAACTGAGTCCTTGTCTCTCCCTGGTAGCTGGCAATCACTATCGTGATCATCGGGGGTCAAAGGTCTGTACGTCGGATAGAGACTCCCCTCCTTGAAGCCCGGGTATAATGAGTCCCCTTCACAGATCCGAAGTGAGGTGAACAAAAGCGTAGCTCGCCTGTTGATGTCTCATGGGGAGAGTCATTTCCGAAATCTCCCCAAAACTCCAAAAAAGGTCTTGTAGCTCTGCGTCTGAAGGGCGAGTTGGTAAATTACCCACATAGGTTGGAAAAGTATATTTGGAAGCCTCCTCCAATTTCCGAACCGTACCTGAAGTAATTTTTGCGGTATGCGCGCCTATGGTCTCGCCATCGATATAAGCCGAGTCCGTCAAGTCAACCAAAGTACCCGAAGGGTGAGTCGGTAAATTATCAACATGGGTCGGGAACGCGGATTTGGAAGCCTCCTCCAATTTCCGATCCGCACGTGTTAATATTTTCGATCCACTCGCCTCGGGCTTCACAATCGGCAAGAGCCGAGTAGGCCAGAACACAAAGTAGCTATGGGCGAGTGAACTAAAGCAGTCAATGGTCGTTTTCCTTCTCTAATAGCACTGCCTACGATCCGAAGGCTATTTCGGATCGGTTAGAGAAAGATTGGCTGGTTTCACCAAACTAACTGGCTCAACCGACTCGTGAATAACAAGGCAGTTAGAAAAGTTATCTTAGCACCGAAATGTGTACCTTATTGGTCGAGCATGGCTCATTTTCCTGCAACGTACCACCCGAATAACGAGACCCGGAATTTACCAAGGTCAGTTTCAGATTGGAATGGCCCAGCTTCGTGGCAGCCCCGTCGCCATAGTGGGCTTGTCGGTCCGGTCCAGCACTCATAGACCGGTACGAAGAAGAAAAGTGGACCGGCATCAATTGGACCGTACCTGGCCCAATAGCGCACACCCGGACCGGAGCTGTGGCCGAGCTGCTCGCCAGAGCTAGGAGGTTGCGGCCTACTCAAGACTTTCACTGCTGAGCGAGGCCCTCGGCCCTGCTAGAAAAGTAAAATCAGCTCCACTCCAAGTCGGAAGCGAACCTCCCAACAGATCAATAACCCTCCCAACATCAGCCACCATGATACTATCAGTGGAAAGGCCTGCTCTAAGTGCAAAGTCTCCTCAGCCTCCAACTCCGCATCGTCCTCCACCTCCGCATCCTCCTCCTCCTCTCTACCCAAATCTCCATCAACCCCTGAGGTATCCTCCCACTCTCAATCCGGGCCCAATAACCCACCTATCTTCTCTACCCGTGTATCACCCATCTCTGAGAGTTCCTCGCTCTCCCCACTCTATCTGAGCCGGGTCCTGCCTCTGGTACTCCTGATAGGCGCGCGCGGAACCCTGATCGCGGAGATCGAAGAGGTCGGGCGCCTCCCTGCAAAGAAAAAGGAACGCATACCCTTCAGAGAGTAGCCCCTGCGCAGGCTATAAGCGGAAATCGGTCTTAGAGCCGATGACGAACCCACCCAAACTGAATCCTCGTCCCTCCCCGGTATATCGCCCTCGCTGTCATGATCATCGGGGGTCAAAGGTCTGGACGTCGGATAAAGATTCCCTTTCTCAAAGCCTAGACACAGTGAATCCCCCTCACCAATCCGAGTAGAATCAAGATCAATCATCCTCGAAAAGAATGTCGGTGAGGACCTTAGAATCTGAACGGGGCTCACTGTTTCCCAAGCCGTCACCTCCTGAACCTACCCATGAGCAGCGACTTGCACCCCCAGAACATCCTTTTGAGCATCAGCCTGTGTCACCAGAATCTCCCCCTGAGCAGAACCCTGCTCCCTCAGCGCCTCCATCTTCTTCGACTCTTCGGACCAGGAAACCCTACCCCGACCCTGCGTGAACGGTAGAAGTGCCCCCGCTCGGACAAGGGATAGGTTCAGGTTGGAGTCAGTCGGAGTGATGGTAGGGATGTTGGCTATGTGAATACCCACTCTGACCGATCCCTCTCCTAGTCGACAATCTACTCCCCAAGATCTCCGGAAGGGGTCCGAGACGTGCACCAATAATGCAACACGCTCGAAGCACCCCTCACCAATGGAATATTGGTGAGTTACTAAAAAACTGTCAACCAATTGCCACCGTCTCAATCAAAATTAAAGACCAAGCTGACAACGAGATCCCCCTGATGTGTACCCAGCGAAACACCGCGCCATGTAAGAACTGGTCACAATCAACCGAGTAGAAGAAGAACCATCGACAGATATCTGTCCACTGATCGGCCTGAAGCCTGTCAATCACACTAGCATCTATGAAAGAGTAAGAACGCCCGCTGCCCCAAATCCGAAATCGTGACCACCTCTGAGCCTATGGACCACATCATCAAGAGAAGGGCACGTCGATCAAAATCACGGAAATCCACTGCAAGAATACAGAACTGGAACTGCTGGGAAGGAGGTATGAAGTAAAACGCGGCTCCGAACCGAGGGAGTAGTACGAGGCTCAGAAGAAATAACTGGAGTGGTCGTTGGAGCAATCCGAGGCTCGCTAGTAGTAGGTGAGTGTCGTCCAGCTTCCACAATAAGAGTGCACCCTCTCAGAACCGATACGTGCAAGGCCGAGATCGCCTTCATACGCGCCTGCTCTGAAGAGAGGTGAACAAAAGCGAAGCTCGCCTGACGATGCCGCCTCGGGAGAGTCACCTCCAAAATCTCCCCAAACCTCCGAAAAAGGTCTTAGAGCTCCGCGCCCGAAGGTCAAGTCGTTAAATTACACATGTAGGTCGGAAAAGCGGATTTGCAAGCCTCCTCCAATTTCCGAGCCGTACGTGAGGTAATTTTTGCGATCCGATCGCCAAAGTCTCACCTGTCTGCTCACCCGAGACCACATGATCGGCTTTAGCCGAATCAAAAGGGTCAGCCATCACACACTTTCCCTCTCTAATATCACTAAGCCTACGATCCGAAGGGCATTTTGGATCGGCCAGTAAAGGACTGGCTGGATTCACCGGATAACCGGCTCAACCGGTTCGTGTAAACCATAGGAAGCAGAAATAAAATTATCAGTGTAGTGAACTAGACTGTGTACCTTGTCAGACGAACCCAACGGGTTATGCAGCAATGTGGAACTCGAGTAAAATGACCGGATTGAACCGGAGTGAGAACCGGCTGCGATCTGCCCGGCTTAGAGGAACTGGCCTCGTTGGAGTGAGCCGACCCACCAGGTCGAATGGTGTCGCCCAAGAAGGAATGGGCAGGAGCTAGATTGGCCGTCCCCGCCCCTACCCCTTCAGCAGCCCCAAAGAATTGCCTGAACGCGTAGCAGCAACAGTGGTCACCGGCCTGGTATGGCCCGAACGCGTAGCAATGTTGATCGCCTGCGCAGCAGCATCAATCGCCGGCGCTGACGGATTTTGGCCGACCTGGAGGCTCTTTAGGGCCTCAACGCCCCACACCGTTCCTCTACTGCTCGTCGGCGCTTTGACATCAGCCACCAAGACCGGTGTTTGCTGCAGATTGCTCTGATTGCCTGGGAGCTGTTATGATCTTGATGCTGCAGATTCTGCCTGAGATGTGTGGCCGAAGGATATCAGTTGAACTGGTCGATCCTACATGCAATGTGGATCCAGAATAAAATGGACCGGAGTTGGCCGTGATTTGGATCGGTCGAAGTAAAACCGGCTCAATGGTCCCACTGGTCTGAGAGTTAACCGGATGAGGTTGTGTGCAGCTCTATTTGGGTTGGATTAAATGGGCCTACACATGCCCACTATGCGCTCCGGCAACCAGGACGGGCTGAGCCAAGCCCTCGTCGCTGCGTACCATGCAAACCTGAGGCAGCACACTTCGGAGCAATCGCCGGAGCAGACTGACTTGCCTCATTGACCGCCACTGAAATCCTAAACCCTGTTGACTACCACCTCTGCTGCTGTCACTAGGGCTGCCGTCGCCGGAACCTCCGCAACGATGCGCGCGAGGGCTTCTCTTCCCCACACCGTACCGAAGCCCTCGCTGGAGCGACCTTGTCTTCCCCATTGACGGGATCACACACCTCTGGAGCAGTGACCAACCCTAGTAGTGCCAGGTCCCTATCTCCGAGCAGCAGTATCGTCGACGACAGCCCTAGACCTTGGCGCTGATCGCGACTGCCTTTGTCGCCGGTTCGAGCCCACTACGGCGTCCCTGCTCCAATTCTGATCGAGGAATTCGATCCTGACAGCAAGATTGGTGGCTCAAGTTGAACGCTCTCTAGCTAGGCGATTTCCGGCCAGCTCCGGCGACCGTCCGGCGAGGCTGTTTCGGCCTCTTTTCACATGGGGAGATCAAGAAGAGAGGGGGGCGCTCATTCTGGCCATGATCTGGTGATTTTCAATCGTTTTGGCCCGCTTATTGGCCGATCTGATGTCGATGCCGATCGGCACCATTGGAGATCAACCAACCCGGAGCGGAGAAGGTGCAGCCCAGGCTGGAGAGGGTGGGGGAGAGCAGGATCGTCACCTGGAGATTGAATGATGCTGTTAGGGGGGATGATCGACGTCGGGTTCGAACCAAGGGAGACCTCCACGCCTCTGGGTGATCAGCCAGGGACGACGGGGAGAGAGGAAGGCTAGGGCTGACGTCGCGATGGCCTCTGCGGTTCTCTGCAACCGCCCACGCCCCATATGAAGCCTGCAACATAGAGGGGGCTTAGGAGGAGCGGTCGGCTTCTGCGAATCCAGGGAGGACGATGGCGGCGCTAACTCGCAAAACCCTAGCTAGGGTTCAAGGGAATATCGCGACGGTGGGGCTGGGAGACTCGCGGCGATCCACGAGGAGGGTGATTGCGGGTGGTGGTCGCAGCCTCAGGGTGGAGGTCTCCGACTATGAGACCGTCGCCACTACCCCGGACCGATCTGACAGGGTGTCTCCACCTGCCGGCGCCGACCTCCACGTTACCAGGAAGACAGGCCACGACAGGTCAGGACCAGGCATGATAGGTCGGGTTGGCAGAGACCGAGGAGGAAGGACTCCGGCGACGGGTAGGATGAGGACCGGTGACGCAGCTGCAAACCCCCGGCAAACCGACGCGGGATGGTTTGGGGCGCGAAAGCTCTCGAACGACCACGATCGAACACCGACGATCACCTCCTGCGTGACGGACGTGACGGGCGAAGGACCGGACAGGGGGCGGAGAGGGCTAAGCGGAACCTCGGCGACAGGGGGGTTTCGCCGGAAACCATGGTGAGGGGCACTACCGGGCTGGTGACCACGGAGGGTGGACCGCCTACGAGTCACGGCCCAAAATCGGCACACATTGCACCGGCCCGCCTTCAAAGCCCGGTTCCAACACCGTTAAATTCCGACTCTTGCTACACGGGACCCACCTTACAGCACAAGTCAACCGACTCCTCAAATAAGGTACGCAGCTCAGTCTGTGGCTCGGATAGTTTTAATATTTTCCCTGAACCGGTTGAGTCGATCACCTCGACGAAGCTAGCCAGCCCTACACTGGCCGACCCGAAATGCCCTTCGGATCGTAGGCTTAGAGACATTAGAGAGGGTAAACGTGTGTTGGTAGACCCTACTGTTTCGGCTCAAGCCGACCTAGGGATCTCAGCTGAGGAAACCCACTTTTCCGACTTACGTGGGTAATTTACCAACCCACCCGTCTGCCGAGGAGCTCAGGAGCCTCTTCAGGAGATTTGGGGAGGTCCTGCGGGTGACCATCCCGAGGAGACATCGCCAGACGAGCTACGGATTTGTTCACCTAGCCCCGGAGCAGGCACGCGCGGAGGCTATCTGAGCTTTACACTTGTCGGTCTTGAGGGGGCACACCCTTAGAGTCGCAGTTGGACGACACTCGCTCACCACCCCGGGTTTTTCCCGTGAGCCCCTTGTAGCGACTACTGGCCCACAGACATCATCGACTATTCCACGTGAGCAGAGGTTTCAGGCCGCCACGACGACCCAGAGTCGAGTTTTACTACACACCTCCTCGCAGCGTTTACAGTTTTGCATATTAGCAGTGGCAGTCCGTGATTTTGATCGGCGAGCTCTCCTCTTAGAGATGTGGGGCACAGGTTCGGAGGTTGTCACGATCTCAGACTTGGGACAGCGTGTGTTCCTTTTGTCATTTGCAGATGTCGGTGCGATAGACAGACTCCAGAGAGACTAGTGGTCTGATCTCCGTCCCTGGTTCTTCTTCTTTTCGGTTGATTGCGACAAATTCCTGCACGGGGGAGTGTTCCGCTGGTTACACATATGGGGGATTCCGTTATCAGCATGGTCTTTGGCGTCGATCGAGACGGTGGTAGGCGACATCGGCAACTACATAGTTACTCACCTAGACTCCTTTGGAGAGGGTTCTTTTGAGCGTGTTGCAGTATTGGTGCACGTCTCGGATCCTCTCCGGATGTCGTGGGGAGTTGTTTTCCGGTTAGGAATAGGGTCGGTCAGAGTGGGTTTGGAGGTCGCACCCATTTTAGAGATCCCATTCATCACTCCGGCGGACTCTGACCTTCACCTCTCTCCTGTCCGAGCGGGGGCCATCATACCGTTCAGACAGGGTAGGGGTAAGGTTTCCTGGGCAGAGGAGAAGGAGGCGCTAGATTTACGGGCTGACATAGGTTTGGAGGCGTCAGAGCAGAGGGCTCAGGAGGCAGAGGTTGTTGGACAGGATGAGGAGGCTGAGACTCAGATTATAGTTCAGGAGACGGCTCTAGAGACACAGTCGGCAGCAGTCGGCTTCGATCGGACACCAGGATCCCCTCCGACACCTTACCCGAGGATTGTTGATCTTGATTCTACTCGGATTGGTGAGGGGGATTCCCAATACCTGGGATTCGAGGAGGGTGATCTCTATCCGACGTCCAGACCATTGACCCCCAATGAGCACGATAGCGAGGGTGATATACCAGGGAGAGACGAGGACTCAGTTTGGGTGGGATCATCTTCGGCCTTGGCGCCAATCTCCGATGACAGTTTACGCAGGGGCTACTCTCTGTAGGGGATGCGCTCATTTTTTTCTGCGGGGAGACGCCCGACTTCCTCAGTCGCTGCGATCCGGGTTCCACGTGCGCCTTACAGGGTTGTCAGAGCAAGGGCACAGACCAGTCAGTTCAGTGAGAGTGAGGAGATTTTGGCTCCAAGAGATACACGGGTAGAGCAGATTGATGGGGCTGCAGATTCGGAGGGTGAGTGGGAGGAGACCACAGAGAGAGACTTAGTCTTGGGTAGTGAGGAGCTGGAGGTTGGAGGTTTGAAGGAGATTGAGGAGGATGATGAGGAGGAGTGGATAGAGAGCCCGAGTAGGGAGGAGGAGGGCCTCTCGGCTGCGGACATCACGGCGGCGGATGTGGGGAGGGTCGTTGAGCTGTTGGGAGGTTCTCTTCCAACTCAGAGTGGAGCTATCACTCTTCCAGCGGGGCCGTGGGCTCCCGCTCACCAATGAAGTTCTTGAGTTGAAACGCTAGGGGTCTGGGCTCGGCTCACAAGCGCAGACTCCTGGCAGACAGTATCACGGCGCACCGTCTAGTTTTTGTGGCTCTTCAAAAGTCCAGGTTCGCAGTGATAGATCCATTGACCATCAGAGCACTCGGGTTTTCTTCCCAGTTTAAGTTTCAGTTCAGCCCAGCAGGACCGGGGTTAAGTTCAGGCGAGATATCTATTTGGGACACTTCAGTTCTCCGCATGACTAGCTGCGACATCTTCCCGGGGCTGATCGTGTGGGTTGGGGAGGTCCTAGCTTCTGGAGAGACCGTTTCTTTCCTCAACCTTCACGCCCCTTCGGTCCCCGCCGTGAGGAGAGACTTCTGGGACATTTTGAGACAGCTACACCACTCGGTAGACCAGAAGTTTGCCCTTTTGGGTGACTTTAACACGGTCAGGGATCCGAGCGAGGTGCCAATCAGGCGGTTCAGACAGATTGGAGAGCTTTCGACGCTTTTCTTACGGACTTGGGCCTTGTTGACTTCCCCATGTCGAACAAGGAGTTTACCTGGTTCGGACCATGCTCGAGAGCGAGCATGCTAGATCGCATCCTTCTCAGTCAGGATATGTTGGCTATCTTTGCAGACCCGATCCTTATAGGGCTGACAAAGATGCTCTCGGATCACAGCGCCATTCTTCTAGGCACCCAGGAAGCTGATTGGGGACCGAGACCCAGACGGTTCCTCAACGCCTGGTTGGATCATAGTGATTTCAAGAGCTTTGTGGCGGCAAAGTGGACCTCTTACATTGACGTTGTGGGCTGCCCAAACTATAGGTTATTGGCGAAGCTCAAACGTCTGAGGTCGGATTTAGCCGCCTGGAACATCGATGTGTTTGGTCACATTGAGCATCAGATTTCCAGGACCACAGCCAGCATTGAGGCTCTAGACGCTTTGGTGGGAGTGAGACCACTTACAGAGGATGAGGAGGAGGATCGAGGTAGACTTCGGACCGAGCTTGTGGGCTGGGCGAAGACTCGTGCGGACATCTGGAGGCAGAAGTCGAGGGTTCGCTGGGCTCTAGAAGGAGACAGGAACACTCGGTACTTTCACAGATGCGCTGCGACGAGAGGCAACATGAGTCGTATCAGATGTATGGTTATTGATGGCCAGGAGCAGACACAGCCAGAGCAGATTCGCAGAGCGGCAGTGGATCACTTTCAAGCACGTTTCCGGCCAGATGTTATTTTGCGACCTAGTTTGCCGCCACTCCCATTCCGGACTTTGCCACCGGGAGGATTAGAGTTTCTAGAGGCTGCTTTCACTGAGGAGGAGATCCTCTCGGCCCTCTCTGAGTGCGATGGGGGTAAGGCCCCAGGCCCAGATGGCTTCACCATGAGATTCTTCCGCGAGATGTGGGATGTGATTAGAGAGGATGTCCTCGGTTTTTTTCATGATTTTCATCTCACAGGACGGATTGGGTCGGGTCTCAATGCTTCTTTCATAGCCTTGATTCCGAAGATTGAGACCCCTCGCGACTTCGCGCAATTTAGACCAATTAGTCTAATTTCGGGGCCTTATAAGTTTTTGGCTAAGGTTCTTTCCATACGACTGAAACGGCATATTGATGACTTCATTAGCGAAGTTCAGTCTGGCTTCATACGGGGTAGACAGCTAGTTGATGGGCAACTGGTGGCGAACGAGTTGATTGACATGGTTCGCAGGACTCACTCCAGGGCAGCTGTAGTGAAGCTTGATTTTGAGAAAGCTTTTGACCGGGTCGATTGGGGTTACCTTTGGAGTGTTATGGCCGCTATGGGCTTTGGCCCAAGGTGGAGACACTGGATCTCTTCTTGTCTGGGATCCTCTGCTTCGGTCCTGGTCAATGGCTCCCCCACAAGCCAGTTTGACATCAGGAGAGGAGTCAGGCAGGGATGCCCTTTATCAGCACTCCTGTTCATTATAGTTGCGGAGGGGCTACACCTTCTTCTTCAGCGTGGAGAGGAGGCTGCACTTTTCAGGGGGATCCGGATGAGTGATGAGGAGAGAGTCTCACATCTACAGTTTGCAGACGACACCCTCTTATTTGTTGAGGCCGAGCCCCACCAGCTGTTCCAGCTCCGTTTGGTTTTACAGTAATTTGAGTGGGCGTCAGGCTTGAGGATCAACTTCGACAAGTCAGTCTTGTTGGGGTTGAATCTGGAGGAGGGCGGTGACAGACGCTTAGCTAGAGCCTTCGGTTGTGTGGTCGGACAGCTTCCTCTACCTTACTTGGGTTTCAGCTTGGGGGCAGATTACCGACGGGTGGCGACTTGGGGTCCGATTGTGGCCAAGTTCAGGACCAGATTAGCCTTGTGGCAGGCGAGCACACTCTCTTTTGGAGGCCGGATCACGCTGATTAAGGCGGCTCTCTCGAGCTTGCTTATTTTCTACATGTCTCTCTTCCGGGTTCCCAGGACTACCACTGCTGTGATGGAGTCCATTATGAGGAGGTTCCTATGGATAGGCAAAGGTGGGCGCCGGGGACTTGCGAAGGTTAGGTTGGAGCGTGTCTGTAGACCGATCAGACAGGGAGGCTTGGGCATCCGTCGCCTTCAGGAGGTCAACAGCGCTCTGCTGTTGAAATGGTGGTGGCGAAATACGGATGGGACAGGTTGTCATGGGACTTTTCTTCGCTACCTTTCTCTGGTCACTCAGGGTCGAGGGCTTTGCGGGATATTCTTGGTCTCTCGTCTCTCCAGGCTTTTCCTAGGATTTTCGGACCGGGATGTGTTTGTTGGAGACTTGGTGACAGCAGACAGATCAGATTCTGGGATGGCTGCTGGTTGGGAGATTTTTGTTTGCAAACCAGGTTTCACAGATTATACAGACGTGTGAGCCACCCGGGCCATTCAGTTCACGATGCATGGGTTCTCGAGGGTTGGTCTATTCCTTTCCGTGGGGTGCTGCCAGCCAGGAAGGGGTTGGAGTTTGCAGAGCTACTTACGGTACTTGGCACGGTCAAACCGACAGAGGGGATTCGTGACCAGATCTGGTGGCCATCTGATGGGAGAGGATACACTGCGAGTAGGGGCTACCACATGTTGTTGGGGATAGATCAGGCAGTTCCGATAGACTGGGCTTCGAGGCTGTGGGATACGCCAGTTCTTCCAAACTTCAGGAGTTTTGGATGGATGGTTCTTCAGGGCAGTTTACCGACCAGGGACGCTCTTGCTTTCAGGGGGGTCATCCCGATTGGTCATCGCATGTGTGCTCTGTGCGATAGGAGGGAGGAGACGACAGAGCACCTTATGCTCTCTTGCAGGTGGACTAGGAGATTCTGGAGAGAGATACACAAATGGTGGGGTATCCAGCTCCCTCCCACTCAGACAGTTCATGATCTCTTCATGGGGTGGAGAGCCAGAGTAGCAGACAGGGGAGCGAGGAGGGCCTGGAGCAGACTCTGACGATGGGCTTTTGGTACATCTGGGTCACCAGGAACGGCAAGATCTTCAGGGACGAGGAGCGTTCGCCTGATGAGACCCTCAGACTACTTTAGATGCGGTCGTATACTCTGTTGCAGGCAGACGAGGGACGGGACATCTAGTCTTGGACGGGGGAGCGCACTCTAGCCGCCTAGTGCGCGAACCCGAGGTTTGTACTCCAGGCTATTCTTTCTTAGCTTATCTCTTTTTTTGGGCCGTGTTTTTTGGGGGCTCTGTCTTTTATTTCTTTGTTTTGGGGCTCAGTTTTCCCTTTTTTTCATTTGTACTATGCTCTTTCCATTTATATTATTCATTATTGCTGATCAAAAAAAAAAAATTCGATCCTGACAGCCCCTCCCCTTTAACCAGTGACATGTCGCGTCTCTCTCCTCTGCTTTGAGTCGTCTCTCCCAATTAGGGTTTTTGCTGAACCCACCGCTAGCTCCTCGTTCGAGCCGAAGCCCTCGTCGTCTTGGGTCTACACTTTGTCTCCATGATCACAGCAGAGGTATCCTTACTTCCTGAAAATCGCAGCGGCCCTCTCAACGGCGATCTGCTCTCTCTGTCGGTCTTCCCTGGCCTAGGGTTTCTGACGAACAAAGATCGCGACTGCTCCGGCCTCAGCCCCTTCGCCTCGCCGCCTCTGGTCCTTTGTGAGGCTCTCTGTCGTCGTCTCCCACCTTCCGTGAAGTCACCATGATCAAATCACCTCGTGTACCTGACTCTGATACCACTAAAGAAATTTCAAGGGGTCTTAAACAATAATTTCATGCAGCGGAAGCAGAATCAAACCATGAATTCCATAAACTAATTTAGATCTTCATGCATATAATTTTCAGCAAATAATAACATGATAAATATTACTACCTTTAGAGGATTTTGAATCTTAGCGAACCCAATAGGATGTGCTCTCCAAACCTAGTCCACAAAAGCGACGTGATGATCTCGGATCAAAACCTTTAGGACAAATTTACTAGTCCTGCTTGAAGAAGGCAAAGAACGAGAGAGAGAGGAGAGAGGGGAGGATTTCGGCCGGCTAGGGTGAGAGGAAGAAGAACGAGAATTAGGTTTTCTAATTCTTGTTTTATTCCTCTTTCTTTAGTTTTAATAAATATTTAAATTAATTAAAACTAAAAGGGCCTAAAGCCCAATCACTTTCATATTGCAAAACAAGAATGGGAGAGTACCGGTAATGCTTCAATTTCATATTGCAAAAATTGCTCTATAATGTAACAAAACTTACGTTCTGAAAATTTCTTTCGCGGAACGCATTCAAACTCTCCCATGTGATAGGGAATGACCTAAGAATCAATGTTATATTATTGATTTTCAAAAAAAGAAGACCGATAATGCTCTAATTTCGTTTTGCAAAAATTGCCTTATAATGTAAGAAAACTTACGTTCCGAAAATGACTTTGTCGGAATGTATTGAAAATCTTCCATATCATAGGGAATGACCTAAGAATCAATGTTATATGACCTAAGAATCAATTTCATATTGCAAAATTTTCTCTATAATGTAGGAAAAGTTACGTTCGAAAATACATTTCTCAGAATGCATTCAAGCTCTCCCATATGATAATGAATGAGCTAAGAATCAATGTCATATGAGTGCTTTTCCAAAAAGGAAGATCGGAAATGCTTCAATTCCGTATTTCAAAGGTTGCCCTATAATGTAAGAAAACTTACATTCTAAAAATGACTTTCTCGAAATGCCCTCAAACTCTCCCATATGATAAGAAATGACCTAAGAATCAATGTCATATGAGTGCTTTTTCAAAAAAGAAGACCGGTAATGCTTTATTTTCGTATTGCAAAAATTGCTCCGTAATGTAAGATAATTGCTCTATAGTGCTTTTTTTTACCAGCAATAAATGATATCATAAATGGCGAGAAAATAAAAGAGTACAACCAAAACCAAGGGAAAACTGAGCCATAAACCAAAAGAAGAAGCGAAAAAACAAAAGGGCTAAAATAATATAGAGCAAAGTATCGTCTTCGGGTTTGCGCACCAGGTGGGCAAGCACGCTCACCCATCTAAGTCTGAATATCACGACCCTCCTGTACCAGCGTGTATGAGTGCATCTGCAACAACCTAAGGGCCTCTCTAGGTGAACGCTCCTCATCTCTAAAAATCCGGCATTTCCTGGTAAACCAGATATACCAGAAACCCATCATGATCAGTCTGCTCCAAGCCCTCCTCGCTCCTCTGTCCAATGTCATATGAGTACTTTTCGAAAACAGAGTACTGGTAATGCTTCAATTTCGTATTCCAAAAATGGCTCTATACTATAACAAAACTTACGTTCCGAAAATGACTTTCTCGAAATGCATTCAAACTCTCCCATGTGATAGGGAATTACCTAAGAATCAATGTTATATGAGTTATTTTAAAAAAAAAGAAGACCGATAATTTTTCAATTTCATATAGCTAACATTGCTCTGTAACGTAAGAAAATTTACGTTCTGAAAATGACTTTCTCGGAATGCCCTCAAACTCCCCCATATGATAAGAAATGACGTAAGAATCAATCTCAAATGAGTGCTTTTCTAAATACGGGTAATGCTTCAATTTCGTATTGCAAAAATTGCCATATAATGTAAGAAAACTTACGTTCTGAAAATTACTTTTTCGTAATGTATTGAAACTCTTCCATATGATAGGGAATGACAGAATCAATGTCATATGAGTTTTTTTTTATCATTGATGATAGATATTATAAATGACGAGAGAAAAGTACAAAGAAACAGGAAAGGGGAAAACCGAGCCCCAAACCAAAAGAAGGGAAAAACAAAGCCCCAAACCCCTTGCGTTCCAGCTCAAGAATTTCATTGCTGAGCGGTAGCCCACGGCCCCGCTGGAAAAGCAACAGCTCCACTCTGAGTCGGAAGAGAACCTCCCAACAGATCAACAACCCTCCCAGCATCCGCCGCCGTGATACTCGCAGCCGAAAGTCCCTCCTCCTCTCTCCTTGAGGTCTCCACCAACTACGAAATCTCTCCCTCCTATGCCTCCTCCTCAATCCCCCTCAGAACTCCAACCTCCACCTCCCCTCTACCCATGTCTGAGTCTCCCTTAGTGCCCTCCTCCCACTCACCATCCGAGTCCACAGCCCAATCTAACTCCTCTACCCGTGTATCTCCAAAAACTGATAACTTCTCACTCTCCATGCTCTAACTGGACTGGGTCCAGTCTCTGACAATCCTATAAGGCGCACGCGGTACCCGAATCGCAGAGACTGAAGACGTCGGGCATCTCCCAGCAGAGAAGAAAGAGCGCATCCCCTCCAAAGAGTATAAACTGCGCAAACTATCCGTAGAGATCGGCGCTAAGGCCGAAGACGATCCCACCCAAATTGAGTCCTCGTCTCTTCCTGGTAGGTCACCCTCACTATCGTGATCATCGGGGGTCATAGGTCTGGACGTCGGATAAAGACCGTCCTCCTCGATCCCAGACACAATGAATCCCCCTCACCGATTCGAGTAGAATCAAGGTCAACAATCTTCAGGTAGGGCGTCAAAGGGGATCCTGGAGTCTGAGCAAAGCCCACCGTCTCTCGCAAAGTGTTATTCCCCTGGGCTCAACACTATGTTTCCAAAGCCTCCTCCTGGACGATAATTTGAATCTTAGTCTGTGTCTCAGTAACCTCATCCTGCACAACAACCTCTGTCTCCTGAACCGCTCCCTGAGGGGTAGCCTACTCCCTCAATACCTCCGCTTGTGTCTCCATCGCCTCCATCTCCTCGCCCCAGGAAACCTTACCCCTACCCTGCCTGAACAGTACAAGAACCCCCGCACGGACAGGGGATAGGCGAAGGTCGGAGTCCGTCGGAGTAATGGAGGGGATCTTCGAGATGGGAGCGACCTCCAGACCTACTCTGATCGACCCCGCTCCTAGCCGGCAAACAACTCCCCACGACCACCGGAGAGGGTCCGAGACATGCACCAATACAACAACACGCTCAAAACACCTAACACCAATGGAGTCCAGGTGAGTAGCTATGAAGCTGCCAATACCGCCTACTACCGTCTCAATCGAGACCGAAGACCATGCTAACAGCGGAATCCCCCGGATGTGTACCCAGCGAAACACTCCGCCATGCATAAACCTGTCACAGTCAACCGAGTAGAAGAAAAACCAGCAATGAAGATCTGCCCATCGTTCTGCTCGGAGTCTGTTTATCGCGCTGGCATATGCAAAGGATAAAAGGAACACACGCTGTCCCAAGTCTGAAATCGTGACAACCTCCGAACATGTGCCCCACATCTCTTAGAGGAGAGCTCGCCGATCAAAATCAGGGACCGCCACAGCTAAGATGCAAAACTGGAACCGCTGCGAGGAGGTGTGAAATAGAACGCGGCTGCGAATCGAAACGGTCGAGGGGATAAACCGAGGCTCGCGGGGTATGGTCGGGGCTGTCTGTGGCTCAGTAGTCTCTGCTCGAGGCTCGTGGGAAAAAGCCGGGGTAGTGGGTGAGTGTCGTCCAACTGCCACAATGAGGGTGTGTCCTCTCAAAACCGACTTGTGCAGGGCTAACATCGCCTCCGTGTGCGCCTGCTCCGAAGCTAGGTGAACAAATCCTTTGCTCGCCTGACGATGTCTCCTCGGAAGTGTCACCTCTGAAACCTCCCCAAACCTCCTAAAGAGACTCCAGAGCTCCTCGACTGACGGGCAGCTCGGTAAATAACACATGTATGTCGTAAAAACATATTTGGAAGCCTCCTCGAATTTCCGATCCATACCTGAAGTAATTTTTACGGTCCGACCGCCTAAATTCTCGCAATCGGCGTGATCTGCGTCAGTCGAAACCCCTAAATCCGCTTGAGCCGAAAGAACTAGGTCCTCCATCATGCGCTTACCCTCTCTAATGTCTCTAAACCTACGATCCGATGGGCATTTCGAATCGGCCAGTGAAGGACTGGCTGGCTCATCGGATTTACCGGCTCAACCGGTTCAAGTAAACTAAGGTTAGTAAAATTTTCTGAACTGTAAACCGGGCTGCATACCTTAGTAGACGAGTCGGTTAATTTTTATTGCAAGGTGGATCCCGAAAAAAATTAACCGGAGTTAACTGGAGTGGGAACCAGATTTTGGAGGCGCGGTCTATGTGGGCTCCGTACCTTGAAGTCAGCCTGCCTAAGAGGAATTGGGTCGTCCAATGTGGAGCGAGCCGGTGCCAGTTGGGCCGTCACTAGGCCGACACATTTTGATAGCCCACCAGCGTTGGCCACCAGCCCGGTAGGGTCCGATCGAGCAGCTTTGACGGCCACCGTAGCTTCTCTGTCGTCGTGTAGCCGCCTAAGCGCCTCCGCGCCCCACACGGTCTCTTCGCATCTCTCCGCCGACCGTGCAGGTGGATCGGTTTTGTGACGACGACGACGGCGTGGCCGGCTATTTCCACTGCCTGTCCGGTTTGCCTGAAGGGTGACTCTGATCGAGCCTCCCCCGACACCTGCGATCCTTCGAAGACCGCCTCTGGAGTCGACGACCTCTCCCTCTTCCCCTTGACCGCGACGCGACTGCTGCACCATTAGGGTTTGGATTGCAGCCGCCACGCCCTTAGATGGCCGATAGGGCCGTCTCCTGGTGCTGCCTTCATCGCACATGGAGGAGTCAGGAACGACGCCACCGTTGGAGAAGCGCAGCGGTGCCCTCTGCCACCTCGAGGACTGATCACTCCTCGTCACACTAGGGTTCGGGTTCTGCACAGGTAGCGGCGCAGCCGGTTCGTCCTCCCTCCTCCTGCCTTTAACGTCGGCGTCTCCAAGCCTGGCCGAGGCACCTCTCGACTCACCATCGTTCCCCCAACGCGATCGCCATTGTTTCCGGCCAGGCGGTAGCTCCCGATCTGCTTTCTGATCTGCAAGAGGGTAGAACCGGTTGGAGACGAGGAGCTGCTGAACGAAATCACCACCCAATCGTACTCTTCTCCCCATGCCGAGCAGATCGGGCTTCGGAATCACCTGTCCAATGTCATATGAGTGCTTTTTCAAAAAAGTAGACCGGTAATGATTTATTTTCGTATTGCAAAAATTTCTCTATAATGTAGGAAAAGTTAGTTCCGAAAATAACTTTTTCAGAATGCATTCAAACTCTCCCATATTATAGTGAATGACCTAAGAATCAATGTCATATGAGTGTTTTTCCAAAAAGG
This sequence comes from Geranium rotundifolium, assembly GCA_963920655.1. Classification (NCBI taxonomy): domain Eukaryota; kingdom Viridiplantae; phylum Streptophyta; class Magnoliopsida; order Geraniales; family Geraniaceae; genus Geranium; species Geranium rotundifolium. Next base: position 14,960,892 of record OY987319.1, on the reverse strand, counting down.
AAGACCGGAAATGCTTCAATTCCGTATTTCAAAATTTTCCCTGTAATCTAAGAAAACTTACGTTCTAAAAATGAGTTTTTCGAAATGCTCTCAAACTCTCCCATATGATAAGGAATGATCTAAGAATCATGTCATATGAGTGCTTTTTCAAAAACCAAGACCGGTATTGCAAAGTTTGCTCTGTAATGTAAGAAAATTGCTCTATAGTGTTTTTTTTTACCAGCAATAAATGATATTATAAATGGCGAGAAAATACAAGAGTACAACCAAAACCAGGGGAAAACTGAGCCATAAACCAAAAGAAGCGAAAAAACAAAAGGGCTAAGATAAAATAGAGCGAAGTACCATCCTCGGGTTCGCGCACCAGGTGGGCAAGCATGATCCCCCGTCCAAAATAAAATGTCACCACCGTCGTCCGCCTGTACCAGCGTGTATGAGCGCTCCTCATCTCTGAAAATCCGGCCGTTCTCAGTAAACCAGATATACCAAAAACCTATCATGATCAGTCTGCTCCAAGCCCTCCTCGCTCATTTGTCCAATGTCATGAGTGCTTTTCAAAAACAGAGTACCGGTAATGTTTCAATTTCGTATTCCAAATATTGCTCTATACTTTAACAAAACTTACGTTCCGAAAATGAATTTCTCGGAATGCATTCAAACTCTCCCATGTGATTGGGAATGACCTAAGAATCAATATTATATGAGTTATTTTCAAAAAAAGAAGATCGATAATTCTTCAAATTCATATTGCAAACATTGCTCTATAACGTAAGAAAATTTGCGTTCCGAAAATGACTTTCTCGGAATGCCCGCAAACTCTCCCGTATGATAACAAATGACATAAGAATCAATGTCATATGAGTGCTTTTCAAAAAAAGAATACCGTAATACTTCAATTTCGTATTGCAAAAATTGCCCTATAATGTAAGAAAACTTACGTTCCAAAAATGACTTTCTCGAAATGTAATGAAACTCTTCCATATGATAGGGAATGACCTAATAATCAATGTCATATGAGTGCTTTTCAAAAAAAGTAGACCGGTAATGATTTATTTCCGTATTGCAAAAATTTCTCTATAATTTAGGAAAAGTTACGTTCTGAAAATATCTTTCTAAGAATGTATTCAAACTCTCCCATATGATAGTGTGAGCTAAGAATCAATGTCATATGAGTATTTTTCCACAAAAGAAGACCAGAAATGCTTCTATTCCATATTTCAAAAGTTGCCCTATAATGTAAGAAAACTTATGTTCTGAAAATGACTTTCTCGAAATGCCTCAAACTCACCCATATGATAAGGAATGACCAAATAATCAATGTTATATGAGTGCTTTTTCAAAAAAGAAGACCAGTAATACTTTATTTTCGTATTGCAAAAATTGCTTTATAATTTATGAAAATTGCTCTATAGTGCTTTTATTTTACCAGCAATAAATGGTATTATAAATGGCGAGAAAATAAAACAGTGCAACCAAAACTAGGGGAAAACTGAGACATAAACAAAAAGAAGAAGCGATAAAACAAAAGGGCTAAGATAAAATAGAACGAAGTACCGTCCTCGGGTTCGCGCACCAGGTGGTCGAGCCCACTCCCCCATCCAAGACTGAATGTCACGACCCTTGTCTGTCTGTACCAGCGTGTATGAGCGCATCTGCAGCAACCTAAGGCCCAGTCCAATTGAGCGCTCCTCATCTCGGAAAATTCGGTTGTTCCCGTAACCCAGATATACCAAAACCCATCGTGATCAGTCTGCTCTAAGCCCTCCTCGTGAGTAGTGGGGAACGGTATCCCCCACCACCTGTGGATCTCTCTCCAAAACCTCCTAGTCGAGCTGCAGGAAAGCAAGAGATTCTCCGTCCTCTCCTCTTTCCTCCCGCAAAGAGCGCAAAGGTGGTGACTGATCGGGATGACACCCTTGAAAGCAAGAGTGCCTCCGGTCGGGAGACCGCCCTGGAGTACTAACCATCTGAAACTCCTGAAATTCGTCGGAACTGTTATACCTCATAGTCTAGGAGCTCAGTCCACCGACTCCGCATGATCCGCCCCCGACAGCATATGAAAGCCTCTCCTCGCCGTGTATCTTCTCCTGTCAGATGGGCACCAAATCTGATCACTGGCACCCTCTACCGGTCTGGTGATGCCAATAACTGTAAGAAACTCCTCTAACTCTAGTCCTACCTTTCCGTCAAGACCCCACGAAAAGGTATGCATCATCCACTCAGTACCCAAGCAGCACGAACACTATGCCCCGGGTTACTCACACATCTGTAAAATCTCCAAAACCTGGTCCTCAAACAAAAGTCCCCCAGCCAACAATCATCCCAGAACCTGATCTGACTGTCGTCTCCAAGTCTTCAGCGAGCACAACCTGGGCCGAAAATCCTAGGGAAGGTCTGGAAGGAAGTCAACCCTAAAATAGCACGCAAAGCCCTCGACCCGGTGTTACCCGGAAAAGGAACTGAAGAGAGATCTCAAGCTGACCTGTCCCACCCATATTTCGCGCACGTAATCCTCCAACACAAAGGATTTGGTTCTCTTGCAAAACGCCACCACCATTTCAACAGCAGAGCGCTGTTGACCTTCTCTAAATGTCGGATGCCCAAACCACCCTGCCTGGTTGGCCTACAAACTATCTCCCATCTGACTTTCGCGAACCCTCGACGGCCGCCTTTGCCCAACATAGGAACCATCCCATAATGGACTCCATATCAGGCACAATATTTCTCGAAGCCCTGAAAAGAGACATGTAGAAATAGGCAAGCTAGAAAGAGCCGCCTTGATCTACGTGATCCAGCCTCCAAAGAAAAGACTGCTGGCCTGTGATCAGCCCACAAGTGACCACTCGCCTGTAATCCGGACCCCCGCTGAAGCCTAGATACGGTAAAGGAAGCTGTTTCATCACAATACCGAAAGCTCGAGCCAATTGACAATCACCACCCTCCTCCAAGTTCAACCCCAACAAGACTAACTTGTCGAAGTTGATCCTCAAACCTGATGCCCACTCAAAGTACTATAAAACAAGTCTGAGCTGAAACACCTGGTGAGGTTCAACCTCGACAAACAGAAGGGTATCTTCAATAAACTAAAGATGAGAGACTCTCTCCTCACCACCCACCCGGACCCCTCCGTAAAGAAGCGCCTCCTCTCCTCGCTGACAAAGCAGATGTAACCCTTCTACTGCAATGATAAACAATATGGGGGATAAGGGGAATCCCTGTCTGACTCCTCTCCAGATGTCAAAATGGCTCGTGGGAGAGCCGTTGACCAGGACTGAGGCTGAGGAGCCGAGACAAGAACCTATCCAGTGTCTCCACTTGGGGCCGAAACCCATAGCTGCCATAACTCTCCATAGGTAGCCCCATTCGACCCGGTCAAAAGCTTTCTCAAAGTCAAGCTTGATCACTGCAGCCTTAGAGCATGTCCTGCGAATCATATCAATCAACTTGTTCGCTACAAGGACGCCATCTACCAACTGTCTCCTCCAGTTGAATCTCTACTAAAACTCCCCAATCAAATAACCAATGAATCGATGCAACCAGATGGAGAGAACCTTAGCCAAAAGCTTATAAGGTCCCGAAATCAAACTGATCAGCCCAAAGTGCGCAAAGTCACACGAGGTCTCAATCTTCGGAATCAAGGCAATGAAAGAAGCAGTGAGACCCAACCCAATCCTCCCGTTCAAGTGAAAATCATGGAAAAACCTAAGCACGTCATCCTTGACAACATCATACATCTCACAGAAGAAACACATGGTGACACCGTCTGGACCCGGGGCCTTAGCCCCATCACACTCTGAGAGAGCTGAGAGAATCTCCTCCTCGGTGAACAGAGCCTCTAAAAAGTCCGACGCCCTCGGTGGCAATGTCCGGAACGGATGTGACCGTAGATCGGGTTTGGCCGGAGTCTCGCCGCCAAATGGTCAACAGCTGCTCTGCGGATCGGCTCTAGCTGCGTCTGCTCCTGACCGTTGATGACCACGCTATGAATACGACTCCTCCTACCCTTCGTCACGGTGCATCTTTAGAAGTACCGAGTGTTCCTGTCTCCCTCGAGAGCCCACCGAACACTCGACTCCAGATGTTCGCACGAGACTTCGCCAAGCCCACAAGCTCGGTTCGGAGTCTGCTGCGGTCCTCCTCCTCAGCCTTAGTGAGTGGTCTCTCTCCCACTAAAGCATCTAGAACCTCGATGCTTGCTGGTGTCTTGGAAATATGGTGCTCCACATTACCAAACACCTCGGTGTTCCAATTAGCTAAGTCTGACCTCAGACGTTTGGACTTCGCGCACAACATATAGTTTAAATAGCCCACAACGTCGATGTAAGAGGCGCACTTTGCCGCCACAAAACTCTTGAAATCACTATGATCCAGCTAGGCCTGATTGGCCACCTCACTTGGATCCCTGACCGTACTGAGGTCCCACAAAAACAAAAACTTCTGAGCCTAATGAGAGGTAAACCAGTCTCAAAATACCCAAAAATCCCTCATCGCAGCGGGGACTGAAGGGCGTGAAGGTTGAGGAAGGAGACGATCTCTCCAGAAGCTATGACCTCCTCAACCCACAAGATCAGCCCCGGGAAAATGTTGCAACTGGTCATGCGGAGTACTATGAGTCCCAAAGAGAAACCTCTCCTGAACCCAACCCCGGCCCTGCCGGACTGAACTGATACTTAAACTGAGAAGAAAACTCATACACCTGGCGTGACAGTGTCATCGGGACTCCTGTAAAACGCAGAAAACTGCATGGTGTGGCGTCACAGTGTCAGCCAAGAGTCTGCGATTGTGCGCCGAGCCCATACACCTGGCGTTCCAACTCAAGAGCTTCATTGCTAAGCGGGAGCCCTCGGCCCCGCTAGAAAAGAAATACCAGCTCCACTCTGAGTCGGAAGTGAACCTCCCATCATTAGCCACCATGACACTCTAAGCCGAAAATCCAACCTCCATCCTCCCAGGGGCGTCCTAGGCCTCCGGAACCTCAACCTCCTATACCTCCTCCTCAATCTACCTCAGAATTCCAAATGCCTCCTCCCCTCTACTCAAATCTTCATCCCCAGAAGACTCCTCCCATTCTCAATCCGAGTTCAATAACCCACCTATCTCGTCTACACGTGTATCCCTCAACCCTGAAAACTCCTCACTCTCCTCACCCTGTCTGGACTGGATCCTGCCTCTAACAATCCTGATAGGAACACGCGGAACCCGGATTGTAGAGACTGAAGATGTCGGGCGCCTCCCTGCAGAGAAAAAGGTGTGCATCCCTTCAAAAGAGTAGCCCCTGCGCAGACTATCCGTGGAGGTAGGCCTCAGGGCCGATGACGAACCCACCCAAACCAAGTCCTTGTCTCTCCTTGGTAGCTCGCCCTCACTATCATGGTCATCGGGGGTTAAAGTTTTGGACGTCGGATAAAGACTCCCCTGTTCAAAACTCATGCACAATGAATCCCCCTCACCAATCCCAGCAGAATAAAGGTCAACAAACCTCGGGTAGGGGACCTCGGAGTCCGAACAAAACTCACCGCCTCTAGCGATGTGTCCCCTGAGCACCAGACTGCGCCTCCAAAACCTCCTCCTGAACAGCAACCTGCGCCCCTTGAGTCTACCTCTGAGCATCAGTATGTGTCTTCATAACCTCCCCCTGGGTAAAAGTCTGTTCCCCTAGAATCTCCGTCTGCGCCCCCATAGTCTCCGATTCCTCGGCCCAAGAAACCCTATCCGGACCCTACCCGAACGGTATAAGTGCCCCCGCATAGACAGGGGATAGGTTCAGGTCAGTCACCCTGAGTGGTGGTGGGGATGTCGGAGATGTTAAAAACCTCCAAACCAACACTGAAGGACCCCTCTCCTAGTTGGACATCACCCCAAAATTAGAGAGGATCCAAAGTCCATCCAATGTCATATGAGTGCTTTTCAAAAAAAGGACCGGTAATTCTTTAATTCCGTATTGAAAAAGTTGCTCTATAATGTAAGAAAAGTTACGTTCCGAAAATAATTTTCTCGGAATGCCCTAAAACTCTCCCATATTACATATTATATGGAATGACCTAAGAATCAATGTCATATGAGTGCTTTTCAAAAAAAGAAGACCGGTAATGCTTACATTCCGTATTGCAAAAGTTTCTCTATATTGTAAGAAAACTTACGTTACGAAAATGACTTTCTCGAAATACCCTCAAACACTCCCATGGGATATAAGGAACGACCTAAGAATAAATGTCATATGATTGCTTTCCAAAAGAGAGTATTGGTAATTCTTCAATTTTGTATTGCAAAAATTGCTCTATAATGTAAGAAAAGTCACGTTGCTTAAATGACTTTCTCGGAATGCATTCAAACTCTCACATATGATAAGGAATGACCTAAGAATCAATGTCATATGAGTTTTTTTTATCTGCAATAAATGATATAATAAATGGGGGAAAAAATAAAGAGTACAACCCATAAAGTAATAGGGGAAAACTGAGCCCCAAATCAAAAGAAAAGCCAAAACCAAAGGGCTAAGAGTTTTTTTTTTTTTGATCAGCAATAATAGAATAATATAGATGGAAAGAGAAAAGTACAAAAGAATAAAGAAGGGGAAAACTGAGCCCCAAACCAAAAAGAGGGGAAAACATATCCCCAAAAAACATATCCCCAAAAGAGCAACCCAAAAAGAGGAAAGCTATGCAAGAATGGACTGGAGTACCAACCTCGGGTAAGCGCACCAAGCAGCTAATGTGCGCTCCCCCGTCCAAGACTGGATGTCTCATCACTCGTCTGCCTACACCAGAGTATAAGAACGCATCTGAAGTAGTCTTAGGGTCTCCCCGGGTGATCGCTCCTCATCCCTAAAGATCCTGTCGTTTCTGGTGACCCAGATGTACCAAAAACCCATTGTGACGAGTCTGCTCCAGCCCTCCTCGTTCCTCTATCTGTGACTCTGGCTCTCCACCCCATAAAGAGATCATGAACTGTCTCAGTAGAAGGTAGCTGGATACCCCGCCATTTGAGAATCTCTCCCCAGAATCTCCCAGTCCACCTGCAAGAGAGCATAAGATGCTCTGTCGTCTCTTCCCTCCTACCGCACAAAGCACACATGCGATGACCAATCGGGATGACCCCCCTGAAAGCAAGAGCGCCTCTAGTCGGTAAACTGTCCTGAAGAACCAGCCACCCGAAACTCCTGAAGTTTGGGGGAACTGGCATATCCCACAACCTCGAAGCCCAGTCTACCGGAACTGCCTGATTTGTCCCCAACAACATGTGGTAGTCCCTACTCGCAGCATATCCTCTCCTATCAGATGTCCACCAGATCTGATCACTAATCCCGGTAGCACCCCACGAAAGGGAATAGACCATCCCTCAAGGACCCATGCATCGTGAACTGAATGGCCCGGGTGACTCACACGAATGTATAATCTGTGAAATCTGGTTCTCAAGCAAAAATCTCCCAACCAGCAATCATCCCAGAATCTGATCTGTTTGCGATCTCCAAGCCTCCCACGGACACACCCCGATCCAAAAATCGTAGGAAAAGCCTGATGAGACGAGAGATCAAGAATATCCCGCAAAGCCCTCGACTCTGAGTGACAAGAGATAGGGAGCGAAGAAAAGTCCCATGACGACCTGTCCCATCCGTATTTCGCACACAGAATCCTTCTCCACAATGGATTTGGCTCTGTTGCGAATCGCCACCACCATTTCAACAGCAGAGCGCTGTTGACCTCCTGAAGATGACAGATGCCCAAGCCTCCCTGTCTGATCGGCCTACAGACGCGCTCCCACCTAACCTTCGCAAACCCCCTGCGTCCACCTTTGCCTCTCCAGAGGAACCTCCTCATAATGGACTCCATCACATCAATAGTAGTCCTGGGAGCCCGGAAGAGAGACATGTAGAAAATAGGCAAGCTCGAAAGGGCTAAGAGTTAATAGAGCGGAGTACCGTACTCGTGTTTGCGCACCAGGTGGGCAAAGCACGCTTCCCCGTCCAAGACTGAATGTCACGAACCCATCGTGATTAGCCTGCTCCTAGCCCTCCTCGCTCCTCTATCTGTGATCCTGGCACTCTACCCCATGAAGAGATCATGAACGGACAAAGTAATGGGAAACAGGATCCCCCATCACCTGTGGATCTCCCTCCAAAACCTCCGAGTCCAGCTGCAGGAAATCATGAGATGCTCCATCGTCTCCTCCCTCCTCCCACACAGAGCACAAAGGCTGTGACCGATCGGGATGACACCCCTAAAAGGAAGAGTGCCTTTGGTCGGGAGGCCTACCTTGAGCACTAACCATCTAAAGCTCCTAAAATTCGACGAAATTGGCATACCCCAATTTTTTGGAAGCCCAGTCCACTAAGTCCGCATGATCCACCATGACATGAATATGAAAACCCCTCCTCACCGTGTATCCTCTCCACAGGAGGTCAACAGCGCTCTGCTGTTGAAATGGTGGTGGCAATTCGCGACAGAGCCGAATCCGTTGTGGAGGAGGATCTTGTGTGCGAAATACGGATGGGACAGGTCGTCTTCGGACTTTTCTTCGTTACCTTTCTCCGGTCACTCAGGGTCGAGGGCTTTGCGGGATATTCTAGGTCTCTCGTCTCTTCAGGCTTTTCCAAGGATCTTTGGGTATGGGTATGTCCATTGGACTTGGTGATGGCAGACAGATCAGATTCTGGGATGATTACTGGTTGGGAGATTTTTGCTTGAGGACCAGGTTTCACAAACTCTACAGGCGTGTGAGTCACCCGGGCCATTCAGTTCATGATGCTTGGCTTCTTGAGGGATGGTCTATTCCCTTCCGAGGGATGCTGTCAGCTAGAGCAGGGTTAGAGTTTGCAGAGTTACTTACGGTTCTTGGCATTATCAGATCGACAGATGGGATTCGCGACCATATTTGGTGGGCATCAGATTGGAGAGGCTACACTGCGAGGAGGCGGTACAACACTGTGTTGGGTACGGATCAGGCAGCTTCAGTAGACTGGGCTTCGAGACTATGGGATACGCCGGTTCTGCCAAATTTCAGTAGTTTCGGATGGCTGTTTCTTCAGGGCAGTTTACCAACTAGAGGCACTCTTGCTTTCAGGGGAATCATCCTGATTGGTCATCGCATGTGTTTTATGTGCGGTAGGAGGGAGGAGACGACTGAGCATCTTATGCTCTCCTGCAGCTGGATTAGGAGATTCTGGAGGGAGATTCATAGATGGTGGGGTATCTAGTTTCCTTCTACTCAGACAGTTCACGATCTCTTCATGGGGTGGAGAGCTAGAGTTGCAGACAGAAGATCGAGGAGGGCATGGAGCAGACTTATTACGATGGGTTTCTGGTACATATGGGTCGTCAGGAACGACCGCATTTTCAGAGATGAGGAGCGATCACCTTGAGAGACTCTCAGACTGCTTCAGATGCGCTCTAATACTCTGGTGCAGGCAGACAAGGGGAGGGATATCCAAGCTTGACGGGGGAGCGCACTTTAGCCGCCTGGTGCGCGAGCCTGAGGTTGGTACTCCAGTCTATCCTTTCTTAGTTTCTCTCTCTTTTTCTGGGCTATTTTGGTGCTTTGTTTTCCCCTCTTTTGGTTTGAGACGCATTTTTCCCCTTCTCTATTTCTTTCTACTTTTCTTTTGTCATTTATAATATTTATCCAAAAAAAAAAGCTCCCAATTACCCTTCGCAAACCCCTGATGGCCGCCTCTGCCTCTCCATAGGAACCTCATAATGGACTGCTACCCAGCTACAGTAGTCCCGGGAGCCCTGAAAAGAGACATGTAGAAAATAGGCAAGCTCGAGAGAGCTGCCTTAATTAGCGTGATCTGTCTTCCAAAAGAGAGTGAGCTTGCCTGCCAAAGAGCTAATCTGGCCCTAAACTTGACCACAATCGGCTCCCAAGTCACCACCCGTCGGTAATCTACCCCCAACCTGAAACCCAAATAAGGTAGAGGAAGCTGCCCAACAAAACAACGAAATCTCGTGCCAGACGACTGTCAGCGCCAACTTCCAGATTCAATTCCAACAAGACTGACTTGTCGAAGACTGACAAGCCTGCCCACTCAAAATACTGCAGCACTAATCAAAGCTTAAACACCTGATGAGGCTCGGCCTCGACAAACAGAAGGGTATCGTCAGCAAACTGAAGGTGAGAAACTATCTCCTCATCGCCCACCCGGACCCCTCTGTAAAGAAGTTCCTCCTCTCCTCGATGAAGAAGCAGATGTAGCAACTCTGCTGCAATGATAAACCAAAGGGGGGGATAGGGGACATCCCTGTCTAACACCTCTCCTGATATCAAATTGACTCGTGGGAGAGCCGTAGACCAGGACCAAGGCTTAGGAACCTAGAAAAGAATCTATCCAATGTCTCCACTTATGGCCGAAACCCATAGCTGCCATAACTCTCCAAAGGTTGCCCCAATCGACCCTGTCAAAACCTTTCTCAAAATCAAGCTTGACCACCGCCACCTTGGAGCCTGTCATGCGAACCATATCAATCAACTCGTTCGCCACAAGGATGCAATCTACCAACGGTCTCCCCCTAATAATAATTCGTGACTGAACCTCCCCAATCAAATCACCAATGAATCGACGCAACCGGATCGAGAGAACCTTAGCAAAAACTTATAAGGTCTTGAAATCAAACTGATTAGGCCGAAAGTGCGCAAAGTCACGCGGGGTCTCAATCTTCGAATTCAAGGCAATGAAAGAAGCATTGAAACCCGACCCAATCCTCTGAGTGTCCTGATAATCGTTGGGTCTACCACTACATACCTGGACTCCTGTAAAGCCACGAAAACTGGATGGTGTGTCATAACAGTGTCAGCAAGGAATCTGCGCTCATGCGCCGAGCCTAAACCCCTGGCATTCCAACTCAAGAGCTTCATTGCTGAGCGGGAGCTCTTGGCCCCACTAGGAAAGCAATATCAGCTCCACTCTTAGTCGGAAGCGAACCTCCTAACAGATCAATAACCTTCCCGACATCGGCCGCCGTGATACTCTATGCTGAAAGAACCGCCTCCGAAACCTCAACCTCCTCTTCCTCCTCCTCATTCTCCCTTAGAACTCTAACCGCCACCTCCCCTCTACCCAAATCTTCATCCCCAAAGGCCTCCTCTCACTCTCCGTCCGAGTCCGATAACCCACCAATCTCTTCTACTGATGTATCTCCCGACCCTGAGAACTTTGTACTCCCCAAATCCAAAACCTCTTCCTGAACAATAATCTCTACTCCCAGAACACTCTGAGCGTCAGCCTCTGCCTATCATCCTCCGGAACAACCCCCATGCATCCCCCTGAACCTTTCTCTGAGTGTCATCCGGTATCTCCATGATCTCCCCCTGGGTCGTAGTGTGCTCCCTTAGAACCTCCATCTGCGCCCCCATAGCCTCTGACTCGGCACAGAAAACCCTAACCCGACTCTGCCTGAACAGTACAAGTGCTCCCGCACGGAAAGGGGATAGGTTCAGGTCGGGGTTAGTCTGAGCGGTGGTGGAGATGTCGGAAAAGTCAACACAACCTCTAGACTAACTCTGACGGACCCCTCTCCTAACCGGAACTATACTTCCCAAGATCTCCGAAGGGGGTCAGAGACGTGCACCAATACTGCAACACGCTCGAAGTACCCCTCCCTGATGAAATCTGGGTGAGTAACGACGAAACTGCCAATACCACCCGCCACCGTCTCAATTGAAGCAGAAGACCAAGCTGACAGAGGAATCCCCCGGAACCACTGGCGGAGATCTGGCCCGAAATCTGCCAACCGCACTGGCATCCGCAAAAGATAGTATAAACACTCACTGCGAGGAGGTATGAAATAAAACGCGGGTGTGGGCCGGGGTAGTCTGTGGCTCTCTAAAAGTAACTGTAGTGGTCAAAGAAGCAATCTGAGAATCACGAGGAGTAGGTGGATGTTGTCCCGCTGCCACAATAAGAATGCGCCCTCTCAGAACCGATCCCTGTAGGGCCGAGATCACCTCCATACACGCCTGCTCCAAAGCGAAATGGACAAAACCGTAACTCGCCTGTTGATGTCTCCTCGGGAGCGTCACCTCTAAAATCTCCCCAAATCTCCAGAAGAGGCTTCTGAGCTCTGTGTCTGAATGGCAGGCCGGTAAATTACCCATGTAGGTCGGAAAAGCGTATTTGGAAGTAAGCAACCTGAAGTAATTTTTGCGATCCGACCTCCTAAAATCTCACAATCGTCATGAGCCGAAACGACCGAGTCAGCCTCCCTAGCTGACCTCTCTCCCGACACTGCGTAGTCGGTTTGAGCCAAGTCAACTAACGGGCACTACGCCTACGATCTGAAGGGCATTTCGGATAGTCCAGAAAAGGACTGGCTGGCTTTGTTAGATTAGCCAACTTAGCCGGTTCATGAATTAGGGCAAACAAAAATAAAATTATCATAGCAGTGGGTCGGACTGTGTACCTTATCACACGAACCAAGTTGGTTTCCCTTAATTGTTGTACCCGAATAGAATGAATCGGACTTAGTGGGGGTAACAACCGGCTGTGGATTTTGGAGACCGGTCTACCCAAGGAAATGGGCTTGTTGTGCTGGATCACCCACCTAGCCCAAGGAGGATGAATGGGCTGCACCTGGCCCGAGAACCCTCACCAGCCCAGCAGCGCCCAAACTGATCGTGGAGCTGTTCACCGGAGCCGGAACTTGACGCAGCCGCCTGAGCGCCTTTGCGCCCCACACGGTACTTCTTGACGGCCTTATCTCGCTGACCTGGGAGTCTCCTTCCCTCCTCGAAGAAGCTGGCGACGCCTACGACGTCGGAGCTATCGCCTGAGCACCGTCCTTCACTGAGCTGCCTCGCAACGGTCAGACCCGCCATGAAGCGTCCGAACCGCCCTGAGAATGACCCTGAGTCGCTCACCGTTGCCCTGGACCTGTCTGCGACCTCGGATCGAGTAGACGATTGTGCCCCTCCTCTGTTGACCCAATCGCGTCTGCTGCACCATTCGGGTGTCTAGTGCAGCAGCCGCCACACCCTGCCCCGCCTGATCTGGCCTTAGACGACCCCGGCTTAGCCCGAGACCAAGGAGGCTCACCCTCGTCGGAGAAACGCAGCGGCTCATCGCAGCAAGAGAGGCGACCCTTCCTCTCCTGTCTGAGCCGACTCCCAACTCCCCAATGCCTGCTTGCCCCGATCCAAACCCTCTCTACGGTTCCCGATCAAGTCGAGTAGGAGGACGATCATAAAGCGGATCAAAGCGATTGGAAATCAGCAGCCGGTGATTGGAATCACCTCAAAAGGACCTCGCCGGAGCTGGCCGGAGGACACCGCCGGAAATCACCTAGGCTAGAGAGAAAAGCTACATTGTCATATGAGTTTTTTTTTTTCTGCAATAAATGATATTATAAATGACGAAAAGTAAAAAAAGAGTACAACAAAGAAACCAGGGGAAAACTGAGCCCCAATAAAAAAAATGAATGCCAAAAAGACAAAAACCTAAGAGATAATAGAGCGAAGTACCGTCCTCGAACTTGCGCACCATGTGGGCAAAGCAGGCTCGCCCGTCCAAGACTGAACGTCACGACCCTTGTCCGCCTGTACTAGCGTGTATGAACGCATCTGCAGCAACCTCAAGGCTTCTCCAGGTGAGCACTCCTCGTCTCGAAAAATCCGACCATCCCTGGTAACCCACATGTAGCGAAACCCCATCGTGATCAGTCTGCTCCAAGCCCTCCTCGCTCCTTTGTCAGCGATCCTCATGCTCCACCCCGTAAAAAGGTCGTGAACGGACTGAGTGGTGGGGAACGGGATTCCACACCACCTATGGATCTCCCTCCAAAACCTCCTAGTCCAACTGCAGGAAAGCATGAGATGCTCCGTCGTCTCCTCCCTCCTCCCGCACAGAGCAAAGGCGGTGACCGATCGAGATGACACCCTTGAAAGCAAGAGTGCCTCTGGTCGGGAGGCCGCCCTGAAGCACTAACCATCCGAAACTCCTGAAGTTCGGCGGAACTGGCATACCCCATAGTTTGAGATCCCAGTCTACCGACTCCGCATGATCTACCCCTGACAGCATATGAAAGCCTCTCCTCGCCGTGTAACCTCTCCTGTCAGATGACCACCAAATCTGATCACTAATACCCTCTGTCGGCTTGATGGTGTGAATAATTGAGAGTAACTCCGTCAACTCTAGTCCTTGTCTGGCCATCAAGACCCCACGGAAGGGTATGCACCATCACCCATGTACCCAGGCAGCACCAATAGTATGCCCCGGGTTACTCACAGAAGTCTCCCAGCCAAAAATCATCCCAGAACCTGATCTGACTGCCGTGTCCGAGTCTCCAACGCACACAGTCTAGGCCAAAAATCCTAGGGAAGGCCTGATGGGAAGTCATCCCTAAAGTAGTACGCAAAGCCCTCGACCCTATGTGCCCCGAAAAAGGAAGAGAAGAGAGATCCCAGGCTGATCAGTCCCACCCATACCTCGCGCACAGGGTCCTCCTCCACAAAGGATTTAGCTCTAACGCGAAACGCAGCACCATTTCAACAGCAGAGCACTGTTGATCTCCTAAAGGCGACGAATACCCAACCCTCCCTGTCTGATCGGCCTACAAACAAGTTCCCATCTGACCTTCGCAAACCCCCGACGTCCATCTCTGCCTCTCCATAGGAACCTCCTCATAGTGGGCTCCATCACAGCAACTGTAGTCCTGGGAGCCCGGAAAAGAGACATGTAGAGAAGATAGGCAATCTCGAGAGAGCCGCCTTAATCATCGTGATCCGTCCTTCAAAGGAGACTGAGCTCGCCTACCACAAGGCTAACCTGGTCCTGAACTTGGTGACAATTGGCTCCCAAGTCACCACCCGTCGGTAATGTGCCCCCAAGCTGAAACCCAAATAAGGTAGAGGAATCTGCCCGACCACACAACCGAAAGCTCGTGCCAAGCGACCGTCACCACCGTCTTCCAAATTCAACCCCAACAAGACTGATTTGTCGAAGTCGATCCTCAGACCTGACGCCCACTCAAAATCTGTAGAACCAACCGTAGCTGAAACAACTGATGTGGCTCGGCCTCAACAAATAACAGCGTCGTCTGCAAACTGAAGATGTGAGACTCTCTCCTCAACACCCACCCAAATCCCCCTGAAAAGCATAGCCTCCTGTCCACGCTGAAGAAGGTGCCATCCGCTGGAATGATGAACAGGAGCGGGGATAAGGGACATCCCTGCCTGACTCCTCTCCTGATGTCAAACTGACTCGTGCGGGAGCCGTTGACCAGGACAGAAGCAGAGGAGCCAAGACAAGAAGCAATTCAGTGTCTCCACCTAGGGCCAAAACCCATAGCAGCCATAACGCTCCAAAGGTAACTCCAATAGACCCGGTCAAATGTTTTCTCGAAATCAAGCTTGACCACCACCGCCCTGGAGCCTATCCTGCGAACCATGTCAATCAACAAGTTCACCACCAAGACGCCATCTTCTAACTGTCTACCACGAATGAAGCCAAACTGTACCTCGCTAATCAAATCACCAATGTACCGTCACAATCGTATGTAAAGAACCTTAGCCCAAAATCTTATAAGGTCCCAAAATAAGACTAATTGGTCGAAACTATGTATAACCTCATGGGGTCTCAATCTTCGGAGTCAAGGCAATGAAAGAAGCATTTAGAGGGCCGAGAAGATCTCCTCCTCAGTGAATACCGCCTCTAGAAAGTGTGACACCCCTGGTGGCAAAGTCCGGAATGGAAGTGGCGGCTAACTAGGCCTCAAAATAGGATCCGGCCGAAATCTCGCCTGAAAAATAATCAACTGCAGCTTTACGGATCGGTTTTGGCTGTGTCTGCTCGCCTTCAATAACCATACACTGAAAACGACTCCTCCTGCCTCTCGTTGCGGCGCATCTGTGAAAGTACTGAGTGTTCCTATCTCCCTTAAGAGCCCAGCGAACCCTCGACTTCTGCCTCTAGATGTCCGCGCGAGACTTCGCCAAACCCACAAGCTTGGTCTGGAGTCTGCCGCGGTCTTCCTCCTGAACCTCAGTAAGTGGTCTCTCCCCCACTATAGCATCCAAAACCTTTATGCTGGCTGTGGTCTTGGAAATCTGCTGCTCCAAGTGACCAAACACCTCGATGTTCCAGACCACAGACGTTTGAGCTTCGCCCACAACATATAGTTTGGGCAGCCCACAACGTCAATGTAAGAGGTCCACTTTGCCGCCACAAAACTATTGAAATAACTATGATCCAGCCTGGCGTTGAGGAACCGTCTAGGTCTCCGTCCCAAATCAGCCTCCTGGGTGCCTAAAAGAATGGCACTGTGATCCGAGAGCATCTTCGTCATCCCCGTGAGGATCAGGCCTGCGAAGAAAGCCAACATGTCCTTACTGAGGAGGATACGGTCAAGTCTGCTCGCTCTCGAGCGTGGCACGAACCAGGTGAAATTCTTGTTCGACATAGGGAATTCGACATGGCCTAAGTCCGTAAGAAAAGCATTAAAATCTCTCAAATCGGCATAGACTGCCTGATTGGCCACCTCGCTCAGATCCTTGAGCGTATTGAAGTCTACCAAAAGGGCAAACTTCTAGCCTACCAAGTGGTCAATCTGTCTCAAAATACCCCACAAATCCTTCCTCGCAACGGGTACCGAAGGGGCGTGACGTTTGCCGAAAGAGACGGTCTCTCCAGAAGCTATGACTTCCCCAACCAACACGATCAGCCCCGGGAAAACGTCACAATTGGTCATACGGAGTACTGAAGCGTTCCAAATCGAGATCTCACCTGAACCCAATCCCGACCCTACCGGACAGAACTGAAACTCAAACTAGGAAGAAAACCCGAAAGCTATGATAATCGTCGGATCTACCACTGCATACCTGGACTCCTGTAAAGCCACGAAAACTGGACGGTGTGGCATGATAGAGTCTGCCAGGAGTCTGCGCTTGTGGTCCAAGCCCAGACCCCTAGCGTTCCAACTCAAGAGTTTCATTGCTGAGCGGGAGCCGTCGGCCCCGCTGGAAAAGCACTATCAGCTGCACTCTGAGTCGGAAGAGAACCTCCCAACAGATCAATAACCCTCCCAACATCAGCCACCTTGAAACTCGCAGCCGAAAGTCCCTCCTCCTCTCTCCTTGAGGCCTCCACAACCTCCGAAAGCTCTACCTCCTCTGCCTCAGTCAGCCGAGTAGAAAAAGAACCAGCGACGAAGATCTGCCCACTGCTCAGTCTAGAGTCTGTCTATCGCACATGCATATGCAAAAGATAGAAGGAACACTCGCTGTCCCAAGTCTGAAATCGTGACGACCTCCGAACTGGTGCCCCAAATCTCTGAGAGAAGAACTAGCCTATCAAAATCGCGGACCGCCACGGCGAGGATGCAAAACTGGAACCACTGTGAGGACGTGTGAAATAAAACGTGACTGCAAACCGGAGCCGTCGAGGGGATAGTCTGAGGCTCGCGAGAAATAGTCGGGGCAGTATGTGGTTCACTATTTTCTGGTCGACGAGAAGTGAGTGTGTGGCGTCCAACAGCCACAATGAGGGCGTGTCCTCTCAAAACCGATCCATGCAAGGCTTAGATCACCTCCGTACGCGCCTGCTTCGAAGCGAGATGAACAAAACCATAGCTCGCCTGACGATGTCTCTTCGGAAGCGTCACCTCTAAAATCTCCCAAAAACTCCGGAAGAGGATCCTGAGCTCCTCGTCTGACGGGCGGGTCAGTAAATTACCCACATATGTCGGAAAAGCAGATTTCGAAGCCTCCAATTTCCGATCCATACCTGAAGTAATTTTTACGGTCTGACCGCCTATACTCTCGCAATCGGCATGACCCGATTCAACCAAGACCACCTCCCTATCGACTCTCTCCGCCGAGCCAAATAAACTGAGTCTACACACGGGCGTTTTCCTTCTCGAATGTCGCTACGACGAGGTAGGGTTTCAAGATCTGCGAACATATCAGATAACCCCTCAAATTTGTTTGAAACTCGCCGATTTTGACCTCCCTCACCTGCCCATACTCTTCTCCAATGTCGTATGAGTGTTTTTCCAAAAAAGAAGACCGGTGATGCTTCAATTCCGTATTGAAAAAATTTCTCTATAATGTAAGATAACTTACATTCCGAAAATGACTTTCTCAGAATACCCTAAAACTCTCCCATATGAACAGTGGTATCAGAGCCAGGCTGCGCTCTCGATGAATCATACATGCATGATTTTGTGGTAAAATTGATTGCTTGAGCATATGTGATTGTTGCCATAATTGATTATTGCATGAATCTCTACTCTTTCTCTTGGTCTTGGCCTCATGATAATTAAAAATCTATTTTTGATTGTGTGTCTCGATAAAGACAAGCTTTTTTATTTGAGTGGTTTTTCGACTTGGGACTGATGCACACGATACACCGAGTCGTTCCCGGGGTCGGGACTCGACCCGAGTGAAATCGCGACAATTGAGGTGGCGATCGCCACACCCCTACCTCGTTTTCTCCGCCAATTGGAGAACTGGCGATTGCCACCAAGGGAGGTTGCGATCTGATCCTTAGGCAGATTGGGTTTTTGGGCTAAGTTGAAATTCCGACTTAAAGGCAATTCGAGATTGTGAGTAGGATTGTTTTATCGTTTTGATGCCATGAATGTACTCGATCCTCGATATGGTTAATTGGTTTCCATCGAGTATACAAAATATCAAAAAATTATTTTTCTGTCGAGATAAAGTACGGTCTCGAGTTTCCACGAGATTGATGACGCGATAAACCGTAGGACCGCACAGTTGTGTCGTTCGACGAACTTCGGTGCGTCGTTGGCACATTATATTGAACTTTTTTTACTGCCCAACGACCTATTAGGGTTTTGCTCGATACACTAGAGTTTCAACATACCGGTTGTTGAAGTGATTACATCGACCAGCGGTGGGGCCGGGTCCTTGCGATTGGATCGAAGGAACGATTCCCGGTTTTCATGGGGAAAACGCGGGAGTCTCGGTTTAGGATTTCGAGATCGGGACTTTCGAGTGCCAAGTGAGAACGATACAATAAAATCATACAAATTAAAATATGATATGATGTGATTGATAAAGAACCACCTTGACCAACATGATCCAGCCTCCAAAGGAAAGACTGCTAGCCTGCCAAAGAGCAAGTCTGGCCCTGAACTTGGCCACTATCGGTCCCCAACTCACCACTCGCCTGTACTCTACCCCCAAACTGAGTCCCAGATAAGGTACATGATGCTGCCCCCCAACACAAACGAAAGCCCGAGCCAAGCGACCATCACCACACTCCTCAAAGTTCTACCGCAACAAGACTGACTTGTCAAAATTGATCCTCAAACCTAATGCCCACTCAAAGTACTGTAACACAAGTCTGAGTTGAAACACCTGGTGAGGCTCAGCCTCAACAAACAGAAGGGTATCGTCGGCAAACTGAAGGTGAGAGACTCTCTCCTCATCACCCACCAGGACCTCTCAGTAAAGAAGTGCCTCCTCTCCTCGTTGAAGAAGCAAGTGTAGCCCCTCTGCTGCAATGATAAACAAGAGAGGGGATAAGGGGCATCCCTGTCTGACTCCTCTCCTGATGTCAAACTGGCACGAGGGAGAGCCGTTGACCAGGAACGAGACAGAGGAGCAGAGATAAGAACTAATCCAGTATCTCCACTTAGGGCTGAAACCCATATCGGTCATTACTCTCCAAAGGTAGCCCCAATCGACCCGGTCAAAAGCTTTCTCAGAGCCAAGCTTGACCACCACCGCCTAGGAGCCTGTCCTGGGAACCATATCAATCAACTCATTCGCAACAAGGACGGCATCTACGAACTGTCTTCCCTAGATTAAACCCGACTGATTCCCTCGGATCCCTGACCGTATTGAAGTCCCCCAAAAGGGAAACCTTCATGCCTACCGAGAGGTGAACCTGTCTCAATATACCCCAAAAAACCCTCACCGCAGCGAGAACTGACAGGGCGTGAAGGTTGAGGAAGGAGACGATCCCTCCAGAAGCTATGACCTCCCCAACCCACACGATCATTCGAAGTACTGTCGAGTCCCAGGAAAATGTCGCAACTGGTCATGCAAAGTACTGTCGAGTCCCATATCGAAACCTTTTTAGACCCCAACTCTGGCCCTGCCGGGCTGAACTGATATTCGAACTGAGAAGAAAATCCGAGTGCCCTGATAATCGTCGGATCTACACTGGATACCTGGACTCCTGTAAAGCAACGAAAACTAGATGGTGTGCGTGACAGTGTCAGCCAAGAGTCTGCGCTTGTGCGCCGAGCCCAAACCCCTAGCGTTCCAACTCAAGAGCTTCATTGCATAGCGGGAGCCCTCGGCCCCGCTAGAAAAGCAATATCAGCTCCCGGTAGGAGGGAGGAGACGACGAAACATTGTATGCTCTCCTGCAGGTGGAGCAAGAGACTCTGGGGGGAGATTCACAAATGGTGGGGTATCCAGTTTCCTTCTACTCAGACAGTTCACGATCCCTTCATGGGGTGGAGCGCTAGAGTTACAGACAGAGGAGCGGCCAGGGCATGGAGCAGACTTGTCACGATGGGTTTCTGGTACATCTGGGTCACCATGAACGGCAGGATTTTCAGAGATGAGGAGCGATCACCTGGAGAGACTCTCAGACTATTTCAGATGCGTTCTTATACTTTGGACAGGGGAGCGTACTTTAGCCGCATGGTGCGCGAACCCGAGGTTGGTACTCCAGTCTATCCTTTCTTAGCTTTTCTCTCTTTTTTGGGCGGTTTGCGGCTTTGTTTTTCCCCTCTTTTGGTTTGGGGCACAGTTTATCCCCTTTCTTTTTTTTTTCTTTGTACTTTTCTCTTGTCATTTATATTATTTATTATTGCTGATAAAAAAAAATAAAAAAATATATATCAGCTCCACTCTGGGTCAGAAGAGAACCTCCCAACAGATCAATAACTCTCCCAACATCAGCTGTCGTGATACTTTCAGCCGAAAGACCCGCCTCCACCCTTCCAGGGGCCTCCTCGGCATCCGAAACCTCAACCTCCTCTACCTCCTCCTCAATCTCCCTTAGAACTCCAATCGACTCCTTCCCTCTACCCATATCTTCCTCCCAAACACCTCCTCCCACTCTCTGTCCGAGTCCTAAAACCCACCTATCTCCTCTACCCGTGTATCTCCTAACCCTGAAAACTCCTCATTCTCCTCGCCCCGTCGCCTGGTCCTGCCTTTGACAATCCTGATCGGTGCACGCGGAACCCAGATCACGGAGACTGAAGAAGTGGGGCGCCTCCCTGCAGTGGAGATTGGTCCCAGGGTCGATGTCGAACCCACCCAAACTGAGTCCTCGTCTCTCCCTGGTAGCTCGCACTCAATGTCGTGATAATCGGGGGTCAAAGGTATGTACGTCAGATAGAGACTCCCCTTCTTGAAGCCCAGGCATAATGAGTCCCCCTCACTGATCCGAAGTAAGGTGAACAAAAGCGTAGCTCGCCTGACGATATCTCCTGGGGAGAGTCACTTCCAGAATCACCCCAAAACTCCGAAAAAGGTCTTGTAGCTCTGCGTTTGAAGGGCGAGTTGGTAAATTACCCACGTAGGTCGGAAAAGCATATTTGGAAGCCTCCTCCAATTTCTGAACCATACCTGAAGTAATTTTTGCGGCCCGACCGTCTATGGTCTCGCCATCGGCATAAGCAGAGTCCGTCAAGTCAACCAAAGTACCCAAAGGGCGAGTCGGTAAAGTATCAAAATGGGCCAGGAACGAGGATTTGGAAGCCTCCTCCAATTTCTAATCCGCACGTGTAATAATATATTCGATCGGCTCACCTCGGGCCTCACAATCGGCAAGAGTCGAGTCGGCCAGGACAATTGAAGTAGCGGTTCGGTCAATGGTGTCAACACAAAGTAGCTATGGGCGAGTGAACTAAAGCAGTCAACGGTCGTTTTCCTTCTTTAATAGCACTACGCCTACGATCCGAAGGGCATTTCGGATCGGCTAGAGAAAGATTGGATGGTTTCGCCAAACTAACCGGCTCAACCGGTTCGTGAATAACAAGGCAATTAGAAAAGTTATCTGAGCAATGGACCGAAATGTGTACCTTATTGGTCGAGCATGGCTCATTTTTCTGCAACGTAGCACCCGAATAACGAGACCCGGAATTTACCAAGGTCAGTTTCGGATTGGAATGGCCCGGCTTCGTGGCAGCCCCGTCGCCATAGTGGGCCTGTCGGTCCGGTCCAGAAGTCATAGGCCGGTCCAAAGAAGAAAAGTGAACCGCCATCAATTGGACCGTACCTGGCCCAATAGCGCACACACAGACCGGAGCTGTGGCCGAGCTGCTCGCCGGAGCTAGGAGGTTGTAGCCTACTCAAGAGTTTCATTGATGTGCGGGAGCCCTCGGCCCTGCTAGAAAAGCAAAATCAGCTCCACTCTAAGTCGGAAGCAAACCTCCCAACAGATCAATAACACTCCCAACATCAGCCACCATGATACTGTCAGCTGAAAGGCCTGCTCTAAGTGCAAAGCCTCCTCAGCCTCCAACTCTGCATCCTCCTACACCTGCTCCTCGATCTCCCTCATAACTCATAACTCCAACCTCCTCCTACCCTCTACCCAAATCTCCATCAACCCCTGAGGTCTCCTCCCACTCTCCATCCGGGCCCAATAACCCACCTATCTTCTCTACCCGTGTATCACTCATCTCTGAGATCTCTTCGCTCTCCCCACTCTAACTGAGCCGGGTCCTGCCTCTGGTACTCCTAATAGGCGCGCGCGGAACCCTAATCGTGGAGATCGAAGAGGTCGGGAAACTCCTTGCAGAGAAAAAGGAACGCATACCCTCTAGAGAGTAGCCCCTGCGCAGGCTATCAGCAGAAATCGGTCTTAGAGCCGATGAAGAACCCACCCAAACTGAATCCTCGTCCCTCCCCGGTATCTCGCCCTCACTGTCATGATCATCGGGGGTCAAATGTCTGGACGTCGGATAAAGATTCCCCTCCTCAAATCCCAGACGCAGTGAATCCCCCCTCACCAATCTGAGCAGAATCAAGATCAACCATCCTCGGAAAGTACGTCGGTGAGGACCTTAGAATCTGAACGGGGCTCACCGTTTCCCAAGTCTGGACCTCCTGAACCTGCCTATGAGCAGCGACCTGCGCCCCAAGAACATCCCTTTGAGCATCAGCATGTCTCACCAGAATCTCCCCCTGAGCAGAACCCTGCTCCCTCGAAACCTCCGTCAGCGCCTCCATCTCCTCTGACTCTTCGGACCAGGAAACCCTACCCCGACCCTGCCTGAGCGGGATAAGTGCCCCTGCTCCGAGCCTATGGCCCACATGTTGTCGGGGACAGATCAGGCAGTTCCGGTAGACTGGGCTTCGAGGTTGTGGGATACGCCAGTTCCCCCAATTTTCAGGAGTTTCGGGTGGCTGGTTCTTTAGGACAGTTTACCGACTAGAGGCGCTCTTGCTTTCAGGGGGGTCATCTCGATTGGTAATCGCATGTGTGCTCTGTGCGGTAGGAGGGAAGAGACGATAGAGCACCTCATGCTCAGGTGGACTGGGAGATTCTGGGAGAGATTCACAGATGGTGGGGTATCCAGCTACCTTCTACTCAGATAGTTCATGATCTCTTTATGGGGTGGAGAGCCAGAGTCACAGATAGAGGAGCGAAGAGGGCCTGGAGGAGACTCGTCACGATGGGTTTCTGGTACATTTGGGTCACCAGAAACGGCAGGATCTTCGGGGATGAGGAGCGATCACCCGGGGAGACCCTCAGACTATTTCAGATGCGTTCTTATACTCTGGTGCAGGCAGACGAGGGACGAGACATCCAGTCTTGGACGGGGGAGCGCAAATTAGCCGCTTGGTGCGCGAACCCGAGGTTGGTACTCCAGTCCATTCTTGCATAGCTTTCCTCTTTTTGGTTTGTTCTTTTGGGCTATGTTTTCCCCTCTTTTTGGTTTGGGGCTCAGTTTTCCCCTTCTTTGTTCTTTTGTACTTTTCTCTTTCCATCTATATTATTCTATTATTACTGATAAAAAAAACAAACATCCACTGCAAGAATACAGAACTGGAACCGCTGGGAGGAGGTATGAAGTAAAACGCGGCTCCGAACTGAGGGAGTAGTACGAGGCTCGCAAGAAGTAACTGGAGTGGGTGAGTGTCATCCAGCTTCCACAACGAGGGTGCGCCCTCTCAGAACCGATACGTGCAAGGCCGAGATCGCCTCCATACGCGCCTGCTCCGAAGCGAGGTGAACAAAAGCGAAGCTCGCCTGACGATGCCGCCTCGGAAGAGTCACCTCAAAAATCTCCCCATACCTCCGAAAAAGGTCTCGGAGCTCTGCGCCCGAAGGTCGAGTCGATAAATTACCTATGTAGGTTGGAAAAGCGGATTTGGAAGCCTCCTCCAACTTCCGAGCCATACGTGAGGTAATTTTTGTGATCCGATCGCCAAAATCTCACCTGTCTGCTCACTCAAGACCACATGGTCGGCTTTAGCCGAATCAAAAGGGTCAGTCATCACACACTTTCCCTCTCTAATGTCACTAAGCCTACGATCCGAAGGGCATTTCGGATCGGCCATTAAAGGACTAGCTGGATTCATCGGATAACCGGCTCAACTGGTTCGTGCAAACCAGGGGAAGCAAAAATAAAATTATCATAGTCAACCGGGCTGTGTACCTTGTCAGATGAACCCAACGGGCTATGCAGCAATGTGGAACCCGAGTAAAATGAGCCGCATTGAACCGGAGTGAGAGCCGGCTGCGATCTGCCCGGCTTAGAGGAACTGGCCTCCTTGGAGTGAGCGACCCATCAGGTCGAATGGTGTCGCCCAAGAAGGAATGGGCAGGAGCTAGATTAGCCGTCCCCGCCCCTACTCCCTTCAGCAGCCCCAAAGAATTGCCCGAACGCGTAGCAGCAACGGTGGTCACCGGTTTGGTATGGCCAGAACGCGTAGCAACGTTTATCACCTAAGCAGTAGCATCAATCGCTAGCTGACGGATTTCGGCCGACCTAGAGGCTCTTTAGGGCCTCGACGCCCCACACCGTTCCTCTACTGCTCGTCGGCGCTTTAATATCAGCCACCAAGACCGGTGTTGGCCTCGCCTGAGTTTGCTGCAGATTGCTCGGATTGCCTGGGAGCTGCGATAATCTTGAAGCTGCAGATTCTGCCTGAGATGTGTGACTGAAGGATATCAGTTGAACCTGTCGATTCTAGCTGCAATGTGGATCCAGAATAAAATGGACCGGAGTTGGCCGTGATTTGGATCGGTCGGAGTAAAACCGGCTCAATGGTCCCACTAGTCTGAGAGTTAACCGGGTGAGGTGGTGTGCAGCTGTTTTTGGGTTGGATTAAATGGGCCTACACAGGCCCACTATAAGCTCGGGCCACCAGGACGGGTTGAGAGAGGGCCGAGCCAAGCCCTCGTCGCTGCGGAGCACGCGAACCCGAGGCAGCACAGTTTGGAGCAGTCGCCGGAGCAGACTGACTTGCCTCGTTGACCGCCACTGACTTCCCGACCCCGTTGACCACCACCTCTACTACTGTTACTAGGGTTGCCATCGACGGAACCTCCGCCAGGATGTGTGCGAGGGCTTCTCTTCCCCACATCGTACCGGAGCCCTCGCCGGAGCGACCTCGTCTTCCCCATTGACGGGATCACGCACCTCTGGAACAGTGCCAAACCCTAGTAGTGCCAGCCCCTATCTCCGAGCAGAGTATCGTCGACGACAGCCCCAGACCTTAGCGCTGACCGCGACTGCCTTGGTCGCCGGTCCGAGCCCCCTACGACGTCCTTGCTCCGATTCTGATCGAGGACTTCGATCCTGACAGCCCCTCCCCTTTAACCAATGACACGTCGCGTCTCTCTCCTCTGCTCTAAGTCGTCTCTCCCGATTAGGGTTTTTGCTGAACCCACCGCTAGCCTCCATGATCGAGCCAAAGCCCTCGTCGTCCTGGGTCTGCACTTAGTCTCCATGATCACAGCAGAGGTATCTTCACTGCCTAAAAATCGCAGCGGCCCTCTCGACGGCGATCTCGGATCAAAACCTTTAGGACAAGTTTACTAGTCTTGCTTGAAGAAGGCAAAGAACGAGAGAGAGAGAGGAGAGAGGGGAGGATTTCGGCCGGCTAGGGTGAGAGGAAGAATAACGAGAATTAGGTTTTCTAATTCTTGTTTTATTCCTCTTTCTTTAGTTTTAATAATTATTAAAGTTAATTTAAACTAAAAGGGCCTAAATCCCAATCACTTAAGCCCATTTATTTAAGTCTTTTAAAGCCCAATAAGACTTAAGATTAAAATTAAATGACTTAATTAGATCAGCGTATATATCTCAATTAGACCAATTTCCTTAACCGTCCGGTTTATAACCTAGAAGTCTAGACAATTTTCCTTAATTCTCATGTGTCTCATATTTTGGACTTTCGAAGTCCCTTTTGCCACACACATCGCTTTAAGTATGTGACCCTCTAGGCTCACGACACGTTGGCAGATCGTGCAAAATTACCATTTTGCCCCTTTGCATCATAAGTGGCCTCTAGTAAGACATTATGATTACCCAACGTTCATGAATTTTGATGATTCGATTTAACCTCATATCGTCCATGTCATTATCCCTATATCACTAGATATCCAGATTGATTATAAGGCATAGGGCCGTCATCCTTATTTAATGAATAACTGTTTCTTGATCTGCGAGATGATTGAATTCTTGATACTGTGTATCACTAGCATGACCATGCATTTCCTTCAATCATATTCATCAAGTGGCCCAAACAGATTTCATTCCCATGCCAAAGCATGAGGGATAAATCCCTAACCTGTCTTTCGCGTTCACTCATGTAATCCATAACTGAGCCAATCAGAGCCCTTATGGTTAGCCTTTTACAGATAACGTTAGACAACGTCAAACTTAGCTACCAATTACATAGTAACTACAAAAACTCCTTGGTCTAAGGATACTTTGACAACTTACGATATATGAGTATGCTCATGACATCATCAGAGCTATGAATTTAGAAACAAAGTGTTAGATAAGTTATGTAGAGAACGCTATTTCAAGTGTATAGACCTAGGCGATTTCCGGTGGTTTTCCGGCGGAGCTCCAGCCACTTCCGGCGACGTCCGATCGGGACGATCTCGACACCGATCTGATCAGCATGGGGAGGAGAGTACGATGGAGCGATGGTTCCAATCAACAACTCCTCATCTCCAATCGTTTCAACCCTATTGCAGATCGACAAGAGATTCGGGAACTCCCCCTCCATCGGAAACAATGGCGATCGGGCTGGAGGTTAGAGGGTGAGTCGGGAGATCACTCGGCCAGGCTTGGTGATGATGGCGCCAAAGACACGAGGGGGAAGAAGAACGCGGCTGCGGCGCCTTCTGTGCAGAACAGAAACCCTAGCGCGACGAGGAGCGATCAACCCTCGAGGCGACTGCGAACACCGCTGCGATTCTCCAATGGTGGTGTCGCTGGCGATCCCTTACGCGCTGACGATAACACCTGGAGACTCGATCGGCCAGGCACGGGCGAGGCGGCTGCTGACCAAACCCTAATGGTGCAGCAGTCGCGCTGTGGCCAAGGGACGGAGGGAGAAGTCGCCGACTCCAGGGGCGGGCTTCGGAGGGTCGCAGACATCGGGGAAGGCTCGAGGATGATGTCGTCTTTGATATCGCCTCAGGCCGACGCCGCTGATCGTCAAGTAGTGGCTCGGGCTCCTCTGCAGGTGGCGGCTAGGGTGGATACAAGCAAGTGCGGCTTGATGATAACGGTGGCTGTGGAGGACGTGGGCAGGGGTGACTCGGGCAAGACCAACCGGTCGGTGATCAGGGTCAGAGAAAGGTCGAGACCACAGCGAGACGCACCAGCGCCTGGAGGCATACAAAGACGGTCGCGCGTCGTTGTCGGCGTGGCACCCCGACCACCGAAGGCTGCAACGAGGGCTGCGATGACACTGGCGAAGCATCCGACACGACCAAACCACCAACCTTATCCGGCAATCCCCTCTGCGGCCACCTCAGCATGCTCGGGCGCTGGCAGAGCGAAGACCGACAATGGACCGATGCCGGCCCGTCCTGTCTTGGCTGGCGGACCGGGCAAACAAACCGAACCGTTCGAGCAGGCCAAGCCGGAGCTGGTTCACACCCCGACAAATTCGAGGCCACTTTATTCGGGAACAACCATACAACAAAAATCATCTGACTCTACCTCTAAGCGTGACGGGCGTGGCGGGCGAGGGATCGGGAAAGGGGCGGAGGAGGTTAAACGGAACCTCAGCGACAGGGAAATTCCACCGGAGACCGTGGTGAAGGGCACCACCGGGCTGGCGACGACTCACATTGCACCGGCCCAAATTCAAAGCCCGGTTCCAACACCGGAAAATTCAGACTCTTGCTATACGGGACCCACCTTACAACACAAGTCACCTGGCTCCTCAAATAAGGTACGCAGCTCAGTTTGTGGCTCGGATAATTTTACTAATTTCCCTGAACCGGTTGAATCGATTATCTCGACGAAGCTAGCCAGCCCTACACTGGCCGATCCGAAATGCCCTTCGGATCGTAGGCTTAGAGACATTCGAGAGGGTAAACGTGTGTTGGTAGATCCTGCTGTTTCGGCTCAAGCCGACCTAGGGATCTCGGTTGAGGACGGGATTTTTGGCGGTCGGATCAAAAAAATTACCACATGTATGGTCCGGAATTTGGAGGAGGCTTCCATATCCGTTTTTCCGACATACGTGGGTAATTTACCGACCTGCCCGACTATCGAGAAGCTCAGGAACCTCTTCAGGAGATTTGGGGAGGTCCTGAGGGTGACCATCCCGAGGAGACATCGCCAGACGAGCTACGGATTTGTTCACCTAGCCTCGGAGCAGTCACGCGCGGAGGCGATCTCAGCTTTACACTTGTCGGTCTTGAGGGGGCACACCCTTAGAGTTGCAGTTGGACGACACTCGCCCACCACACCGGGTCTTTCCCGCGAGCCTTGGTAGCGACTACTATCCCACAGACTGCATCGGCTATTCCATGTGAGCAGCGGTTCCCGGCCACTACACCCCGCAGCCGAGTATTACATCACACCTCCTCGCAGCGCTTCCAGTTTTGCATATTAGCAGTGGCGGTCCGTGATTTTGATCGGCGAGCTCTCCTCTCAGAGATGTGGGACACAGGTTTGGAGGTTGTCACGATCTCAGACTTGGGGCAGCGCGTGTTCCTCCTGGTTCTTCTACTTTTCAGCTAACTGCGACAGATTCCTACATGGGGGAGTGTTCCGCTGGTTACACATACGGGGGATTCCGCTATCAGCATGGTCCTTGACATCGATCGAGACGGTGGTAGGCGACATTGGCAGCTACATAGTTACTCACCCAGACTCCTTTGGAGAGGGATCTTTTGAGCGTGTTGCAGTATTGGTGCACGTCTCGGACCCTCTCCGGAGGTCGTGGGGAGTTATTTGCCGGTTAGGAATGGGGTCGGTCAGAGTGGGTTTGGAGACCGCCTCCATTTCAGAGATCCCATTCTTTACCCCGACAGACTCTGACCTTCACCTATATCCTGTCAGAGCGGGGGCCATCATACCGTTCAGACAGGGCAGGGGTAAGGTCTCCTGGGCAGAGGAGATGGAGGCGTTAGATATACGGTCTGTGATGCCGGGGGAGCAGACTACTTCACAGGGAAGGGCTCAGGAGACAGAGGTTGTTGGGCAGGATGAGGAGGCTGAGGCTCAGATTATAGTTCAGGAGGAGGCTCTAGAGACACAGTCGGGAGCTGTCGGATTCGCTCGGTCACCAGGATCCCCTCCGACTCCTTACCCGAGGATTGTTGATCTTGATTCTACTCGGATTGCTGAGGGGGATTCTCAGCACCTGGGGTTCGAGGAGGGGGATCTTTATCCGACGTCCAGACCCTTGACCCCTGATGAGCATGATAGCGAGAGTGATATATCAGGGCGTGACGAGGACTCAGTTTGGGTGGGATCATCATCGGCCTTGGCGCCAATCTCCACTGACAAATTACGCAGGGGCTACTCTCTGGAGGGGATGCGCTCATTTTTTTCAGCGGGAAGACGCCCGACTTCCTCAATTGCTGCAATCCGGGTTCCAAGTGCGCCTTACAGGGTTGTCAGAGCAAGGGCACAGAACAGTCAGATTAGTGAGAGTGAGGAGATTTTGGCTCCAAGATATACACGGGTAGAGCAGATTGATGGGGCTGCAGATTCGGAGGGTGAGTGGGAGGAGACCACAGAGAGAG
This sequence comes from Geranium rotundifolium, assembly GCA_963920655.1. Lineage (NCBI taxonomy): Eukaryota > Viridiplantae > Streptophyta > Magnoliopsida > Geraniales > Geraniaceae > Geranium > Geranium rotundifolium. Next base: position 14,930,735 of record OY987319.1, on the reverse strand, counting down.
GCTTAGTCTTGGGCAGTGAGGAGTTGGAGGTTGGAGGATTGAGAGAGATTGAGACTCCTGGCAGACACTATCACAGCGCACCGTTCAGTTTTTGTGGCTCTTCAAGAGTCCGGGTTCGCAGTGATAGATCCGTTGACCATCAGAGCACTCGGGTTTTCTTCACAGCTTGAGTTTCAGTTCAGCCCGGCAGGACCGGGGATGGGATCAGGCGAGATATCTATTTGGGACACTTCAATTCTCCGCATGACTAGCTGCGACATCTTCCCGGGGCTGATCGTGTGGGTTGGGGAGGTCCTAGCTTCTGGAGAGACCGTTTCTTTCCTCAACCTTCACGCCCCTTCAGTCCCCGCCGCGAGGAGAGACTTCTGGGACATTTTGAGACAAGTACACCACTCGGTAGGCCAGAAGTTTGCCCTTTTGGGTGACTTTAACACGGTCAGGGATCCGAGCGAGGTGGCCAATCAGGCGGTTCAGACAGACTGGAGAGCTTTCGACGCTTTTCTTACGGACTTGGGCCTTGTAGACTTCCCCATGTCGAACAAGGAGTTTACCGCATCCGGACCATGCTCGAGAGCGAGCAGGCTAGACCGCATCCTTCTCAGTCAGGATATGTTGGCTATCTTTGCCGACCCGATCCTTATAGGGCTGACAAAGATGCTCTCGGATCACAGCGCCATTCTTCTAGGCACCCAGGAAGCTGATTGGGGACCGAGACCCAGACAGTTCCTCAACGCCTGGTTGGATCATAGTGATTTCAAGAGCTTTGTGGCGGCAAAGTGGACCTCTTACATTGACGTTGTGGGCTGCCCAAACTATAGGTTATGGGCGAAGCTCAAACGTCTGAGGTCGGACTTAGCCACCTGGAACATCGACGTGTTTGGTCACATTGAGCATCAGATTTCCAGGACCAAAGCCAGCATTGAGGATGTAGAGGCTTTGGTGGGTATCAGACCACTTACTGAGGATGAGGAGGAGGATCGAGGCAGACTCCGGACCGAGTTTGTTGGCTTGGCGAAGACTCGTGCGGACATCTGGAGGCAGAAGTCGAGGGTTCGCTGGGCTCTAGAGGGAGACGGGAACACTCGGTACTTTCACAGATGCGCTGCGACGAGAGGCAACAGGAGTCGTATCAGATGTATGGTTATTGATGGCCAAGAGCAGACACAGCCAGAGCAGATTCACAGAGCGGCAGCGGACCACTTTCAGGCGCGTTTCCGGCCAGATGTTATTTCGCGACCTAGTTTGCCGCCACTCCCATTCAGGACTTTGCCACCGAGAGGATCAAAGTTTCTAGAGGCTGCTTTCACTGAGGAGGAGATCCTCTCGGCCCTCTCTGAGTGCGATGGGGGTACGGCCCCAGGCCCGGATGGCTTCACCATGAAATTCTTCCGCGAGATGTGGGATGTGATTAGAGAGGATGTCCTTGGTTTCTTCCATGATTTTTATCTCACAGGACGGATTGGGTCGGGTCTCAATGCCTCTTTCATAGCCTTGATTCCGAAGATTGAGACCCCTCGCGACTTCGCGCAGTTTAGACCGATTAGTCTTATTTCGGGGCCTTATAAGCTTTTGGCTAATGTTCTCTCCATATGCCTGAGACGATATATTGATGACTTGATTAGCAAGGTTCAATCTGGTTTCATTCGGGGTAGACAGCTGGTTGATGGGGTTCTGGTGGCGAACGAATTGATTGACATGGTTCGCAAGACACACTCTAGGGCAGCTATAGTGAATCTTGATTTTGAGAAATCTTTTGACCGGGTCGATTGGGGTTACCTTTTTTGGAGTGTTATGGCCGCTATGGGCTTTGGCCCAAGGTGGAGACACTGGATCTCTTCTTGTCTGGGATCCTCTGCTTCGGTCCTAGTCAATGGCTCCCCCACAAGCCAGTTTGACGTCAGGAGAGGAGTCAGGCAGGGATGCCTCTTATCCCCACTCATGTTCATTATAGCTGCGGAGGGGCTACACCTTCTTCTTCAGCGTCGAGAGGAGGCTGCACTTTTCAGGGGGATCCGGATGAGTGAGGAGGAGAGAGTCTCACATCTACAGTTTGCAGACGACACCCTCTTGTTTGTTGAGGCCGAGCCCCACCAGCTGTTCCAGCTCCGTTTGGTTTTACAGTACTTTGAGTGGGCATCAGGCTTGAGGATCAACTTCGACAAGTCGGTCTTGTTGGGGTTGAATCTGGAGGAGGGCGGTGACAGACGCTTAGCTAGAGCCTTCGGTGGTGTGGTCGGACAACTTCCTCTACCTTACTTGGGTTTCAGCTTGGGGGCAGATTACCGACGGGTGGCGACTTGGGAACCGATTGTGGCCAAGTTCAGGACCAGATTAGCTTTGTGGCAGGCGAGCACACTCTCTTTTGGAGGCCGGATCACGCTGATTAAGGCGGCTCTCTCGAGCTTGCCTATTTTCTACATGTCTCTCTTCCGGGCTCCCAGGACTACCACTGCTGTGATGGAGTCCATTATGAGGAGGTTCCTATGGAGAGGCAAAGGTGGACGCCGGGGACTTGCGAAGGTTAGGTGGGAGCGTGTCTGTAGACCGATCAGACAGGGAAGCTTGGGCATCCGTCGCCTTCAGGAGGTCAATAACGCTCTGCTGTTGAAATAGTGGTGGCGATTCGCAACAGAACCGAATCCATTATGGAGGAGGATACTGTGTGCGAAATACGGTTGGGACATGTCGTCATGGGACTTTTCTTCGCTTCCTTTCTCTGGTCACTCGGGGTCGAGGGCTTTGCGGGATATTCTTGGTCTCTCGTCTCTCCAGGCTTTTCCTAGGATTTTTGGACCGGGATGTGTTCGTTGGAGACTTGGTGACGGCAGACAGATCAGATTCTGGGATGACTGCTGGTTGGGAGATTTTTGTTTGCGAACCAGGTTTCACAGATTATACAGACGTGTGAGCCACCCGTGCCATTCAGTTCACGATGCATGGGTTCTCGAGGGTTTGTCTATTCCTTTCCGCGGGGTGCTGCCAGCCAGGACGGGGTTGGAGTTTGCAGAGCTACTTACGGTACTTGGCACGTGAGTGGGATGAGACCACAGAGAGAGACTTAGTCTTGGGGAGAGAGGAGCTGGAGGTTGGAGGTTTGAGGGAGATTGAGGAGGATGAGGAGGAGGAGTGGATAGAAAGCCCGAGAATGGAGGAGGAGGGTCTCTCGGCTGCAGACATCACGGCGGCGGATGTGGGGAGGGTCGTTGAGCTGTTGGGAGGCTCTCTTCCAACTCAGAGTTGAGCTATCACTCTTCCAGCAGGGCCGTGGGCTCCCGCTCAGCAATGAAGCTCTTGAGTTGGAACGCTAGGGGTCTGGGCTCGGCTCACAGTTTTCGTGGCTCTACAAAAGTCCAGGTTTGCAGTGATAGATCCGTTGACCATCAGAGCACTCGGGTTTTCTTCCCAGTTTGAGTTTCAGTTCAGTCCGGCTAGACCGGGGTTGGGATCAGGCGAGATATCTATTTGGGACACTTCAGTTTTTCGCATGACCAGCTGCGACATCTTCCCGGGGCTGATCGTGTGGGTTGGTGAGGTCCTAGCTTATGGAGAGACCGTTTCTTTCCTCAACCTTCACGCCCCTTCGGTCCCCGCCGCGAGGAGAGACTTCTGGGACATTTTAAGACAGGTACACCACTCGGTAGGCCATAAGTTTGCCCTTTTGGGTGACTTTAACACGGTCAAGGATCCGAGCGAGGTGGCCAATCAGGCGGTTCAGGGAGATTGGAGAGCTTTCGACGCTTTTCTTACGGACTTAGGCCTTGTCGACTTCTCTATGTCGAACAAGGAGTTTACCTGGTTCGGACCATGCTCGAGAGCGAGCAGGCTAGACCGCATCCTTCTTAGTCAGGATATGTTGGCTATCTTTGCAGACCCGATCCTTATGGGGCTGATGAAGATGCTCTCGGATCACAGCACCATTCTTTTAGGCACCCAGGAGGCTGATTGGGGACCGAGACCCAGACGGTTCCTCAACGCCTGGTTGGATCATAGTGACTTCAAGAGCTTTGTGGCGGCAAAGTGGACCTCTTACATCCCGATCCAAACTATAGGTTATGGGCGAAACTCAAACGTCTGGAACATCAAGGTGTTTGGTCACATTGAGCATCAGATTTCCAGGACCACAGCCAGCATTGAGGCTTTAGACGCTTTGGTGGGTATGAGACCACTTACTTAGGATGAGGAGGAGGATCGAGGCAGACTCCGGACCGAGCTTGTGGGCTTGGCGAAGACTCGTGCGGACATCTGGAGGCAGAAGTCGAGGGTTCGCTGGGCTCTAGAGGGAGACAGGAACACTCGGTACTTTCACAGATGCGCTGCGACGAGATGCAACAGGAGTCGTATCAGATGTATGGTTATTGATGGCCAAGACCAGACACAGCCAGAGCAGATTTGCAGAGCGGCAGTGGATCCCTTTCAAGCACGTTTCCGGCCAGATGTTATTTTGCGACCTAGTTTGCCGCCACTCCCATTCCGGACTTTGCCACCGGGAGGATCAGAGTTTCTAGAGGCTGCTTTCACTGAGGAGGAGATCCTCTCGGCCCTCTCTGAGTGCGATGGGGGTAAGGCCCCAGGCCCAGATGGCTTCACCGTGAGATTCTTCCGCGAGATGTGGGATGTGATTAGAGAGGATGTCCTCGGTTTCTTTCATGATTTTCATCTCACAGGATGGATTGGGTCGGGTCTCAATGCTTCTTTCATAGCCTTGATTCCGAAGATTGAGACCCCTAGCGACTTCGCGGAGTTTAGACCGATTAGTCTTATTTCGGTGCCTTATAAGCTTTTGGCTAAGGTTCTTTCCATACGACTGAGACGGTATATTGATGACTTGATTATTGAAGTTCAGTCTGGCTTCATTCGGGGTAGACAGCTAGTTGATGGGGTTCTGGTGGCGAACGAGTTGATTGACATGGTTCGCAGGACACACTCCAGGGCAGCTATAGTGAAGCTTGATTTTGAGAAAGCTTTTGACCGGGTCGATTGGGGTTACCTTTGGAGTGTTATGGCCACTATGGGCTTTGGCCCAAGGTGGAGACACTGGATCTCTTCTTGTCTGGGATCCTCTGCTTCGGTCCTGGTCAATGGCTCCCCCACAAGCAAGTTTTGACATCAGGAGAGGAGTCAGGCAGGGATGCCCGTTATCCCCACTCCTATTCATTATAGCTGCGGAGGGGCTACACCTTCTTCTTCAGCATGGAGAGGAGGCTGCACTTTTCAGGGGGATCCGGATGAGTGATGAGGAGAGAGTCTCACATTTGGTTTTACATTATTTTGTGTGGGCGTCAGGCTTGAGGATCAACTTCGACAAGTCGGTCTTGTTGGGGTTGAATCTGGAGGAGGGCGGTGACAGACGCTTAGCTAGAGCCTTCGGTGGTGTGGTCGGACAACTTCCTCTACCTTACTTGGGTTTCAGCTTGGGGGCAGATTACCGACGGGTGGCGACTTGGGAACCGATTGTGGCCAAGTTCAGGACCAGATTAGCCTTGTGGCAGGCGAGCACACTCTCTTTTGGAGGCCGGATCACGCTGATTAAGGCGGCTCTCTCGAGCTTGCCTATTTTCTACATGTCTCTCTTCCGGGCTCCCAGGACTACCACTGCTGTGATGGAGTCCATTATGAGGAGGTTCCTATGGAGAGGCAAAGGTGGACGCCGGGGACTTGCGAAGGTTAGGTGGGAGCGTGTCTGTAGACCGATCAGACAGGGAGGCTTGGGCATCCGTCGCCTTCAGGAGGTCAACAACGCTCTGCTGTGGAAATGGTGGTGGCGATTCGCAACAGAACCGAATCCATTGTGGAGGAGGATATTGTGTGCGAAATACGGATGGGACATGTCGTCATGGGACTTTTCTTCGCTACCTTTCTCTGGTCACTCAGGGTCGAGGGCTTTGCGGGATATTCTTGGTCTCTCGTCTCTCCAGGCTTTTCCTAGGATTTTTGGACCGGGATGTGTTCGTTGGAGACTTTTTGAAGGCAGGCAGATCAGATTCGGGGATGACAGCTGGTTGGGAGATTTTTGTTTGCGAACCAGGTGTCACAGATTATACAGACGTGTGAGCCACCCGGGCCATTCAGTTCACGATGCATGGGTTCTCGAGGGTTGGTCTATTCCTTTTCGTGGGGTGCTGCCAGCCAGGATGGGGTTGGAGTTTACAGAGCTACTTACGGTACTTGGCACGGTCAGACCGACAGAGGGGATTCGTGACCAGATCTGGTGGCCATCTGATGGGAGGGGATACACAGCGAGTAGGGGCTACCACATGTTGTTGGGGACAGATCAGGCAGTTCCGGTAGACTGGGCTTCGAGGCTGTGGGATACGCCAGTTCCTCCAAATTTCAGGAGTTTTGGATGGCTGGTTCTTCAGGGCAGTTTACCGACCATGGGCGCTCTTGCTTTCAGGGGGGTCATCCCGATTGGTCATCGCATGTGTGCTCTGTGCGATAGGAGGGAGGAGACGACAGAGCACCTTATGCTCTCCTGCAGGTGGACTAGGAGATTCTGGAGAGAGATACACAGATGGTGGGGTATCCAGCTCCCTCCCACTCAGACAGTTCATGATCTCTTCATGGGGTGGAGAGCCAGAGTAGCAGACAGGGGAGCGAGGAGGGCCTTGAGCAGACTCGTGACGATGGTCTTTTGGTACATCTGGGTCACCAGGAACGGCAGGATCTTCAGGGACAAGGAGCGTTCGCCTGGAGAGACCCTCAGACTACTTCAGATGCGGTCGTATACTCTGGTGCAGGCAGACGAGGGACGGGACATCCCAGTCTTGGACGGGGGAGCGCATTTTAGCCACCTGGTGCGCGAACCCGAGGTTGGTACTCCAGGCTATTCTTTCTTAGCTTATCTCTTTGTTTGGGCCGTGTTTTTTGGGGGCTCTGTCTTTTATTTCTTTGTTTTGGGGCTCAGTTTTCCTTTTTTTCATTTGTACTCTGCTCTTTCCATTTATATTATTCATTATTGCTGAACAAAAAAAAAACATAGGCTCAAGCAATTAATTTTACCACAAAATCATGAATGTTTGATTCATCTAGAGAGCAACCAGCCTCTGATACCACTGTTGGGGTTCCCGGGATCTCAAGCACAATGGAAGCGACGATTATTAACTGATAACCCACCATAGGAACGTTTGCAATCAATAGATGAATCATAAAACCGAGGAAAGATCCGATCTTTTACTTCTCATAGCGTGAAATCTCCCGATCAAAGAGATACTTTGGACCTAGTCATTTATGTCTCGCACACACTGGAATACGAAGTTAGAATTCAACTAGTGGCTACTAGACCACCAAAGAACCCTCTCGCACTCATTCTCTAGCTCCCAATGTAACAACTAGAGATTTTGGAGAAATAGCTCATATTGCATGAATGCCTTGTGGAGGCACTCACCCTTGGCCTCTATTTATAGGTTTAGGTGAGTGCCTTAAGGCTTTTCCCATCAGGTCGATATGGCGATCGCCACACCCAAAGTGACGATCGTCACCCTCCACAATTGTTCGTTGCGAATATTCCTATTCTCCTTTTGGACCTCCTGATTCCCATCGAGTAGGCATCGGTTCTCGCTCATGGTGAGCGATCCTGTACGCCCGTGACCCATTGGCAGATCGGTGTAAGATCTTATATCACCCGATCCATCACTAACGGTCTTTAGTAAGACGTAGTGATTATCCAATGTCCATGAGTGTATCGATCGGTTCGATATCTCCTTTCTGTCATCTAAAGGTTCTACTGTTATTGTGTAAATACTAACGACTTTAGATGAAGTTATCGCTTGATACATTATCATAACACAATAATAATGTAAATGCCATACATTTCGAAATAGAAGATTACATAGAAAAGAATTGGAATAGGGCACCAGCTCTAACACGAATGTTATAAGTGCCCCTGCTCGGACAGGGGATAGGTCCAGGTTGGAGTCAGTCGGAATGATGGTGGGGATGTCGGAAGTGTGAACAACCTCCAGACCTACTACAACCGATCTCTCTTCTAGCCGGTAATCTACTCCCCAAGATCTCCGAAGGGGGTCCAAGACGTGCACCAATACTGCAACACGCTCGAAACATATCGCCAATGGAGTTTGGGTGAGTAACTATGAAACTGCCAATACCGCATGCTACCGTATGAATTGAATCCAAAGACCAGGCTAACAACGAGATACCCTGGATGTGTACACAGTGAAACCCCCCGCCATGTAAGAACCGGTCACAATCAGCCGAGTAGAAGAAGAACCACTGACGAAGATCTGTCCACTGATCAGCCTGAAGAGTTTGTCAATCGCGCTAGCATATGCGAAGGATAGCAGAAACACTTGCTGCACCAAATCTGAAATCGTGACCACCTCCGAGCCTATGCCCCACATCTCCGAGAGAAGAGCTCGTCGATCAAAATCTCGGACCGCCACTGCGATGATACAAAACTGAAACAACTGCAAGGAGGTGCGAAATAAAACGCGGCTTCGAACCGAGGTGGTCGAAAGGGTAACCCAAGGCTCGTGAGAAGTGACCGGAGTGGTCGATGAATCAATGTAAGGCTCGCTAGGAGTGGGGAATGTCGTCCAGCTGCCACAATGATGGTGCAGCCCCAAAGAACCAATCCGTGTAATGCAGATATCGCCTCCAAGCGAGCTTGCTCTGAAGCAAAATGGACAAAAGCGTAGAACCGAAGGGCGAAAAAGATGACCGAACTCCGTGTTCGAAGGGCCAGTTGGCAAATTACCCATGTAGGTCGGAAAAACGGATTCAGAAGCCTCTTCTGATTTTCGTGCCGTACGTGGGATAAATTTTACAACCCGATTGCTTAAGGTCTCACCTTCGGCATAAGCCAAAACCACCAAATCAACCAATGTGCCCGAAGGGTGAGTCGGTAAATTATCTAAATGGGTCGGAAACCCGGATTTGGAAGCCCCCTCCAATTTCCGATCCGCAGGTGTGATAATTTTTTTGTTTCCATCGCCTCAGATCTCATTACGGTAAAAGCCGAATAAACCGCATCAACCGAAAAGGCGGACCGGTCTGACGAATCTACACAATCAGTTACGAGAGAGTGGACTAAAGCAGTCAAAGGTCTTTACCCCTCTCTAATTTCACTACACTTACGATCCAAAGAGCATTTCAGATCGGCTAGAGAAGAACTAGTTGGTTTCACCAAAGTAACCGGATCAACCGGTTCGGAAAATATTGCAGCAAAAGGAGTTTCTGAACAAATAACCGTAGTGTGTACCTTGTGAGACGAGATGGCCGGTCCTACCTGCAAGGAAGCCCCTGAATAAAAGGAACCCAAGGTGACCGGAGAAGGGACCGATTGAGATCTGCCCGGTTTGGAATTTCCGGTCTGCTGCACGTCATGGGCTAGCCCGCCAGGTCTGCCCGAAGCATAATGGGCCTCGCCAAGTCCTGCCACCAGGTCTGCTCACAGCAGCTTGGGCCTGAGCCAAGAGGGCTTCACCTGGCCCAGTTATCGCCCGCGGCCCGACTCTCCTCGCCTGTCCATTGGAGCTCGTCATTGCTGCAGCTTCAGGCGCCGGAGCCACCGTGTCGTATCTGAGTCGCCGGAACGCTTCAGCACCCCAGACCGTGCCCATCGACCGCTTTGGTTCTCGAGTAGACTCGGTGCGGACTACCTCGGCCAATGATTACCCTCGGTCTCCGACAAGAGCCTCTCGCGTTGCCTCTGTGATCGTTGTTGTCACCAGTTCTACCTGTCCTCGCCGCCAAGACTCGGCTCAAAGAGTACTTGACCAATCTGGTGGCCTGATCTCCCTCACCGATTACCAAAACGAATAGGCTAGGGTTTGCATCCGCCCTAGCCGCCACCCCGCGAGTTTGAAAAACCTCGAGCGTTCACCTGACGTCCGATCGGCCTGGAAACGGTGTGACTCGCATCCTGAGCCCTCAAAAAAGCCCCTCCAGCGCCAGAGAACCGTAGAGGGCCCCTCGACCGAGTCTCCATAGCCGATCTGGTTGTGACCTCGCTATGCCCAACCTGAAACGACGAGACTCCTCCTCCACCTGCCTAACGTCGTGGTCGGCTCGCCCTTGCCTCGGTCTGCCAGAAACGTCACCTCCAGCCTTCGCCGAGTGTTTCCTCCATGATTTCCTCTCATCCTCCTGATCTGTAACGATTTCCAGATCTGTTAGAGGGTCAAATCGATTGGAATTGTAGGTTGATGGTGTTCAGCATCACCCCATCGAACTCTCCCACCCTGACGAAGAAAACGAGACCAAAAACGACCCCAGCACCCTCGCCGGAGCTGTCCGTAATAGGTCGCCTGAAATCACATCTCTAGAGAGCGAATTGTCATCCCAATGTAGTGTCATATGAGTTTTTTTTTCCTGATCAGGAATAAAAGATATTATAAATGACGAGAAATAAAAAGGTACAAGAAGTCAAAAAGGGGAAAATATAGCCCCAAACCAGCAAAGGGGAAAACAAAGCCCTCAAAACACCTAGAAAACACTGAAAAAGAGCTAAGAAAAGATAGAACCGAGTACCAACCTCAGGTTCGCGGACCAGGTGGCTAGAGTGTGCTCCCCCGGCCAAGTCTGGATGTCTCGCCCCTCATCCGCCTGCACCAGAGTATAAGAGCGCATCTGTAACAGCCTGAGAGCCGCTCCGGGTGATCCTCGTCCCTAAAAATCCGGCCGTTCCTGGAGACCCAGATATACCAGAAACCCATCGTGATAAGCCTGCTCCATGCCCTCCTCGCTCCTCTGTCCGCGACTCTGGCTCTCCACCCCATGAAGAGATCGTGGACTGTGTGAGTACCAGGGAACATGATGTCCTACCACCTGTGAATCTCTCTCAAGAATCTTCTAGTCCAGCTGCAGGAGAGCATAAGATGCTCCGTTGTCTCCTCCCTCCTATCACCAAGGGCATACATGCAATGACCGATCGGGATGATCCCCCTGTCCTTAAGTACCAGCCACCCGAAACTCCTGAAATTCAGCGCAACCGGCATGCCCCACAGCCTCGAAGCCCAGTCCACCGAATTGGCCCGATCTGTCCCCAGCAACATATGATAGCCTCTCCTGTCAGACGTCAACAAGATCTGGTCGCGAACCCCATCTGTCGGTCTAATAGTGCCAAGTAATTTAAGTACTTCTGCAAACTCTAGCCCTGCTCTGGCTGGCAACACCCCACGGAAGGGAATGGACCATCTATTAAGTACCCATTCATCACGAACTGAATGACTTGGGTGACTCACACGGCGGTAAAGTCTGTGGAACCTGGTCCTCAAGCAAAAATCCCTCAGCCAATAATCATCCCAGAATCTGATCTGACAGCCATCACCAAGTCTCCAACGAACACACCCAGTCCCAAAGATCCTAGGAATGGCCTACAAGACGAAAGGCCGAGAATATCCCGCAAAGCCCTCGACCCTAAGTGACCAGAGAAAGGTAAAGAAGAGAGATCCCAAGACGACCTATCATAACCGTATTTTGCGCACAAAATCCTCCTCCACAAAGGACTCGGTTCTGTCGCGAACCGCCACCACCCTTTCAACAGCAGAGCGCTGTTGACCTCCTGAAGGCGACGTACACCCAATCCTCCCTGCCTGTTCGGCCTACAAACAAGCTCCCATCTGAATACATTCCAAAAATGGGACAAGAGGGAGTGCATAGGTGATTTCCGGCAACTTTCCGGCAGAGCTCCGGCCATCTCCGGCAACGTCCGATCAGGACGATTTTCACACCGATCTGCTCGACATGGGAAGGAGAGTGCAATGGGGTGGTGATTCCGTTCATCACCTCCTCATCTCCAACCGTTTCGATCACGCTGGGGGAACGATGTTGAGTCGAGAGGCGCCTCGGCCAGGCTTGGAGACGCCGGCGTTAAAGGCAGGAGGAGGGAGGACGAACCGGCGGCGCTGTTACCTGTGCAGAACCCGAACCCTAGTGCGAGGAGGAGCGATCACTCCTGGAGGTGGCCGAGGGCACCACTGCGCCTTTGCGAAGACTCCTCCATATGCGATGACGGAAACACCAGGCGACGGCCCGATCGGCCAGGTAAGGGCGTGGCGGCGGCTACCCAAACCCTAATGGTGCAGCAATCGCATCATAGTCAAGGGGCAGAGGGTGAGGGCGTCGGCTCCAGAGGCGGTCTTCGACGGATCGCATGCGTTGGGGGAGGCTCGATCAGGTTCACCCTTCAGACAAACCGGACCGGCAGTGGCAAGAGCCAACCACGCCGTCGTCGTAGTCGTCGCAGAACCGATCCACCTGCACGGTCAACGGGGAGCGACAGAGCGAAGCGAAGAGAAGTCCTGTGGGACGCGGAGACGCTTAGCCGGCTACACAACAGCAGGGAGGCTTCAACGACCATCGCGGCAGCTCGATCGGGCCATACCGGACTGGTGGCCAACGTTGGTGGGCTGTCGAAGCGCGTCGGCCCAGGGACGACCCAAATGGCACTGGCCCGCCCAACCTCAAACGGCCCAATTCCTCTAGGGCAGATCGACGTCAAGGTACGGAGCCTTCAAAATCCGGTTCCAACACCGATTAACTCCGGTTAATTTTTCTTGGTAGTGAAGAGATCGTGAACTGTCTGAGTAGAAGGAAACTGTATACCCCACCATCTATGGATCTCCCTCCAGAATCTCCTAGTCCAGCTGCAGTATAGCATAAGATGCTCAGTCGTCTCCTCCCTCCTACCGCACAGAACACACATGCGACGACCACTCAAGATGGTTCCCCTGAAAGCAAGAGTGCCTCTAGTCGGTAAACTGCCCTGAAGAACATGCCATCCAAAACCCCTGAAATTTGGCGGAACTGACATATCCCATAGTCTCAAAGCCCAGTCTTTAACTGAAGCTGCCTGATCCGTCCCCAACACCATGTGGTACCCCCTCCTCGCAGTGTAGCCTCTCCTATCTGATGCCAACCAGATCTGGTCGCGAATCCCATTTGTCGATCTGATAGTGCCAAGAACCGTAAGTTAGGTCGCGAATCCCATTTTGGGTCTGGGTATGTCCGTTGGACTGTCCTGGTGTATTTTCTACATGTTTCTCTTCCGGTCCCCCAGGACAACTATTGCTGTGATGGAGTCCATTATGAGGAGGTTCCTGTGGAGAGGCAAAGGTGGAAGCCGGGGGTTTGCGAAGGTTAGGTGGGAGCGTGTTTGTAGGCCGATCAGACAGGGAGGCTTGGGCATCCGTCGCCTTCAGGAGGTCAACAATGTACTGTTGTTGAAATTGTTGTGGCGATTCGCAACAGAGCCGAATCCATTGTGGAGGAGGATTCTGTGTGCGAAATACGGATGGGATAGGTCGTCTTGGGACATTTCTTCGCTGCCTTTCTCTGGCCACTCAGGGTCGAGAGATTTGCGGGATATTCTTGATCTCTCGTCTCTTCAGGCTTTTCTTAAGATTTTTGGGTCTTGGTGTGTCCGTTGGAGACTTTGAGATGGTAGACAGATCAGATTCAGGGATTATTGTTGGTTGGAAGATTTTTGCTTTAGAACCAGGTTTCACAGACTATACAGGCGTGTGAGTCACCCGGGCCCTTCCGAGGGGTGCTGCCAGCTAGAGCAGGGTTAGAGCTTGCAGATCTACTTACGATACTTGGCACTGTCAGACCGACAGATGGGACTCGTCATCAGATCTGGTGGCAATCTGATAAGAGAGGATACACTGCGAGTAGGGGCCATCACATGTTGTTGGGGACGGATCAGGCAGTTTCGGTACACTGAGCTTCGAGACTGTGGGATACGCCAGTTCCGCAAAACTTCAGGAGTTTTGGATGGCTGGTTCTCCAGGGCAGTTTACCGACTAGAGGCGCTCTTGCATTCAGGGGGGTCATCCCAATTGGTCATCGCATGCGCTCTGTGCAGTAGGAGGGAGGAGACGGCGGAGCACCTTATGCTCTCTTGCAGGTGGAATAGGAGATTCTGGAGAGAGATTCACAGATGGTGGGGTATCCAGTTTCCTTCTCCTCAGACAGTTCACGATCTCTTCATAGGGTGGAGAGCCAGAGTTGCAGACAGAGTTGCAGACTCGTCACGATGAGTTTCTGGTACATTTGGGTCACCAGGAACGGAAGGATTTTCAGAGATGAGGAGAGATCACCTGGAGAGTTTCTTAGACAACTTCAGTTGCGTTCTTAAACTCTGGTGCAGGCAGACGAGAGACGAGACCTCCTGCCTTGGACTGGGGATCGCACATTAGCCACCTGGTGCGCAAGCCCGAGGTTGGTACTCCAGTCTAGAGAAAGGCAGCGAAGAAAAGTCCCAAGACGACCTGTCCCATCGGCTCTGTTGCGAATCGCCACTACCATTTCAACAGCAGTGCACTGATGACCTCCTGAAGGCGACGGATGCCCAAGCCTCCCTGTCTGATCGGCCTACAGACACGCTCCCACCTAACCTTCGCAAACCCCCGGCGTCCACCTTTGCCTCTCCACAGGAACCTCCTCATAATGGACTCCATCACAACAATAGTAGTCATGGGGGCCCGGCCTACAGACATGCTCCCACCTGTGATCCGTCCACCAAAAGAGAGTGTGCTCGCCTGCCACAAAGCTAACCTGGTCCTGAACTTGGCCAAAATCGGCTCCCAAGTTACCACTTGTCGGTAATATACCCCCAAGCCGAAACCCAAATAAGGTAGAGGAAGTTGTCCGACCAAACAACAAAAAGCTCTAGCTAAGCGTCTGTCACCACCCTTCTCTAGATTCAACCTCAACAAGACCGACTTGCCGAAGTTGATCCTCAGGCCTGACGCCCACTCAAAATACTGTAAAACCAACCGCAGCTGGAACAGCTGATGACGCTCAGCCTCAACAAATAAGAGGGTGTCGTCTGCAAACTGAAGATGTGAGACTCTCTCCTCATCGCTCACCCGGATCTCCCTAAAAAGCGCAGCCTCCTCTCCACGCTAAAGAAAGAGGTGTAGCCCCTCCGCTGCAATAATGAACATGAGTGGGGATAAAGGGCATCCCTGTCTGACTACTCTTTTGATGTCAAACTGGCTCGTGGGGGAACCATTGACCAGGACCGAAGCAGAGGAGCCCAGACAAGAAGCAATTCAGTGTCTCCAATTAGGGCCAAAGCCCATAGCGGCCATAACGCTCCAAAGGTAACTCCAATCGACCCCGTCAAAACCTTTCTCAAAATCAAGCTTGACCACTGTCGCCCTAGAGCGTGTCCTGCGAACCATGTCAATCAATTCGTTTAACACCAGGACCCCATCAACTAGCTGTCTACCCCGGATGAAGCCAGATTGTACCTCGCTAATCAAATCATCAATAAACCGTCTCAATTGTATGGAAAGAACCTTAGCCAAAAGCTTATAAGGTCCCGAAATAAGACTAATCGGTCGGAACAGTGCAAAGTCGCGTGGTGTCTCAATCTTCGGAATCAAGGCAATGAATGAAGCATTGAGGCCCGCCTTAATCCTCCCCGTCAAATGAAAATCATGAAAGAAACCGAGGACATCCTCCTTTAATCACGTCCCACATCTCGCGAAAGAAGCGCATGGTGAAGCCATCTGGACATGTGGCCTTACCCCCATCGCACTCTGAAAGGGTCGAGAGGATCTCCTCCTCGGTGAAAGCAGCCTCTAAAATATCAGAACCCCCGATGGCAAAGTCCGGAATGGAAGTGGCGGCAAACTAGGTCTCAAAATAAAATCTGGCCGGAATCTCGCCTGAAAATGATCTACTGCTGCTCTGCGGATCGGCTCTGGCTGTGTCTGCTCCTGACCGTCAATAACCATACACTGGATACGACTCCTCCTGCCTCTCGTCGCGGCACATCTGTGAAAGTACCGAGTGTTCCTATCTCCCTCAAGAGCCCAGCGAACCCTCGATTTCTGCCTCCAGATGTCCGCGCGAGTCTTCGCCAAGCCCACAAGCTCGGTTCGGAGTCTTCCTTGATCCTCCTCCTCAACCTCAGTAAGTGGTCTCACCCCCACCAAAGCCTCTAAAGCCTCAATGCTGGCTGTGGTCCTGGAAATCTGGTGCTCAACGTGACCAAACACCTCAATGTTCCAGGTGGCCAAGTCTGACCTCAGACGTTTGAGCTTCTTCCACAACCTAAAGTTTGGGCAGCCCACAACGTCAGTGTAAGAGGTCCACTTTGCCGCCACAAAGCTCTTGAAATCACTATGATCCAACCAGGCGTTGAAGAACCGTCTGGGTCTCGGTCCCCAATCAGCCTCCTGGGGGCCTAACAGGTTGGCACAATGATCCGAGAGCATCTTTGTGAGTCCCGTGAGGATCGGGTCTGCAAAGATGTCCAACATATCCTGACTGAGGAGGATGCGGTCAAGCCTACTCGCTCTCGAGCGTGGCCCGAACCAGGTAAAATCCTTGTTCGACATGGGGAAGTCGACAAGGCCTAAGTCCGTGAAAAAACGTCGAAAACTCTCCAATCTGCATGCACCGCCAGATTGCCTACCTCGCTCGGATCCCTGATGACCGTATTGAAGTCACCCAAAAAGGCAAACTTCTGACCTACCGACTGGTGAACCTGTCTCAAAATGCCCCAGAAATCCCTCCTCGTTGCGGTAGCCGAGGGGGCGTGAAGGTTGAGGAAAGAAACGGTCTCTCCAGAAGCTAAGACCTCCCCAACCCACACGATCAGCCCCGGAAAGACGTCGCAGCTGGTCATGCGAAGGGCTGTAGTGTCCCAAATAGATATCTCCCCTGAACCCAACCACGGTCCTGCCAGACTGAACTGAAACTCATACTGGGAAGAAAACCTGAGTGCTCTGATGATCATCGGATCTACCACTGTGAACCTGGACTCTTGAAGAGCCACGAAGACTGGACGTTGCGCCGTGATAGTGTCTGCCAGGAGTCTGCGCTTGTGAACTGAGCCCAGACCCCTAGCATTCCAACTCAAGAGCTTCATTGCTGAGCGGAAGCCCACGGCCCCGCTGGAAGAGTGACAGCTCCACTTTGAGTCGGAAGAGAGCCTCCCAACAAATCAACAACCCTTCCCACATCCGCCGCCGTGATGCTCATAGCTGAAAGTCCCTCCTCCTCACTCTTCGAGGTCTGAACTACCAACTCCGAGAGCTCTCCCTCCTCGACATCCTCCTCAATCCCTCTTAGGACTCCAACCTCCACCTCCTCTCTACCCGGGACTAAGTCTCCCTCCGTGGTCTCCTCCCCCTCATCATCCGACTCCTCAGCCCCGTCTATCTCCTCTACCAGTGCATCTCTCAAAGCTGAAAACTCCTCTCTCTCTCTGGTCTGACTGGACTGGGTCCTGTCTCTGAAAATCCTATAAGGCGCGCGCGGAACCCGTATCGTAGAGACTGAAGACGTCGCGCGTCTCCCAGCAGAGAAAAACGAGCGCATCCCCTCCAGAGAGTAGCCCCTACGCAAACTATCCGTGGAGATCGGTGCCAGGGCCGAAGACGATCCCACCCAAACTGTGTCCTCGTAGCCCTGGGAGGTCACCCTCACTATCGTGATCATCGGGGGTCAAAGGTATGGATGTCGGATAAAGACCCTCCTCCTCGAATCCAAGGCACAATGAGTCTCCCCGCTGACCCGAGTAGAATCAAGGTCAACAATCCTCGGGTAAGGTGTCGGAGGGGATCCTAGAGTCCGAGCAAAGCCCATCGTCTCCCGCAAAGCGATCTCCCCCTAAGCTCCAGTCTGTGTCTCTAAAGCCTCCTCCTGGACAATGATTAGAGTCTCAGCCTGCGTCTCAGTGACCTAATCCTGCTCATCAATCACTGTCTCTTGAACCTCTCCCTGTGAGGTAGAGTGCTCCCTCAATAGCTCCTTCTGTGTCTCCATCAAGACGTGCACCAATACTGCAACACACTCAAAACTGCCCTCGTCAATGGATTCCGGGTGAGTAGAAATGAAGCTGCCAATAGCGGCTACTATCGTCTCAATCGAGGCCGAGGACCATGCTGTCAACGGAATCCCCCAGATGTGTACCCAGCGAAATACTCCACCCTGCATGAATCTGTCACAGTCAGCCGAGTAGAAGAAGAACCAGCGACGAAGGTCTGCACACTGATCTGCCCGGAGTCTGTCTATCGCGCTGGCATCCAAAGGACAAAAGGAACACACGTCGTCCCAAGTCTGAGAGTGCGTCGATCAAAGTCAAGGACTGCCACGGCTAAGATGCAAAACTGGAACCGCTGCGTGGAGCTGTGGGAACCTAATATTATGGCGCTGTGATCCGAGAGCATCTTCGTCAATTCCGTGAGAATCAGATTTGCGAAGAGAGCCAGCATGTCCTGACTAAGGAGGATACGATCTAGCCGGCTCGCGAGCGAGCGGGGACCGTACCAGGTGAAATCCTTGTTCGACATGCGGAAGTCGACAAGGGCTAGGTCTGTAACGAAAGTGCCAAACTCTCCAATCTGCCTGGACCGCCTGATTGGTCACCTCACTTGGATCCCTGACCGTGTTGAAGTTCCGAAAAGGGAAAACTTCTAGCCTACCTAAATACCCCAAAAATCGCTTCTCGCAGCGGAGAGTGAAAGGGTATGACGGTTGAGGAAGGAGACGATCTCTTCAGAAGTTATGACCTCCCCAACCCATACGATCAGCCCCGGGAAAATGTCGCAGCTTGTCATGCAAAGTTCTGTCGAGTCCCAAATCGAAACCTCGCCCGAACCCAACCTTGGTCCTGCTAGACTGAACTGCTACTCGAACTGAGAAGAAAACACATTGCTGAGCGGGAGCCCTCGGCCTTGCTAGGAAAGCAATATCAGATCCACTCTGAGTCGGAAGCGAACCTCCTAACAGATCAATAACCCTCTCGACATCGGCCGCCGTGATACTCTATGCCGAAAGACCCGACTCCGAAACCTCAACCTCCTCTTCCTCCTCTTCAATCTCCCTCAGAACTCTAACCGCCTCCTCCCCTCTACCCAAATTTTGATCCCCAGAGGCCTCCTCCCACTCTCCATCCGAGTCCGATAACCCACCTATCTCCTCTACTCGTGTATCTCCCGACCCTGAGAACTCTTCCCTCCCCTCACCTTGTGTGGACTGAGTCCTGCCTCTGATAATCCTGATCGGTGCACGAGAAACCCGTATCGAAGAGACTGAAGAAGTCAGGCGGCTCCCTACATAGAAAAAGGAGCGTATCCCCTCCAAAGAGCAGCCTCTGCGCAGACTGCCCGCTGAGATTGGTCCTAAGGCCGATGCCGAACCTGCCCAAACTTAGTTCTCGTCTCTCCCAGCTAGCTCGCCCTCACTGTCATGATCATCTGGGGTCAAAGGTCTGGACGTCGGATAGAGACTACCCTCCTCGAAGCCCAAGCACAATGAGTCCCCTTCACCGACCTGAGTAGAATCAAGATCAACAACTCTCGGGTAGGGCATCGAAGGGGACGTTGGAGTTCGAACAAAGGAAACCGCCTCTCGCGATGAGTCCATCCCCTGAGTACCAAACTGCGCGTTCAAAACCTCCTCCTGAACAACAATCTCTTCTCCTAGAACACTCTGAGCGTCAGCCTCTGCCTCCGTATCATCCTCCAGAACAACCCCCTGCATCCCTTGAACCTCCCTCCGAGGGTCATCCAGTATCTCCATGATCTCCCCCTGGGTCATAGTGTGCTCCACTAGAACCTCCATCAGCGCCCCCATAGCCTTCGACTCCTCGGCCCAGGAAACCCTAACCCGACCCTTCCTGAACGGTACAAGTGCTCCTGCACGGACAGGGGATAGGTTCAGGTCGAGGTCAGTCTGAGCGGTGGTGGCGATGTCGGAAAAGTCAACAACCTCTAGACTAACTCTGACGAACCCCTCTCCTAACCGGAAATCTACTCCCCAAGATCTCAGAAGGGGGTCAGAGACGTGCATCAATACTGCAAGACGCTCGAAATACCTCTCTCCCTGATGAAATCTGGGTGAGTAACAACGAAACATCCAATACCACCCGCCACAGTCTCAATCGAAGCAGGAGACCAAGCTGACCTGGGAGCTCTTTCCCTCCTCGAAGAAGCTGGTGAGGCCTACGACGTCGGAGCTATCGCCTGAGCACCCGTCCTCCTCTGAGCTGCCTCGCAACGGTCAGACACGCCATGAAGCGTCCGAACCGCCCTGAGAGTGATCCTGAGTCGCTCATCGTCGCACTGGACCTGTCTGCGACCTCGGATCGAGTAGACGGTTGTGCCCCTCCTCTGTTGACCCAATCGCGTCTGCTGCACCAGCCGCCACACCCTGCCCCGCCTGATCTGGCCTCGTGACGGGCCAAGGTGAGTGAGTGAGAGAGTGTGAGTGAATTAATTAGATATTTGTCTACCTCTTCAACTCATAAGGCATGGTTGATTAAAGTAAAAAATGATGAGGGCATGGGTTAAAGGCAAGTCATCACCTAATCCCCTTAAATCACTCTCCTCTTAATCAACAACACTAACTAAGCATGGTGTGTGGCCCCCACCCTTTGACCAAACCAATGTGGCCGGCCATAAGAGGCTTATTGGGTCTTGTTGGGCCTTAGTTGGGCCGGCTTGGTGACCTCATGGGCCGAGCCCAATGGGCTCGCCCATGCGGTCGCGTGCCGTGTCCAAAAATTATCCGACCTTTTGTCGTTACTTATGAAACAAAGTCCGACGCGACTTCGACGAAAAACTCAGTTTTCTCGATTCGCTAAGTCCGAGGCTCACCCTCGTCGGAGAAACGCAGCGGCTCTCTCCCCTATCGCCGGTTCTCTCTCCTCTGCAAGGTAGGGTTCGCGATCTTCCATGGCTGAGGCCGAGCAAGCTTCACCAGCCTCGTCGCAGCGAGAGAGGCGACCCATACTCTCCTGTCCGAGCCGACTCCCAACTCCCCGATGCCTGCTTGCCCCGATCGAAACCCTCTCCACAGTTCCCGATCAAGCCGAGTAGGAGGACGATCAAAAAGGGGATAGAAGCAATTGGAAATCAGCAGCTGGTGATTGGAATCACCTCCCCAACGAATTCTCCTTCCCATGGCGGTCGGATCGACGTCAAAATCACCTCAAAAGGACCTCGCCGGAGGACACCGCCGGAAATCACCTAGGCTAGAGAGAAAAGCTGCATTGTCATATGAGTTTTTTTATCAGTAATAAATTATATTATAAATGAAGAAAACTAAAAAAAGAGTACAACCAAAAAACCAGGGGAAAACTGAGCCCCAATCCAGAAAAAGATGAAAGCCAAAAAGACAAAAAGCTAAAAGATAATAGAGCGAAGAACCGTCCTCGAACTTGCGCACCATGTGGGCAAAGCACGCTCGCCTGTCCAAGACTGAACGTCACGACCCTTGTCCGCCTGTACTAGCGTGTATGAACACATCTGCAGCAACCTCAAGGCCTATCCAGGTAAGCGCTCCTCGTCTCGAAAAATCCGACCATTCATGGTAACCCAGATGTACCAAAAACCCATTGTGATCAGTCTGCTCCAAGCCCTCCTCGCTTCTTTGTCCGCGATCCTCGTGCTCCACCCCATAAAAAGGTCGTGAACGGACTGAGTGGTGGGGAACGGGATTCCCCACCACCTGTGGATCTCCCTCCAAAACCTCCTAGTCCAGCTGCAGAAAAGCATGAGATGCTCCGTCGTCTCCTCCCTCCTCCCGCACAGAGCGCAATGGCGGAGACCGATCGGGATGACACCCCTGAAAGTAAGAGTGCCTCTGGTCGGGAGGCCGCCCTGAAGCACTAACCATCCGAAACTCCTGAAGTTCAGCGGAACTGGCATACCGCATAGTTTGGGAGCCAAGTCTACCGACTTTGCATGATCTACCCGCGACAGCATATGAAAGCCTCTCCTGTCAGATGACCACCAAATCTTATCACTAACACCCTCTGTCGCCCTGGTTGTGCCAATAACTGAGAGTAACTCCGCCAACTCTAGTCCTGCTGGCTAACAAGTCCTGATCTGACTGCCGTCTCCGAGTCTCCAACGAACACAGTCTGGGCTAAAAATCCTAGGGAAGGCCTGATGGGAAGTCAGCCCTAGAATAGTACGCAAAGCCCTCGACCCTGTGTGCCCTGAAAAAGGAAGAGAAGAGAGATCACAGGCTGATCTGTCCCACCCATACCTCGCGCACAGGGTCCTCCTCCACAAAGGATTTGGCTCTAACGTGAAACGCACCACCACTTCAACAGCAGAGAACTGTTGACCTCCTGAAGGCGACGAATACCGAACCCTCCCTGTCCGATCAGCCTACAAACAAGCTCCCATCTGACCTTCGCAAACCCCCAAA
This sequence comes from Geranium rotundifolium, assembly GCA_963920655.1. Lineage (NCBI taxonomy): Eukaryota > Viridiplantae > Streptophyta > Magnoliopsida > Geraniales > Geraniaceae > Geranium > Geranium rotundifolium. The sequence goes on along the minus strand of OY987319.1, from coordinate 14,908,595 downwards.
GTCCATCTCTGCCTCTCAATAGGAACCTCCTCATAATGGACTCCATCACAGCAACAGTAATCTTGGGATCTCGAGAGAGACGCCTTAATCATCGTGATCTGTCCTTCAAAGGAGAGTGAGCTCGCCTTTCACAAGGCTAACATGGTCCTGAACTTCTCTACAATTAGCTCCCAAGTCACCACCCATCGGTAATCTGCCCGACCACACAACCGAAAGCTTGTGCCAAGCAAAGGTCACCACCGTCTTCCAAATTCAACCCCAACAAGACTGATTTGTCGAAGTTGATCCTTAGACCCGACGCCCACTCACAATCTGTAGAACCAACCAGAGCTGAAACAACTGATGTGGCTCGGCCTCAACAAATAACAAAGTGTCGTCTTTAAACTGAAGATATGAGGCTCTCTCCTCAACATCCACTCGAATCCCCCTAAAAAAGCATATCCTCCTCTCCACGCTGAAGAAGAAGGTGTAACCCCTCCGCTGGAATAATAAACAGGAGCGGGATAAGGGGCATCCCTGTCTGACTCCTCTCTTGATGTCAAACTGACTCGTGGGGGAGCCGTTGACCAGGATCGAAGCAGAGGAGCCAAGACAAGACGCAATCCAGAGTCTCCACCTAGGGCCAAAGCCCATAGCAGCCATACCGCTCCAATTGTAACTCCAATCGACCCGGTCAAAAGTTTTCTCGAAATCAAGATTGACCACCGCCGCCCTGTCAATCAACTCTTTCACCACCATGACGCCATCTTCTAACTGTCTACCACGAATGAAGCCAAACTGTACCTCGCTAATCAAATCACCAATGTACTGTCGCAGTCGTATGGAAAGAACCTTAGCCAAAAGCTTATAAGGTCCCGAAATCAGACTAATCGGTCGAAACTGTGCAAAATCTCATGGGGTCTCAATCTTCGGAGACAAGGCAATGAAAGAAGCATTGAGAGGGCTAAGAGGATCTCCTCCTCGGTGAATACCGCCTCGAAATAGGATCCGGCCGAAATCTCGCCTGAAAAATGATCAACTGCAGCTTTACGGGTCGGCTCTGGCTGTGTCTGCTCCTTGCCTTCAATAACCATACACTGAACACGACTCCTCCTGCCTCTCGTTGCGGCGCATCCGTGAAAGTACCGAGTGTTCCTATCTCCCTCAAGAGCCCAGGGAACTCTCGACTTCTGCCTATATATGTCCGAGCGAGATTTTGCCAAGCCCAGAAGTTTGGTCCGGAGTCTGCCGCGGTCCTCCTCCACAACCTCAATAAGTGGTCTCTCCCCCACTATAGCATCCAAAGCCTTGATGCTGGCTGCGGTCTTGGAAATCTGGTGCTCCACGTGACCAAACACCTCGATGTTCCAGGTAGCTAAGTCTGACCTCAGACGTTTGAGCTTCGCCCACAACATATAGTTTGGGCAGCCCACAACGTCAATGTAAGAGGCCCATTTGCCGCCACAAAACTCTTGAAATCACTATGATCCAGAATAGCGTTGAGAAACCGTCTAGGCCTCGGTCCCCAATCAGCCTCCTGGGTGCCTAAAAGAATGGCACTGTGATCCGAGAGCATCTTCGTCATCCCCGTGAGGATCGGGTCTGCGAAGAGAGCCAACATGCCCTGACTGAGGAGGATACAGTCAAGCCTGCTTGCTTTCGAGCGTGGCACGAACCAGGTGAAATCCTTGTTCGACATAGGGAAGTCGACAAGGCCTAAGTCCGTAAGAAATGCATCAAAATCTCTCATATCTACATGGACCGCCTGATTGGCCACCTCGCTCGGATCCCTAACCGTATTGAAGTCTCCCAAAAGGGCAAACTTCCGGCCTACCAAGTGGTGAATCTATCTCAAAATACCCCAGAAATCCCTCCTCGCAGCGGGTACCGAAGGGGCGTGAAGTTTGCGGAAAGAGACGGTCTCTCCAGAAGTTTTGACTTCCCCAACCCACACGATCAGCCCCGGGAAAATGTCACAATTGGTCATACGGAGTACTGAAGCGTTCGAAATTGATATCTCGCCTGAACCCAATCCCAATCCTGCCGGACTGAACTGAAATTCAAACTGGGAAGAAAACCCGAGTGCTCTGATAATCGCCGGATCTAAAACTGGACGGTGTGCCGTTATAGTGTCTGCCAATAGTCTGCGCTTGTGCTCCAAGCCCAGATCCCTAGTGTTCCAACTCAAGAGTTTCATTGCTGAGCGGGAGCCGTCGGCCCCGCTGGAAAAGCAATATCAGCTGCACTTTAAGTCGAAAGAGAACCTCCCAACTTCAGCCGAACTGATACTTGCAGCCGAAAGTCCCTCCTCCTCTCTCCTCGAGGCCTCCACAACCTTCGAAAGCTCTACCTCCTCTGCCTCCTCCTCAATCTCCCTCAGAACTCCAACCTCCGCCTCCCCTCTACCCAGATCTAGGTCTCCCCCAGTGGTCTTCTCCCACTCACCATCCGAGTCCGAAGTCCCACCTATCTTCTCTACACGCGTATCCCTCAACCCTGATATCTCCTCACTCTCCCCGCTTTGACTAGGCTGGGTCTTGCCTCGGACAATCCTATAAGGCGCACGCGGAACCCGGATCGCAAAGACTGAAGACGTCGGGCGCCTCCCAGTAGAGAAAAAAGAGCGCATCCCCTCCAAGGAGTAACAGAAAAAGAGAAGACCAGATCTTGGACTTGCTAAAATCCCTAGCGAGCCTTGCGTTAGCTCACCCATCGAAAGGTTTCTTCGCCTTTGCCTTCTCTTTCTTTCGTTTACCCCTGCGCAAACTGTCCGTGGAAATCGGCGCCAAGGACGATGATGATCCCACCCAAACTAAGTCCTCGTCTCTCCCTGGTAGCTCGCCCCCACTATCGTGATCATCGGGGGTCAAAGGTCTGGACGTCGGATAAAGACCTTTCTCTTCGAAGCCCAGACACAATGAATCCCCCTCACCGATCCGAGTAGAATAAAGATCATCAATCCTCGGATAGAGCTTCGGAGGGGATCTCGGAGTCCGAACACTGAGCTCCAGACTCTGTCTTCAAAGCCTCCTCCTGGGCAATAATCTGAGTCTCAGCCTATGTCTCAGTAACCTCCTCCTGCACAACAACCTCTGTCTCCTAAACCTCATCCTGAGAGGTGGCCTGGTCCCTCAATACCTCCACATGTGTCTCCATCTCCTCGGCCCAATAAACCTTACCCCTACCCTGCTTGAACGGTACGAGGGCCCCCGCTCGGACAGGGGATAGGTCAAGGTTAGAGTCTGTCGGAGTAATAATGGGGATGTCAGAGGTGTGAACAACCTCCAAACCTACTCTGACCGACCCCTCTCCTAGCCGGCAATCAACTCCCTGCGATCTCCGAAGAGGGTCTGAGACATGCACCAATACTGCAATACGCTCGAAACACTCCTCGCCAATGGAATCTGGGTGAGTAGCTATGAAACTACCAATACCGCGTACTACCGTCTCAATCGAGGCCGAAGACCAAGCTGACAACGGGATCCCCCGTATGTGTACCCAGCGAAACACTCCACCATGCATAAACCTATCACAGTCAGCCGAGTAGAAAAAGAACCGGCGACGAAAATCTGCCCACTGCTCAGTCTAGAGTCTGTCTATCACACTGGCATATGCAAGAGATAGAAGGAGCACTCGTTGTCCCAAGTCTAAAATCATGACGACCTCCAAATCCGTGCCCCAAATCTCTGAGAGAAGAACTAGCCTATCAAAATCGCGGACCGATACGGCGAGGATGCAAAACTAGAACCGCTGCGAGGACGTGTGAAATAAAACGCGACTGCGAACCGGAGTGGTCGAGGGGATAGTCCGAGGCTCGCGAGAAATAGTCGGGGCAGTCTGTGGTTCATTATTCTCTGGTCGACGAGAAGTGAGTGTGTGGCATCCAACTGCCACAATGATGGTGTGTCCGAAGCGAGATGGACAAAACTATAGCTCGCCTGACGATGTCTCTTCGGAAGCGTAACCTCTAAAATCTCCCCAAAACTCCGGAAGAGGCTCCTGAGCTCCTCGTCTAACGGGTGGGTCAGTAAATTACCCACATATGTCGGAAAAGCGGATTTGGAAGCCTCCTCCAATTTCCGATCCATACCTGAAGTAATTTTTACGGTCCGACCGCCTATACTCTCGCAAACGGCATGAGCCGATTTAACCAAGACCACCTCCCTATCGACTCTCTAAGCCGAGGTGGCACGATTGGTTTGAGCCGAATAAACTAAATCTACATACGGGCGTTTTTCTTCTCGAATGTCGCTACGCCTACGATCCGAAGGGCATTTCGGATCGACCAGAAGTGGACTGGCTAGCTTTGTCGGATTAACCGACTTAGCCATTTCATTAATAGCAATAGGAAAAATATCAAAGGGGTGAACTGGGCTGTGTACCTTAGCAGAAAAACCGGTGGCCCGATATGTAGAGTGGACCCTGAGTAGAGTGAACCCGAGTTGGCCGGAGTGGGAACCGGCTATAGAGAATTCGGCTTGGAGGAACCGGTCTGCTGATCCCAAAGGGCTGGCCCATCAGAGGGCCCATCAGTTTTCACCAGCCCACAAGTGCATGAGCCCCCAAGTGATAGAGTGGTGGTCAGCCCCAAGTCATTGGGCCGCCCCGCCTTGGCTGTCAGCTCGCCACCTAGTCGGTCAGGCTGTTTACCGAAGATCCAGGGCAGCGCATCCTCGCTCAAAAACGTCTCACCACGATCAGCGCCTCGCGCACCACCACCACACAAGACTCGCCCCCTCGCCCCCGATTGCCACCCAACGCCAGCAGCATGAGGAACCATGGCAGCTCGGCTGAGCTTCCGTCCACCTCCTCTGCTCTGCAAACCATCACAAACCGCACCAGCCCGAACGCCCCCACCATGACCGGTCAAGCATGCAGCAGTACGAGTAGCCATGGCGGCTCTGTCCGAGGTCGCGACGGTGTGCTCGGCTCGGCTGAGCCTCCGTCCGCCTCCTCCAATCTGCCACCCATCACGAACATCACTAGCCCGAAAGCTCCACCATGACCGATCTGGTCTGCTGCAGCGTGAGGAGCCATGGCAGCCCTGTCCGAGGTCGCGACGATGTGCTCGGCTTGGTTTCGATTTCCGATCTCAACCCTGAGCCTCTGCCCGCCTCCTTCGATCACCCTTTTCATGTTCCGGTGGTTGTCACTTGCCTCTGCCAATGCCACCTCACCCATCACACAAAGGTCTATGCTAGGGTTTTGGACGTCGCAGCCGCCAAACTGGAATTCGAATTTCCAGCTCTCCTTCGCCTGCACTGGTGGTTGTCAACGCCTGCAGATGGGCCTCCTGCAACCTACACATCGTCAGAGAATCGCAGAGGGCCTCTCGTCAGCCTCGGGGGTTCTCTCCTCTCGACAATCATGGTCGATCTCCTCTGCGTCATCTCCAATGCTGCCGAGGTCAAGCCTGCATCACCAAAGGTCTGCAGCGGTATGACTCCATCCCTCCCGAGCCCAGATCCCCTTCGCTCGGCCGCCTGCCATGGATTCCGACGAGGTAGGGTTTCAGGATCTGCGAACAGATCAGATAACGCCTCAAAATTGTCCGAAACTCGCAGATTTTAACCTCCCACACCTGCCCAGACCCTTCAATGTTTTACGAGTGCTTTTCCCAAAAAGAAGACTGGTAATGCTTCAATTCCGTATTGCAAAAATTGCTTTATAATGTAAGATAACTTACGTTCCGAAAATGACTTTCTCAGAATACCCTAAAACTCTCCCATATGATAAGGAATGACGTAAGAGTCAATGTCATATGAGTGCTTTTTCAAAAGAGAAGATCGGTAATTTTATTTTCGTATTGCAAAAAATTGCTCTATAATGTAAGAAAACTTTCGTTCCGAAAATGACTTTCTCAAAATGCACTCAAACTCTCCCATATGATAAGGAATTACCTAAGAATCAAGATCATATGAGTGTTTTTTGAAAAAAGAAGACATGTAATACTTTATTTTAGTATTGCAAAAATCGCTCTATTATGTAAAAAAACTTATGTTCCGAAAATGACTTTCTCGAAATGTATTCAAACTCTCCTATATGATAGGGAATGACTTAAGAATCAATGTCATATGAGTGCTTTTCCAAAAAAACAACGATAATGCTTCAATTCCGTATTGCAAAAATTGCTCTATAATGTAAGAAAACTTACGTTCTGAAAATGACTTTCACGGAATGCCCTCAAACTCTCCCATATGATAAGGATTGATCTAAGATTCAATGTCACATGAGTGCTTTTTCCAAAAAGAAGACCGGTAATGATTTGTTTTCGTATTGCAAAAATTTCTCTATAATGTAAGAAAACTTACATTCCAAAAATGACTTTCTCGGATTGTCCTCAAACTCTTTCATATGATAAGAAATGACCTAAGAATCAATGTCATATGAGTGTTTTTTCAAAACAGAAGACCGGTAATGCTTTATTTTTGTAGTGCAAAAATTGCTCCAGAATGTAAGAAAACATACATTCCGAAAATGAATTTCTCGGAATGCCCTCCAACTCTCCCATAAGATAAGGAATGACCTTAGAATCACTGTCATATGAGTGCTTTTTCAAAAAGAAGACCGGTAATTCTTTATTTTCGTATTGCAAAAATTGTTCTATAATGTAAGAAAACTTACGTTCCGAAAATGACTTTCTCGAAATGCCCTAAAACTCTCCCATGTGATAAGGAATGACCTAAGAATCAATCTCGTATAAGTGTTTTTTCAAAAAAGAAGACCGGTAATTCTTTATTTTCGCATTGCAAAAATTGCTCTATAATGTAAGAGAATTTACATTCCGAAAAATGACTTTCTCGGAATGCCCTCAAACTCTCCCATATGATAAAGATATGACCCATGAATTAATATCATATGAGTGTTTTTTTTAAAAAAGAAGACCGGTAATGCTTTATTTTAGTATTGCAAAAATTGTTCTATAATGTAAGAAAACTAACGTTCCGAGAATGCATTTAAACTCTCCCATATGATAGGGAATGACCTAAGAATCAATGTCATATGAGTTTTTTTTATCAGCGATAAATGAAATTATAAAGGGCGAGAAAAACAAAGAGTAAAACCAGAAACAGGGGAAAACTGAGCCCCGCACTAAAAGAAAACTGCCAAAAAACAAAGGGCTAAGAGAAAATAGAGCTAAGTACCGTCCTCGGGTTTGCGCACCAGGATTGCAAAGAACGTTTCCCCGTCCAAGACTGAATGTCACAACCCTCGTCCGCCTGTACCAGCGTGTATGAGCGCATCTGCAGCAACCTAATAGGCTCTCTAGGTGAGCGCTCCTCATCTAGGAAAATCCGGCCATTCCTGGTAACCCATATATACCATAAACCCATTGTGATTAGTCTGCTCCAAGACCTCCTCGCTCCTCTATCCGCAATCCTATCACTTCACCCCATGAAAACGTCATGAACGGATTGAGTAGTGGGGAACGGGATCCCCCACCACCTGTGGATCTCGCTCTAAAACCTCCTAGTCCAACTGCAGGAAAGTATGAGATGCTCCGTCGTCTCCTCTCTCCTCCCACACAGCGTGCAAAGGCGGTGACCGATCGGGATGACACCCCTAAAAGCAAGAGTGCCTCTGGTCGGGAGGCCTACCTTGAGCACCAACCATCCAAAGCTCCTGAAATATGTCAAGCGATAACTTCATCTAAAGTCGTTAGTGTTTACACAAGAACAGCAAAACCTTTAGATATAATCAAGTTATGCTTGACGGATCCCTAGTCGAATACTTATCCATAAGTGACTAGTGTGATGATGACTTAAAATCAAAACCTGCTGATCAAGGTGGTGGGACTACCAAAGTCATATCATGAATATCATATGGAGGACGATATTGGATGACCCGCGTGGAGTATGGCACATAGTTTTAGTCACCAACGCATACTCCGTCGTCGTGTGATCACTGCCTTAATACCTTGGAGCGAGTGGCTCACATGCATATCACTCCATTGGTTTGACATGTCCTAACGCTGTCTGTAAAAGGGCAGCCATAACGGATATCGTTGGCTTTTGGACGTACTGTAGTGGGAGCGCACATTGCGTCCGAAGGGATTTTTTCCCACTGAGACGTGGTGAAGGGTATGGTTCAGGGCCCCTTGATGAGTGTAACTGATGAAGTGTGCGGCCGCACCAATACATATCATTCAACTCGAAATTTGTGAAACTAGATCGAATACATGAGGATGGCGATTCTATGCCTCATACGATCTCATACGCCTTAAAGCAAACAAAGGGTTAGTGATACAGATGACAGAAAGGAGATATTGAACCGATCGATACACTCGTGGACATTGGGTAAACACTACGTCTTACTAGAGACCACTAGTGATGGATCGGGTGAGATGGGATCTCACGCCGATCTGCCAATGGGTCACGGGTCTACAGGGTTGCACACCAAGAGCGAGAACCGAAGCCTACTCGATGGGACTCAAGAGGTCCAAATGAAGAGAATAGGAGTATTCACCACAAAGCATGGTGCCGATCGCCACCGACACTTGTGGAGGGTGGCGATCGCCACCATTAGATGCGGAGGGTGGCGATCGCCACCCATGGTGTGGCGATCGCCACATCGGCCTGACGAGAAAAGCCCTAACCCAAGCCTATAAATGGAGGTCAAGGGTGAGTGCCTCATTAAGACATTTTTATGCAATAATAGCTATTCCTCCTAAAACTCTCTAGTTGCTACATTGGGAGCTAGAGAAGAGTGTGTGGGTTCTTTGGTGATCACTAGCCACTAGTCGGATCCTTGCTTTGCGTTGATCGAGCTCCGGTGTGTGCGAGACGTAGAGGACGAGCTCCAAAGCAAGTCTTTGATCGGGAGATTTCATGCTTCGAGAGGTAAGAGATCGGATCTTTCCTCGTCTACTTGATTCATCTATTGATTGCAAACGTTCATGTGGCGGGTCCTCGGTTAATTATCGTCGCTTCCGCTGTGCTTGAGATTCCGGGAACTCCAACAGTGGTATCAGAGCCAGGTTGCTCTCTAGATGAATCATACATGCATGATTTTGTGGTAAAATTGATTGCTTGAGCATATGTGATTGTTGCCATGATTGATTATTGAATGAATCTCTACTCATTCTCTCGGTCTTGGCCTCATCACAATTAAAAATCCTCTTTTGATCGTGTGTCTTGATAAAGACGAGTTTTTTTATTTGTTTTTGGGTGGTTTTTCGACTTGGGACTGATGCACACGGTGCACCGAGTCATTCCTGGGGTCAAGACTCGACCGGAGTGAAATCGGATCGAGAATCTAGCTTGGGAAAACCCAAAAATCGGGCTGAACGAGGAGGGTGGCGATCGCCACACCCCTACCTCGTTTTCTTCGCCAATCTGATCCTTAGGCAGATTTGGTTTTTGGGCTAAGTTGAAATTCCGACTTAAAGGCAATTCAAGATTTTGAGTAGGATTGTTTTATCGTTTTGATGCCATGAATGTACTCGATCCTCGATATGGTTGATTGGTTTCCATCGAGTATACAAAGTATCAAAAAACTGTTTTTCCATCGAGATAAAGTACGGTCTCGAGTTTCCACGGGATTGATGACGCAACAAACCGTAGGACCGCACAGTTGTGTCGTTGGACGTACTTCTGTGCGTCGTTGGCACATTATATTAAACTTTTTGTATTGCCCAACGACCTATTAGGGTTTTGCTCGATACACTAGAGTTTCAACATACCGGTTGTTGAAGTGATTACATCGACCGGCGGGGGGCAGGGTCCTTGCGATTGGATCGAAGGACCAATTCCCGGTTTTCATGGGGAAAGCGCGGGAGTCTCGGTTTAGGATTTTGAGATCAGGACTTTCGAGTGCCAAGTGAGAACGATACACTAAAATCATAAAGATTTAAATATGATATGATGTGATTGATAACATGCATTGTGTGACAACATATATGTTTGATAACATGATATGATTGCAACATGTGTAAGTTAGATCACATGGCGTATAGCTAAAGCCCATCAAGACAAGACCGTTTATATTGCATTTTGATTTGTAAATAAAACATGGCGGTATGTGCCATCATAAGATTTGGGTTTTATATTTTGCGACGAGATGCGTCGTAGTTTACATGTATTATATTTATACCCGGCCTGCGAGCCGTTGATGTTTTATGTAAACGCACGTCCCGGAGATGGCACGTTGGGAGTCTTGGATATGGCGTTGAGTCTTGGAGACATCAAGGAGCTAGTGGGAGCGTCGCCAAGGATGAAGAAGACTTGTATAGTTGTAATCTTCACCCTTAGAATGTGAATCCGACCGTTGGCACATCTTTAAATTGTGTTTTTAGAATTGCATGATTAGTAATGTATGTTTTGTCTGTTCAAGACTCGGGATTCACTTGAAGCTAGTGATTCATGAAACCATACAAACCTTGAAATATATAGATCCTAGTTATCAAGTACAAGAGACAACAGCAGCTACGACAAACACAAGTATTAGCTTGACATCTGACCAAACACACTCATCCATACGAATAACAAAGGACTTTAAGGATGTAGTCGTAGAGCTCCTCAGCCGAAGGGGAATTTTAATACTTAGGAAGAGAGTATCCTCAATTCATAAATAAATAGCTTGCAAAAGCAAGGATATGAAAGTTTAGTACGAGCTCGACTGGACTCAACAACCTCTAAATCAGTGCTTACACCTCTCGTCTATCAAAGGTTCTGTTAAAATAAACCTCGTCTGAAAACAGAACGTGAAAGTTATTTCCTTCGCAGTTCGTCCCAACTGAGCTTCCCTATGCGTCCGGCATAGTCCATAAGTTGGCTCTTCTCCGTTCTCCCTTCAACGTAGGCACCGAACTGTAGGCCCATTAATATATTGGAGCTATTGACACCTGAGGTCAGGGATTCCACCGTATCTTACCCCCCTTTTCAAAGGAAGACGCATGCCTATGAAATTGTGGTACTATATCGTTCGCTCCCTTTGATTTAATTTGATGCCAACACGTATGCCCCGCCTAAACAGTGGCTCCAATTTCGTCGAAACAAACAACAAACAGTAGAACCTCAGTCTTAGGTCGGCTAGCTACACTTCTGAAACTAGCCACTTCGCGAGCTTCCTAAGTTCACTCGCTGCAAAGGCAAATCAAGCAAAAACAACTCGTAAATCTATTCCAAGATGAGGAAACTAATAAACTCTTGTGATCCAAACGAAGATCTAATGAGTATGGGAATTCAAACTATTTCATCTCATGGGAGTCCAAGGATTGAAAACCCTAGGGATCAACGCTTGGGCTTACAGACCAAGGAGGGACAGAAGTGATGATGGAGCAAGCAGGAACAAGGAGGGTATAAGCCCTTTTCAACCTCCTCTACCGGTGATGAAGATGATTGCATTGAATGCTAGGGGAGCGGGGAATACCCGATTCAGGTCCCAGCTCTATATCATCGTACCCGGTACGAATAAACAGTTGTCATGTAGAGAATGTTCCAGGTACATGTCTCGCAAAACTTAATCATATCGCAGTGAAATTGAGTAATGCGATGATGCTATCCAATTTTGACACTCTACAAAACTTCGTCACCACGGACCTCGTGTGCGTTAGCAGAGCACTCGTGGAAGCAAAGCTAGTAGATGTGGACAGTTTTGTTTAGGGCGTAGATGCATTAGCTCTCTCCAGTTCAAGTTCTGGTCCACAAGTCGTTAATTGGTTAACTCAACTAAGCCATGAACGTCGTGTGCGTTAGCAGAGCGTTCATGGAAGCATTGATAAAGGATGCGGAGAGTTGTTGATGGGACAAAGATGCATTAGCTCTCTCCAATCAAGATCTAGTCCACATATCTATAATTGCGTTGGCCTAGAGCATCAGACAGAACAATGCGAATGTACTTAGTACATATGTTCTGGCAAGGGTCACACGCGGTGTGATTGGAAAGTATTCATACCTACATAACATAATTGAAGCGTTGATGCATTAGCTCACTTCAAGAGGGTGAATCAAGGGTCTTGGTTCTTGATTCTTGCGAAGGATCAAAGTCGTCAAGGTTTTGCAACAAATCTTCATAGATAAATTCAGAGTCTAACTTGAATTTATTGATCTGTGTAGATAATGGCAGCGAGCCGAGCACACACGTTGTCACTAAGGTCTATCCTGGACAAGGAGAAACTTAATGGAATGACCTTTCTCGACTGGGAGCGTAATTTGAGAATTGTACTCAAGCACGAGGGGAAGGAATATGTGCTTGACAAGCCCATACCCCCTGTGCCAGATGCGGGTTCCATGAGGAGTGCTAGAGACACTCATCAAAAGCGCATTAACGACTCGCTCAACGTGGGATCCCTCATGCTGAGCACGATGGAAGCTGATCTCCAAAAACAACTAATGAATCTTAGTGAGAACTCATACGCCATAATGGAAATACTCAAGGAGATGTTCAAAGAGAAGGCTAGGACCGAAAGGTTCAAGTCTGTCAAAGGCTTGATGTTCACCAAGATGCCACCTGGAGAGTCAGTCAGCCGTCATATGCTGAAAATGAAGGGTCAGTTCGAGCACCTAGCTAGGGTGGGTGTCGTATCCACTGATGAGTTGAAGGTCGATATGATCCTGTCCACTCTCCCTTCCATGTATGATGGGTTCATTATGAACTACAACATGCATGACATGCACTTGAACATCACAGAACTGCACGACATGCTTGTATCTGATGAGATAAACCTCAAGGGTAAAACCAAAGAGGTGATGATGGTCAAAGGGGGCACTAGCTTCAAGAGAGCTGGTGGGAGCTCGGTCAAGTCTTCCAAACCGACTGACGGGAAAGGGAAGGGTCCTGAGGTTCATAAGGACAAGTCCGCGCTCAAGGGCAAGGGCAAGGCCATGTTGGACGTGAAGGACGCCATCTGCTTCTTCTACGGTCTGCGTGGTCACTGGAAGAGGGACTGCAAGAAGTTCCTAGAGGAGCAGAAGAAGGCCAGTAGGACTGGCGCTTAAGGTATTTATTTCATTGAAGTAAATCTATCTACGAACTTTGGTTGGATACTAGATTCCGGATTGCAATCACACATTTGTGATGATGTGCAGGTGCTGGAAGGTGATGAAGCAGACATACGGGTTGCAGATGGCAAGAGTTTTGTGGCAACAACCTTAGGGGTTGTTCGTCTCAGTCTTCCGTCGGGACTTCTTTTGATTTTGAACAATGTTTATTGTGTACCAACTCTCCGTAAAGACATTATTTCTATTCTGTTTTAGACATTGAAGGTTTCAATTTCGTTATTGACAATGGTCTTTTCAAGATTTATGGAAACAATTTCTGGGGCATTTTGAGACAGGTTCACCACTTGATAGGCCAGAAGTTTGCCCTTTTGGGTGACTTCAATACGGTCAGGGATCCGAGCGAGGTGGTAAACTAGGCGGTTCAAACAGATTGGAGAGTTTTTGACGCTTTTCTTACGGTCTTAGGCCTTGTCGACTTCCCTATGTCGAACAAGGATTTCACCTAGTTTGGCCCACGCTCGAGAGCGAGCAGACTTGACCGTATCCTCCTCAGTTAGGACATGTTGGCTATCTCTGCAGACCCATCCTCACGGGACTGACGAAGATGCTCTCGGATCACAATGCCATTCTTTTAGGCACCCAGGAGGCTGATTGGGGACCGAGGCCTTGATGGTTCGTCAACGCCTGGTTGGATCATAGTGATTTTAAGGCCTACGTGGCGGCAAAGTGGACCTCTTACATTGACATTGGGGGCTGCCCAAACTATGGGTTGTGGGCTAAGCTCAAACGTCTGAGGTCAGACTTAGCCACCTGGAACATCGAGGTGTTTGGTCACGTAGATCACCAGATTTCCAGAACCACTGCCAGCATTTGAGGCTTTAGATGCTTTTGTGGGGGAGAGACCACTTAAGGAGGTTGAGGAGGAGGATCGTGGCATACTTCGGACTGAGCTTGTGGTCCTAGCGAAGTCTCGCGGGGACATCTGGAGGCAGAAGTCGAGGGTTCCTTGGGCTCTTGAGGGTGATAGGAACACTCGGTACTTCCACAGATGTGCCGCGACGAGGGGCAGGAGAAGTCGTATTCAGTGTATGGTTATTGACGGCCAGGAGCAGACGCAACCAGAGCTGTTTGCACAGATGCAGTTGATCATTTTCAGGCGAGATTCTGACCGGATTTTATTTCGAGACCTACTTTGCCGACACTTCCATTCCAAACTTTACCGCCATGGGGGGGGGGGGGGTCAGATTTTTCGGAGGCTGCATTTACTGAGGAGGAGATCCTCTCGGCCCTTTCAGAGTGCGATGGGGCTAAGGCCCTAGGTCCAGATAGCTTCACCATGCGCTTTTTTCGAGAGATGTGGGATGTGGTCAGGGAAGAAGATGTCCTCGCTTTCTTCCATGATTTCAACCTGACCGAGAGGACCGGGTTAGGTCTCAATGCTTCTTTCATTGCCTTTTTTTTTATCAGCAATAATGAATAATATAAATGGAAAGAGTAGAATACAAATGAACAAAAGGGGGAAACTGAGCCCCTAAACAAAGAAGAAAACGACAGAGCCCCAAAAAGAACACGGCCCAATAAAAGAGATAGGCTAAGAAAGAATAGATTGGAGTACCAGCCTCAGGTTCGCGCACCAAGCGGCTAAAGTGCGCTCCCCGTCCAAGACTGGATGTCTCGTCCCTCGTCTGCCTGCACCAGAGTATACGACCGCATATGAAGTAGTCTGAGGGTCTCTCCAGGCGAACGCTCCTCGTCCCTGAAGATCCTGCCGTTCCTGGTGACCCAGATGTACCAAAAGCCCATCGTGACGAGTCTGCTCCAGGCCCTCCTCGCTCCCCTGTCTGTTACTCTGGCTCTACACCCCATGAAGAGATCATGAACTGTCTGAATGGAAGGGAGCTGGATACCCCACCATCTGTGGATCTCTCTCCAGAATCTCCTAGACCACCTGCAGGAGAGCATAAGATGCTCTGTCGTCTCCTCCCTCCTGTCGCACAGAGCACACATGCGATGACCAATCGGGATGACCCCCCTGAAAGCAAGAGCGCCTCTGGTCGGTAAACTGTCCTGAAGAACCAGCCATCCAAAACTCCTGAATTTTGGAGGAACTGGCGTGTCCCATAGCCTCGAAGCCTAGTCTACTGGAACTGCCTGATCTGTCCCCAACAACATGTGGTAGCCCCTACTCGCAGTGTATCCTCTCCCATCAGGTGTCCACCGGATCTGGTCCCGAGTCCCCTCTGTCGGTCTGACCGTGCCAAGTACCGTAAGTAGCTGTGCAAACTCCAACCCTATCCTGGCTGGCAGCACCGCACAGAAAGGAATAGACCAACCCTCGAGAACTCATGCATCGTGAACTTAATAGCCCAGGTGGCTCACACGTCTGTATAATCTGTGAAACCTGGTTCGCAAGCAAAAATCTCCCAACCCGTAATCATCCCAGAATCTGATCTGTCTGTCGTCTCCAAGTCTCCAACGAACACATCCCGGTCCAAAAATCCTAGGAAAAGCCTGGAGAGACGAGAGACCAAGAATATCCCGCAAAGCCCTCGACCCAGAGTGACCAGAGAAAGGTAGCGAAGAGAAGTCCCATGACGACCTGTCCCATCCGTATTCCGCACACAGTATCCTCCTCCACAAAGGATTCGGTTCTGTTGCGAACCGCCACCACCATTTCAACAGCAGAGCGCTGTTGACCTCCTGAAGGCGACGGATGCCTAAGCCTCCCTGTCTGATCGGTCTACAGACACGCTCCCACCTAACCTTCGCAAGCCCCCGACGTCCACTTTTGCCTTTCCATAAGAACCTCCTCATAATGGACTCCATCACAGCAGTGGTAGTCCTGGGAGCCCGGAAGAGAGACATGTAAAAAATAGGCAAGCTCGAGAGAGCCGCCTTTATCAGCGTGATTCGGCCTCCAAAAGAGAGTGTGCTCGCCTGCCACAAGGCCAATCTGGTCCTGAACTTGGTCACAATCGGTTCCCAAGTCGCCACCCGTCGGTAATCTGCCCCCAGGCTGAAACCCAAATAAGGTAGAGGGAGCTGTCCGACCACACAACCGAAAGCTCTAGCTAAGCGTCTGTCCCCGCCCTCCTCCAGATTCAACCCCAACAAGACTGACTTGTCGAAGTTGATCCTCAAGCCTGACGCCCACTCAAAATACTGTAAAACCAAACGGAGCTGGAACAGCTGGTGGGCTCGGCCTAGACAAATAAGAGGGTGTTGTCTGCAAAATGGAGATGTGAGACTCTCTCCTCATCACTCATCCGGATCCCCCTGAAAAGTGCGGCCTCCTCTTCGCGCTGAAGAAGGAGGTGTAGTCCCTCCGCAGCTATAATGAACAGGAGTGGGGATAAAGGGCATCCCTGTCTGACTCCTCTCCTGATGTCGAACTGGCTTGTGGGGGAGCCATTGACCAGGACCGAAGCAGAGGATCCTAGACAAAAAGCGATCCAGTGTCTCCACCTTGGGCCAAAGCCCATAGCGGCCATAACGCTCCAAAGGTAACCCCAATCGACCCGGTCAAAAGCTTTCTTAAAATCAAGCTTCACTACAGCTGCCCTGGAGTGTGTCCTGCGAACCATGTCAATCAACTCGTTCGCCACAAGAACCCCGAATGAAACCCGACTGAACTTCGCTAATCAAGTCATCAATATACCGTCTCAATCGCATAGAAAGAACCTTAGCCAAAAGCTTATAAGGTCCCGAAATAAGACTAATCGGTCTAAACTGTGCGAAGTCGCGAGGGGTCTCAATCTTCAGAATCAAGGCTTTGAGAGAAGCATTGAGACCCGACCCAATCCGACCTGTGAGATGAAAATCATGAAAGAAACCGAGGACATCCTCTCTAATCACATCCCACATCTCGCGGAAGAATCTCATGGTGAAGCCATCTGGGCCTGGGGCCTTACCCCCATCGCACTCAGAGAGGGCCGAGAGGATCTCCTCCTCAGTGAAAGCAGCCTCTAGAAACTTTGATCCTCCCGGTGGCAGAGTCCGGAATGGGAGTGGCGGTAAACTAGGTCGCAAAATAACATCTGGTCGGAAACGTGGCTGAAAGTGATCCACTGCCGCTCTGCGAATCTGCTCTGGTTGTGTCTGCTCCTGGCCATCAATTACCATACATCTGATACGACTCCTGTTGCCTCTCGTCGCAGCGCATATGTGAAAGTACCGAGTGTTCCTATCTACTTCTAGAGCCCAGCGAACCCTCGACTTCTGCCTCCAGATGTCCGCACGAGTGTTCGCCAAGCCCACAAGCTCGGTCCGAAGTCTACCTCGATCCTCCTCCTCATCCTCAGTAAGTGGTCTCACACCCACCAAAGCGTCTAGAGCCTCAATACTGGCTGTGGTCCTGGAAATCTGATGCTCAATGTGACCAAACACCTCGATGTTCCAGGTGGCTAAGTCCGACCTCAGACGTTTGAGCTTCGCCCATAACCTATAGTTTGGGCAGCCCACAACGTCAATGTAAGAGGTCCACTTTGCCGCCACAAAACTCTTGAAATCACTATGATCCAACCAGGCGTTGAGGAACTGTCTGGGTCTCGGTCCCCAATCAGCTTCCTTGGTGCCTAGAAGAATGGCGCTGTGATCCGAGAGCATCTTTGTCAGCCCTATAAGGATCGGGTCTGCAAAGATAGCCAACATATCCTGACTGAGAAGGATGCGGTCTAGCCTGCTCGCTCTCGAGCACGGTCCGAACCAGGTAAACTCCTTGTTCGACATGGGGAAGTCGACAAGGCCCAAGTCCGTAAGAAAAGCGTCGAAAGCTCTCCAATCTGTCTGAACCGCCTGATTGGCCACCTTACTCGGATTCTTGACCGTGTTAAAGTCACCCAAAAGGACAAAATTCTGGCCTACCGAGTGGTGTACCTGTCTCAAAATGTCCCAGAAGTCTCTCCTCGCGGCGAGGACTGAAGGGGCGTGAAGGTTGAGGAAAGAAACGGTCTCTCCATAAGCTAGGACCTCCCCAACCCACACGATCAGCCCCGGGAAGATGTCGCAGCTAGTCATGCGGAGAACTGAAGTGTCCCAAATAGATATCTCGCCTGATCCCAACCCCGGTCCTGTCGGGCTGAACTGAAACTCAAACTAGGAAGAAAACCCGAGTGCTCTGATGGTCAACGGATCTATCACTACGAACCTGGACTCTTGAAGAGCCACAAAAACTGGACGGTTCGCCGTGATAGTGTCTGCCAAAAGTCTGCGCTTGTGAGCCGAGCCCAGACCCCTAGCGTTCCAACTCAGAGCTTCATTGCTGAGCGGGAGCCCACGGCCCCACTGGAAGAGTGATAACTCCACTCTGAGTGATGTCCGCAGCCGAGAGGCCCTCCTCCTCCCTACTCGGGCTCTCTATCCACTCCTCCTCATCATCCTCCTTAATCTTCCTCAAACCTCCAACCTCCAGCTCCTCACTACCCAAGACTAAGCCTCTCTCTGGTCTCCTCCCACTCACCCTCCGAATCTGCAGCCCCCTCAATCTGCTCTACCCGTGTATCTCTTGGAGCCAAAATCTCCTCACTCTCACTGATCTGACTGGTCTGTGCCCTTGCTCTTACAACCCTGTAAGGCGCACGTGGAACCCGGATTGCAGCGACTGAGGAAGTCGGGCGTCTCCCCGCAGAAAAAAATGAGCGCATCCCCTCTAGAGAGTAGCCCCTGCGTAAACTGTCACTGGAGATTGGCGCCAAGGCCGAAGATGATCCCACCCAAACTGAGTCCTCGTCTCTCCCTGGTATATCACCCTCGCTATCGTGCTCATCGGGGGTCAATGGTCCGGACATCGGATAGAGATCACCCTCCGCGAATCCCAGGTGTTGGGAATCCCCCTCACCAATCCGAGTAGAATCAACATCAACAATCCTCGGGTAAGGTGTCGGAGGGGATCCTGGTGTCCGAGAGAAGCCGACTGCTCCCGACTGTGTCTCTAGAGCCGTCTCCTAAACTATAATCTGAGTCTCAGCCTCTTCATCCTGTCCAACAACCTCTGCCTCCTGAGCCCGCTGCTCTGACGCCTCCAAACCTATGTCCGCCCATAAATCTAGCGCCTCCATCTCCTCTGCCCAAGAAACCTTACCCCTACCCTGTCTGAACGGTATGATGGCCCCCACTCGAACAGGAGAGAGGTGAAGGTCAGAGTCCGCCGGAGTGATGAATGGGATCTCTAAAAATGGGAGCGACCTCCAAACCCACTCTGACTGACCCTACTCCTAACCGGCAAACAACTCCCCACGACCTCCGGAGAGGATCCGAGACGTGCACCAATACTGCAACACGCTCAAAAGAACCCTCTCCAAAGGAGTCTAGGTGAATAACTATGTAGCTGCCGATGTCGCCTACCACCGTCTCGATCGACGTCAAAGACCAAGCTGATAACGGAATCCCCCGTATGTGTAACCAACGGAACTCCCCCGTGTAGGAATCTGTCGCAACCAGGGACGGAGATCAAACCACTGGTCTCTCTAGAGTCTGTCTATCGAACCGACATCTGCAAATGACAGGAGGAATACACGCTGTCCCAAGTCTGAGATCGTGACAACCTCCGAACCTGTGCCCCACATCTCTGAGAGGAGAGCTCGCCGATCAAAATTACGGACTGCCACTGCTAATATGCAAAACTGAAAACGCTGCGAGGAGGTGTGTAGTAAAACTCGACTGTGGGTCGTCGTAGCGGCCTGAAACCTCTGCTCACGTGGAATAGTCAATGTTGTCTGTGGGCCAATAGTCGCTACTCGAGGCTCACGGGAAAGACCCGGGGTGGTGAGCGAGTGTCGTCCAACTGCGACTCTAAGGGTGTTCCCCCTCAAGACCGACAAGTGTAAAGCTGAGATCGCCTCCGCGCGTGCCTGCTCCGAGGCTAGGTGAACAAATCCGTAGCTCGTCTGGCGATGTCTCCTCGGGATGTTCACCCGCAGGACCTCCCCAAATCTCCTGAAGAGGCTCCTGAGCTCCTCGGCAGACAAGCGGGTCGGTAAATTACCCACGTAAGTCGGAAAAGCGAATACGGAAGCCTCCTCCAAATTCCGGACCTTACCTGAGGTAATTTTTTTGATCCGACCGCCAAAACTCTCGTGATCAGCATGAGTTTCCTCAGCCGAGATCCCTAGGTCGGGTTGAGCCGAAAATGTAGGGTCTACCAACACACGTTTACCCTCTCTAATGTCTCTAAGCCTATGATCCGAAGGGCATTTCGGGTCGGCCAGTGTAGGGCTGGCTAGCTTCGTCGAGATGATCGACTCAACCGGTTCAGGGAAAATAGTAAAATTATCCGAGCTACAGACTGAGTTGCGTACCTTATTTGAGGAGCCGGTTGACTTGTGTTGTAAGGTGGGTCCCTTGTAGCAAAAGTCGGAATTTATCAGTGTTGGAACCGGGCTTTGAAGGCGGGCCGGTGCAATGTGTGCCGATTTTGGGCCGTGACTCGTAGGCGGTCCACCCTCCGTGGTCACCAGCCCGGTAGTGCCCCTCACCATGGTTTCCGGCGAAACCCCCCTGTCGCCGAGGTTCCGCTTAGCCCTCTCCGCCCCCTGTCCGATCCTTCGCCCGTCACGTCCGTTACGCAGGAGGTGATCGTCGGTGTTCGATCGTGGTCGTTCGAGAGCTTTCGCGCCCCAAACAATCCCGCGTCGGTTTGCCGGGGGTTTGCAGGCTGCGTCACCGGTCCTCATCCTACCCTACGCCGGAGTCCTTCCTCCTCGGTCTCTGCCAACCCGACTTATCATGTTTGGTCCTGACCTATCGTGGCCTGTCTTCCTGGTGGTGGCGTGGAGGTCGGCGCCGGCAGGTGGAGACACCCTGTCAGATCGGTCTGGGGTGGTGGCGACGGTCTCATAGTCGGAGACCTCCACCCTGAGGCTGCGACCACCACACGCAGTCACCCTCCTCGTGGATTGCCACGAGTCTCCCAGCCCCACCGCCGTGATAGTTCCTCGAACCCTAGCTAGGGTTTTGCGAGTTAGCGCCGCCATCGTCCTCCCTGGACTCGCAGAAGCTGACCGCTCCTCCTGAGCCCCCTCGATGTTGCAGGCTTCATCAGGAGCGTGGGCGGTTGCAGAGAACCGCAAAGGCCGTCGCGACGTCAGCCCTAGCCTTCCGCTCTCCCCGTCGTCCCTGGCCGATCGCCCAGAGGCGTGGAGGTCTCCCTTGGTTCGAACCCGACGTCGATCATCTCCCCTATCAGCATCATTCAATCTCCAGGTGACGATCCTGCTCTCCCCCACCCTCTCCGGCCTAGGCTGCACCTTCTCCGCTCCGGGCTGGCTTGATCTCCAATGGTGCCGATCGGCTTCGACATCAGATCGACCAATAAGCGAGCCAAAACGATTGGAAATCACCAGATCATGGCCATAATGAGCGCCCCCATCTCTTCCCGATCTCCCCATATGAAAAAAGGCCGAAACAGCCTCGCCGGAGAGTCGCCGGACGGTCGCCGGAGCTAGCCGGAAATCGCCTATCTAGAGAGCTCTCACTCTGATGTTCCGAAGATTAAGACCCCTCGCGACTTCGCGCAGTTTTGGCCGATTAGTCTTATTTCGGGACCCTATAAGCTTTTGGCTAAGGTGCTTTCCATACGGCTGCAACGGTATATCGGCGATTTGATTAGCGAGGTACAATCTGGTTTCATTCGTGGCAGACAGTTAGTCGATTGCATCCTGGTGGCAAACGAGTTGATTGACATGGTTCGCAGGACACGCTTCAGGGCGGCGGTGGTCAAGCTTGATTTTGAGAAAGCTTATGACCGGGTCGATTGGAGTTACCTCTAGAGCGTTATGGCTGCTATGGGCATTGACCCTAGATTGAGACATTGGATAGCTTCTTGCCTTGCCTCCTCTGCTTCAGTCCTGGTCAACGGCTCCCCCACGAGTCAGTTCGACATCAGGAGAGGCGTCAGGCAGGGATGTCCCTTATCCCCGCTCCTGTTCATCATAGCAGCGGAGGGCCTACACCTTCTTCTTCATCGTGGAGAAGAGGCTATTCTTTTTAGGGGGATTCGGGTGCGTGATGAGAAGACAGTCTCACACCTCCAGTTTGCAGACGACATTTTGTTATTTGATGAGGCCGAGCCGCATCAGTTGTTTCAGCTCCGTTTGGTTTTGCAGTACTTTGAGTCAGCGTCTGGCCCGAGGATCAACTTCAAGAAGTCGGTCTTGTTGGGGTTGAATCTGGAGGAGAGGGTTGACTGACTCTTAGTTAGAGCTTTTGGTTGTGTGGTCGGGCAGCTGCCTCTACCTTATTTAGGTTTCAGCTTGGGGGTGGATTACTGACGGGTGGTGACTTGGGAACTGGTTGTCGCCAAGTTCAGGAACTAGTTAGCTCTGTGGCAGGCGAGTTCACTCTCCTTTGGAGGACGGATCACGCTGATTAAGGCGGCTCTCTCGAGCTGCCCATTTTCTAGATGTCTCTATTTCGAGCTCCCAGGACTACTGTTGCTGTGATAGAGTACATTATGAGGAGGTTCCTTTGGAGAGGCAGAGGTAGACGTCGGGGTTTCGCGAAGGTCAGGTGGGAGCATTTTTGTAGGCCGATCAGACTGGGAGGCGTGGGTATCCGTCGCCTTCAGGAGGTCAACAGCGCTCTGCTGTTGAAATGGTGGTGGAGATTCGCGACAGAGCCAAATCCTTTGTGGAGGAGGATCTTGTGCGCGAAATATGGATGAGACAGGTCGTCTTGGGATTTTTCCTCGCTGCCTTTCTCTGGAGTCGTTTTCTTAGTCTCTCGTTTAGGCTTTTCCTAGAATTTTTGGGTCTGGGTGTGTCCGTTGTAAACTTGGAGATGGCAGACAGATCAGATTCTGGGATGATTGCTGGTTGGGAGATTTTTGCTTGAGAACCAGGTTTCACAGACTATACAGGCGTGTGAGTCATCCGGGCCATTCAGTTCATGATGCATGGGTTCTAGAGGGATGTTCTATTCCCTTCCGAGGGGTGCTGCCAGCTAGAGCAGGATAAGAGTTTGCAGAGCTACTTATGGTACTTGGCAATGTCAGACCAACAGATGGGATTCGTGATCAGATATGGTGGACATCTGACAGGAGAGGATACACTGCGAGTAGGGGCTACCACATGTTGTTGGGGACGAATCAGGCAGTTCCGGTAGACTGGGCTTCGAGACTATGGGATATGCCAGTTCCGCCAAACTTCAAGAGTTTTGGATGGTTGGTTGTTCAGGGCAGTATACCGACTAGAGGCACTCTTGCTTTCAAGGGTCATCCCGATTGGTCATCGCATGTGTGCTCTGTGCGATAGAAGGGAGGAGACGACGGAACACCTTATGCTCCCCTGCAGGTGGACTAAGAGATTCTGGAGAGAGTTCACGATCTCTTCACGGGGTGGAGAGCCAGAGTGGCAGACTCATCACGATGGGTTTCAGGTACATCTGGGTCACCAAGAATGGCAGGATTTTAAGAGATGAGGAGAGATCTCCTGGAGAGACTCTCAGACTACTTCAGATGCGTTCTTATACTTTGGTACAGGCAGACGAGGGACGAGACATCCAGACTTGGATGGGGGAGCACACATTAGCCACCTGGTGCGCGAGCCCGATGTTGGTACTCCAGTCTATAATTTCTTAGCTTTTCTCTTTTTTGGGCTCTTTTGGGGCTTTGTTTTCCACTCTTTTTGGTTTGGGGCGCAGTTTTCCCCTACTTTGTTCCTTTGTATTTTTCTCTTGCCCTTATATTAACTATTATTGCTGATAAAAAAAATGTTTGTTATGAGGAAGCGTTGTTTGTTAATGGTCTCTATGTTTTGAAAATTAGGGACATCAACGAGAATGAGGTATACGAAAAGGCTCAAGGTTGATGAATCGAGTGAGACTCGATTATGGCACTTCCTTCTGGGCCACATAAGCGAGAGACGACTATCAGCAATTCACAAGTGTGGATTGTTAAGCCCGTTTGAATTCGGACAAATTGATAGGTGTGAATCTTGTTTGATGGGCAAGATGATGAAGTCGCCCTTCACCGGTAGGGGTGAGAGGGCGGGTGACTTGTTAGGCCTAATACACACTGACGTATGTGGGTCCATGAGTACACAAGCCAGAAGAGGATTCAAATACTATATCACATTTAATGATAATTACAGTAGATATGGTTATGTCTATCTTATGAGGCATAAGTTTGACTAGTTTAACAAGTTCAAAGAGTTTAAGGTTGAAGTTGAGAATCAACTTGGGAAGAAAGTTAAAGCGCTTCGCTCAGACCGAGGTGGCAAATACTTGACCCAAAACTTCATCGACCACCTATGAGAGTGTGGGATATTGTCTGAGTGGACTCCGCCAGGAACATCTCATTTGAACGGTGTGTCCGAAAGGAGAAACTGAACCTTGCTGGACATGGTTCGCTCTATGATGAGTCAGACAGATCTCGCAGTATCCTTTTGGAGATACACCCTTGAGAAAGCTGCGTTCATTCTGAACCAGTCACCTACGAAGGCGGTGGAGACAACACCATACGAAGTGTGGAGTGGGAAACGTCCCAAGTTGTCGTTCATCAAGATTTGGGGTTGCGAGACTTACGTCAAACGCCTCACGGCAGACAAGCTCGAACCAAGATCTGACAAATGTATCTTCGTAGGGTCCCGAAAGAGACTTTTGGGTACTACTTCTACAAACCCGACGAGAAAAAAGTATTTGTTGCTCGAAAAGGTTTCTTTTTGGAGACGGAATTCTTATCCAAAACAGCCAGTGGGAGGACTGTGCATCTGGAAGAGATCCAAGATGGCACGAATACTGAGAATCCTGAACAATTTCGAGATCCCCACTTAGACAATGTAGAGGTAGAGCTTGAGCTGGATCAAGAGGCACATGCAGTGCCCAACATAGTTCCTGAAGCCCCACGGCATTCTAAAAGAACTCGTCAGGCATCCGTCACATACGGATTTATGGTAACTGAGGATGGTGAGTTGGAGATTGTGGATTCTGACGATCCGACATTATTTCAAGAAGCCATGGGGAGGTCTGATTCCGAGAAATGGTTAAACACCATGAAGGAGGAGATGAAATTCATGCATGACAACCAAGTTTGAAACTTGGTGGATCCAACCCCTGGCGTTAAGACCATCGGCTGCGAAAGGTTTTTCGCATATTCATGGAGTTGATTATGATGAAACTTTCTCGCCAGTGGCCATGGTCAAATCGATCCGGATTCTATTCGCATTAGCTGCATATCACGACTATGAGATATGACAGATGGATGTCAAGACTACTTTCCTCAATGGGAAGCTAACTGAGGACGTGTATGTGACACAAGTTTAGGGTTTTTTCGATCCAAAGAATGCCGGAAAGATTTGTAAGCTGCAGAGTTCCATTTATGGATTGAAGTAGGCTTCTCGGAGTTGGAATCGACGATTTGATGAACCTATAAAAGAATTTGGTTTCATGCAAAATGAAGACAAGCCTTGCGTGTACAAGAGGGCAGATGAGAGTGCAGGCGTGTTCTTAGTGCTGTATGTAGATGACATACTCCTTAACGAAAACGACATCCCCACCATGCAAGCCACCAAAGCATAGTTGGGGAAGGATTTTGAGATGAAGGATTTGGGTGAAGCCGCGTATATCCTTGGGTGAAGCCAAAGCACTTACATCGACAAGATCTTGAAAAGATTTTCGATGCACAAATCCAAAAAGGGATTCCTTCTTATGAGACATGGAGTGAAGCTAAGCAAGACTCAGTGTACCACAACACCTGATGAGCTGAAGCGCATGAGTGGAATCCCCAATGCATCAGCAATAAGATCCATCATGTACGCCATGATCTGCACGAGACCTGATGTTTCTTATGCCTTGTCCTGCCTAAGCAGATTCCAGTCTAACCCCGGAGAGGACAACTGGACAGCAATGCAGACGATCCTCAAGAGGACAAATGATGCCTTCTTGGTCTACGGGGGAAGAGATGAGGAGCTAGAGGTGACGGGATACATCGACGCATGTTTTCAGACTAACTTGGACGACACACGGTCACATTCT
Source organism: Geranium rotundifolium (assembly GCA_963920655.1). Classification (NCBI taxonomy): domain Eukaryota; kingdom Viridiplantae; phylum Streptophyta; class Magnoliopsida; order Geraniales; family Geraniaceae; genus Geranium; species Geranium rotundifolium. The sequence goes on along the minus strand of OY987319.1, from coordinate 14,882,709 downwards.
GGATACGTGTTCATACTGAACGGTGGGACTTTCAGCTGGAAGAGCTTCAAGTAGTTGTTAGTGTTTACACAAGAACATCATCTAAAGTTGTTTGTGTTTACACAAGAACCGCAGAACCTTTAGATATAATCAAGTTATGCTTGATGGATCCCTATTTGAATACTTATCCATGACTGACTAGTGTGATGATGACTCTAGATCAAATCATGTTGATCAAGGTGGTGGGATTACCAAAGTCATATCATGGATATCATCTGGAGGATGATATTGGATGACCCGCGCTGGAGTATGGCGCATAGTTTTAGTCACAAACGTATACTCCGTCGTCGTGTGATCACTGCCTTAATACCTTGGAGCGAGTGGCTCACATGCACGTCACTCCATTAGTTTGACATGTCTTAACGGTGCCTGTAACATGGAAGCCATAACAGACATCGTTAGCTTTTGGAAGGACTGTAGTGGGAGCGCACATTGCGTCCGAAGAGATTTGTTTTCCCATGGTGACATGATGAAGGGTATGGTTCAGGGCCCCTTGATGAGTGTGACTGATGAAGTGTGCGGCCGCACCAATACATATCAGTCAACTCGGAATTCGACGAACTAGATCGAATGCATGAGGATGGCGATTCTATGCCTCATACGATCTCATACGCCTTAAAGCAAGCAAAGGGTTAGTGATACAGATGACAGAAAGAAGACATCGAACTGATTGATACACTCGTGGACATTGGGTTATCACTACGTCTTACTAGAGACCACCAGTGATGGATCGGGTGAGATGGGATCTCACGCCGATCTGCCAATGGGTCACAGGCCTACAGTGTCGCACACCACGCGCGAAATCCCGAAGCCTACTCGATGGCACTCAAGAGGTCTAAATGGAGAGAATAGGAATATTCACCACAAGGGTGAGTGCCTCCACAAGGCATATTTATGCAATATTAGCTATTCCTCCTAAAACTCTCTTGTTGCTACATTGGGAGCTAGAGAAGAGTGTGTGCGTTCTGTGGTGGTCTAGTAGCCACTAGTCGGAACCTTGCTTCACGGTTATCGAGCTCCGGTGTGTGCGAGACGTAGAGGACGAGCTCTAGAGCACGTCTTTGATCGGGAGCTCTAGAGAGGTAAAAAATCGGATCTTTCCTAGTCTACAATTTTTTTTGATCAGCAATAATAAATATTATAAAAGACAAGAGAAAAGTACAAAGGAACAAAATAGGGGAAAACTACGCCCCAAACCATAAGAGGGGAAAAACAAAGCCCCAAATAGCCCAAAAAAAGAGAGAAAAGCTAAGAATGGAGGACCAACCTCGGGCTCGCGCACCAGGTGGCTAAAGTGAGCTTACCCGTCTAAGCTAGTATGTCTCTCCCCTCGTCCGCCTGCACAAGAGTATAAGAGTGCATCTGAAGAAGTCTAAGAGTCTCTCCAGGTGATCGCTCCTCATCTCTAAAAATCCGGCTGTTCCTGGTGACCCAGATGTACCAGAAACCCATCGTGACAAGTCTGCTCCATGCCCTCCTCGCTACTCTATCTGCAAATCTGGCTCTCCACCCCATGAAGAGATCATGAAGTGTCTGAGTAGCAGGAAACTGGATACCCCACCATATGTGAATCTTCCTCCAGAATCTCCTAGTCCAGCTGTTGGAGAGCATAAGATGCTCCGTCGTCTCCTCCCTCTACCGCACAAAGCACACATGCGATGACCAATCGGGATGACCCCCTGAAAGCAAGAGTGCCTCTAGTCTGGAAACTTCCCTAAAGAACCAGCCATCCAAAACTCCTGAAGTTTGGCGGAACTGGCATATCCCACAGTCTCGAAGCCCAGTCTATTGGAACTGCCTGATCCGTACAACATGTGGTAGCCCCTCCTCGCAGTGTATCCTCTCCTATTAGATGTCCACCAGATCTGATCACGAATCACATCTGTCGGTCTGATAGTGCCAAGAACCGTAAGTAACTCTGCAAACTCTAACCCTGCTCTAGCTGGCAGCACTCCTCGGAAGGGAATAGAACATCCCTCTAGAACCCATGCATCATGAACTGAATGGCCCGGGTGACTCACACGCCTGTAGAGTCTGTGACACCTGGTCCTGAAGCAAAAATCTCCCAACCAGCAAGCACCCCAGAATCTGATCTGTCTGCCATCACCAAGTCTCCAACGGACACACCCAGACCCATAAATCCTAGGAAAAGCCTGAAAAGAAGAGAGACCAAGAATATCTCGCAAAGCCCTCGACCCTGAGTGACCAGAGAAAGGTAGGGAAGAAAAGTCCCAAGACGACCTGTCCCATCCGTATTTCGCACACAAGATCCTACTCCACAAAGGATTCGGCTCTGTCGCGAATCGCCACCACCATTTCAACAGCAGAGCGCTATTGACCTCCTGAAGGCGACGAATACCAACCCTCCCAGTATGATCAGCTTACAAACCGCTTCCCATCTGAACTTCGCAAACACCGGACGTCCACCTCTTCCTCTCCATTGGAACCTCCTCATAATGGACTCCATCACAACAACAGTAGTCATGGGAGCTCGGAAAAGAGACATGTAAAAGATAGACAAGCTCGAGAGAGTCGCATTAATCAGCGTGATCCGTCCTCCAAAGGAAAAGAGAGTGAGCTCGCCTACCACAAAGCTAACCTGGTCCTGAACTTGGCCACAATCGGCTCCCAAGTCACCACCCGTCGGTAACCTGCCACCAAGCTGAAACCTAAATGATGAAGCTGCCCGACCACACAACCGAAAGCTCATGCCAAGCGACTGTCACCACTATCCTCTAGATTCAACCCCAACAAGATTGACTTATCGAAGTTGATCCTCAGACCTGACGCCCACTCAAAATACTGTAGAACCAACCGAAACTGAAACAACTCACGTGGCTCGGCTTCAACAAATAACAGAGTGTCGTCTACAAGATGAAGGTGGGAACTTTCTCCTCATCACCCACCCGAATCCCCCTAAAAAGCATAGCCTCCTCTCCACGCGGAAGAAGAAGGTGTAGCCCCTCCGCTGGAATGATGAACTGGAGCGGGGATAAAGGGCATCCCTTCCTGACTCCTCTCCTGATGTCAAACTGACTCGTGGGGGAGCCGTTGACCAGGACCGAAGCAGAGGAGCCAGGACAAGAAGCAATCCAGTGTCTCCACCTGGGGCCAAAGCCCATAGCAGCCATAACGCTCCAAAGGTAACTCCAATCAACCCGGTCAAAAGCTTTCTCAAAATAAACTTTGACCACCCCCGCCCTGGAGCTTGTCCTGCGAACAATGTCAATCAACTCGTTCGCCACCAGGACCCATCGACTAACTGTCTTCCACGAATGAAGCCAGACTGTACCTCCCTCATCAAATCACCAATGTAGCGTCGTAGTTGTATGGAAAGAACCTTAGCCAAAAGCTTATAAGGTCCCAAAATCAGACTAATCGGTCGTAACTGCGCAAAATCTCTTGGGGTCTCAATCTTCGAAACCAAGGTAGTGAAAGACGCATTGAAACCCGACCCTATCCTCCCAGTCAGGTAGAAATCCTGGAAGAACCCGAGCACATCCTCCATGACCACATCCCACATCGCACTTTGAGAGGGCCGAGAGGAACTCCTCCTCAGTAAAAACCGCCCCTAAAAAATCTAACCCCCACAATGGCAGAGTCCGGAACGGGAGCAGCGGCAAACTAGGCCTCAAAATAGGCTCCGGCTGAAATCTCGCCTGAAAATGATCAACTGCAGCTCTACGGATCGGCTCCGTCTGTGTCTGCTCCTGGCCGTCAATAACCATACACTGAATACGACTCCTCCTGCCTCTCGTCGCGGCGCATCAGTGAAAGTACTGAGTATTCCTATCTCCTTCAAGAACCCAGCGAACCCTCGACTTCTGCCTCCAGATGTCCGCTCGAGACTTTGCCAAGCCCACAAGCTCGGTCCGGAGTCTGCCATAGACCTCCTCCTCAACCTCAGTAAGTGGTCTCTCCCCCACTATAGCATCTAGAGCCTCGGTGCTGACTGTGGTCTTGGATATCTGGTGCTCTACGTGCCCAAACACCTCGATGTTCTAGGTAGCCAGGTTTGACCTCAGACGTTTGAACTTTGCCCACAACATATAGTTTGGGAAGCCCACTACGTCAATGTAAGAGGTTCACTTTGCTGCCACAAAACTCTTGATATCACTATGATCTAGCCAAGCGTTGAGGAACCGTCTAGGCCTCGGTCTCCAATCAGCCTCCTGGGTGCCTAAATAAATGACACTTTGATCCGAGAGCATCTTCGTCAGCCCCGTGAGGATCGGGTCTGCGAAGATAGCCAACATGTCCTGACTGAGAAGGATACGGTCAAGCCTGCTCACTCTCGAGCGTGGCCCGAAGCAGGTGAAATACATGTTCGATATACGGAAGTTGACAAGGCCTAAGTCTGTAAGAAAAGCGTCAAAATCTCTCCAATCCGCCTGAACCGCCTGATTGGCCACCTCACTCGGATCCCTGACCGTATTGAAGTCTCCCAAAAGGGCAAACTTTGTGCCTATCGAGTGGTGAACCTGTCTCAGAATACCCCAGAAGTCCCTCCTCGCAGCGGGTACCGAAGGGGCGTGAGGGTTGAGGAAAGAAACGGTCTCTCCAGAAGCTACGACCACCCCAACCCACACGATCAGCCCCGGGAAAATGTCACACCTGGTCATACGTAGAACTGAAGCGTCCCAAATCGAGATCTCGCCTGAGCCCAACCCCGACCCTACCGGACTGAACTCAAACCGGGAAGAAAACCTGAGTGCTCTGATTATCGTTGGATCTACCACTCCATACCTAGACTCCTGTAAAGCCAGGAAAACTGGAAGGTGTGCCGTGATAGTGTCTGTCAGGAGTCTGCGCTTGTGATCCGAGCCTAGTCCCCTAGCGTTCCAACTAAAGAGTTTCATTGCTGAGCAGGAGCCCCCGGCCCCGCTGGAAAAGCAATAACAGCTCCACTCTGAGTCGGAAGAGAACCTCCCAACATATCAACAACCCTCCCAACATCAGCCGCCATGATACTCGCATCCAAAAGTCCCTCCTCCCTCTTCGAGGCCTCCACCCCCTCCGAAAGCTCTCCCTCCTCTACCTCCTCCTCAATCTCCCTCTGAACTCCAACCTCCGCCTCCCATCTACCCAGATCTAGCTCTCCCTCAATGGCCTCCTCCCCTCACCATCCGAGTCTGAAGCCCCACCTATCTCCTCTACCTGCGTGTCCCTTAAATCTGATATGTCCTCACTCTCCCTGCTTTGACTGGACTGGGTCCTGCCTTTGACAATCCTATAAGGCGCACACAGAACCCGGATAGCAGAGACTGAAGACGTCAGGCGCCTCCCAATAGACAAAAAGACCGCATCCCCTCCAAAGAGTATCCCATGCGCAAACAATCCGTAGAGATCAGCGCCAAGGCCGCAGACAATCCCACCCAAACTGAGTCCTCGTCTCTCCCTGGTAGGTCACCCTCACTATCGTGATCATCGGGGGTTAAAGGTCTGGACGTCGGATAACAACCTTCCTCCTCAAAGCCCAAACACAATGAATCCCCTCACCGAGCCGAGTAGAATCAAGATCAACAATCCTCAGGCAGGGTGTCGAGGGGAATCCAGTCCGAGCAAAGCATACCGTCTCCCGCAATGTGGTCTCCCCCTGAGCTCCAGACTGTATCTCCAAAGCCACCTCCTGGACAATAATTTGAGTCTCAGCCTGCGTCTTAGTAACCTCATCATGCACAACAAACTCTGCCTCCTGAACCTCTCCCTGAGAGGTAGCCTGCTCCATCAATACCTCCGCCTGTATCTCCATCGCCTCCATCTCCTCGGCCCAGGAAACCTTACCCCTACCCTACCTGAACGGTACGAGGGCCCCCGCTCGACCAGGGGATAAGTGAAGGTCGGAGTCTGTCGGAGTAATGAAGGGGATCTCCGAGATGGGAGCGACCTCCATACCAACTCTGACCGACCCCGCTCCTAGCAAGCAATTAACTCCCCACGATCTCCAGAGAGGGTCCGAGACGTTCACCAATATTGCAACACGCTCAAAATACCCCCCGCCAATGGAGTCTAGGTGAGAGTAGCTATGAAGCTGCCAATACCGCCTACTACCGTCTCAATCGAGGCCAAATACCATGCTGACAGCGGGATCCCCCGAATGTGTACCTGGCGAAACACTCAGCCATGCATAAATATGTCACAGTCAGCTAAGTAGAAGAAGAATCAGCGACGAAGATCTGCCCACTGCTCCGCCTGGAGTTTGTCTATCGCACTGGCATCTGCAAAAGATAGAAGGAACACACGCTGTCCCAGGTCTGAAATCGTGACAACGTCCGAACATGTGCCCCACATCTCTAAGAGAAGAGCTCGTCGATTAAAATCGCGGACCGTCACGGCTAGGATACAAAACTGGAACCGCTGCGAGGAGGTGTGAAATAGAACGCGATTGCGAATTGGAGTGGTCGAAGGGATAATTCGAGGCTCGCGAGAAATTGTCGGGGCAGTCAGTGGCTCACTAGTCTCTGTCCCGGGGCTCACAAGAAAGAGCCGAGGCAGTCTGTGGCTCACTAGTCTCTGGCCGACGAGGAGTGGGTGAGTGTCGTCCAACTGCCAATATGAGGGTGTGTCCTCTCAAAACTGACCCGTGCAAGGATGAGATCGCCTCCGTACGCGCCTACTCCGAAAATAAATGAACAAAACCATAGCTCGCCCGATGATGTCTCCTCGGAAGCGTCACCTCTAAAATCTCCCAAAAACTCCTCAAGAGGCTCCTGAGCTCCTCGTCTGACGGGCGGGTCGGTAAATTACCCACGTATGTCGGAAAAACGGATTTGGAAACCATCTGCAATTTTTGATCCCTACCTGAAGTAATTTTTGCGGTCCGGCCTCCTAAACTCTCACAATCGGCATGAGCCGATTCAACCAAGACTACATCCCTATCGACTCTCTCTGCCAAGGCGGCACCATCGGAAAGTGCTGAGTCAACACAAGGGCGTTTTCCCTATCTAATGTCACTACGTCTACAATCCGATCGGCCAGAAGTGTACTGGTTGGCTTTGTCGGATTAACCTACTTAACCGGTTCATTAATAGCAGTAGCTAAAAAACCAGATTGGTGAACCGAACTGTGTACCTGGATCGTTGTTCCTGAATAACAGGAATCAGAGTGGACCGGGGTGTGAACCGGATGTGACAGACCGGTCTGCCTATTTAGTTGGGCTTGATGAACAGCTTGTCCCAAAGAGGAAAAGGCCCCACCCGACCCAAATGGTCTCGCCGGCCCGACCCACTCCCCAAACAGTTCTGCGACGGTTCGCCGAAGGTCTGCAGGCGTCGCTGGTGGCTGCCGGAGCGTTGTCAGCGTCTTTGGTGGTGATCGGGACAACGATCCGATCACCGGTCCCCATTCTCATCACCGATCCAGCCCTCCGTCCTCAGTCTTTGCTGCCTCGACCCGCTCTACTCTGACCCGACCTACCACGACTTGGCTTTGACGTCGAACTGATCGGAGCAGGTTTCTGCACCATCAAGCCCTCGCTCGCTCGACCCTGCTCCGACACCCTCACCTTGACCGAGGCCACCCCCCCCCCCCCCCCCCCCCGAGTAGGCTCTACCCTTCTTCTCGTCGTCGCAGCCAGGCCAGGAGCAGCCCCAGACGTTGCAGTCAGACCAGGAGAACCCTCAGACGTTGAGGACCTGATTGTGATGATCGAACCATACCTGTGCTCCATTAGGGTTTCTACAGCCGTCGCCACCTCGACACAATCTGCCTTCCCACGAAGCCCGAACATAGCCTCGACCTGCTCGTCTCCTCCTCTATCTGGATTGACATCACCGGAGAAGCAAAGAGGTCGTCTCTGCCTCTGACCTACAGCTTCTCTCCTCCTAGCAAATGGTTCGCTTTTAGGTTCGCAGACAGCCTCGATCTCGATCCGATCGACCCACCCATGGGTTTTCTTTGAAGATCACTCCCATCCCCACGTCTGGTCGATGACCCTCTACCCGTCCCAGTGTTTTCTGGCCTCGGCTTGCAAGGCTGCCATTTATGCCGATCGGGTTTAGGTTCAGAAGCTTGAGTCTGATCGGATAAAGGGGCAAAAGAGTTTGAAATCTTCAACTGATGCTCAAAATTCCAATCCCACCATACTCTCCTCCTCATTTTGCGAAGATCGATGCAAAAACACCCTGCCGGACCTTCGCCGGAGCTGGCTGGAAAAAGCCGCCGGAAATCACCTTAGTTGAGAGCGTTCTTTCATTGTCTTGTCGATAAATTTCATATAAGTGCTTTTTCAAAAAAGAAGACCGGTAATGCTTTATTTTAGTATTGCAAGAACTTCTCTATAATGTAAGAAAACTTACGTTCCAAAAATGACTTCTCGGAATGCATTCAAACTCTTCCATATCAAAGAAAATGACCTAAGAATCAATGTCATATCATTGCGTTTCAAAAAAAGAAGACCAGTAATGCTTCAATTCCGTATTGCAAAAATTGCTCTATAATATAAGCAAACTTACGTTTCAAAAATGACTTTCTCATAATGCCCTCAAACTCTCCCATATGATAAGAAATGATCTAAGAATAAATGTCATTTGAGTGTTTTTTCAAAAAAGAAGACCTATGCTTTATTTTAGTATTGCAAGAACTGCTCTATAATGTAAGAAAACTTACGTTCCGAAAATGACTTTCTCATAATGAATTCTAACTCTCCCATATGATAGGAAATGACCTAAGAATCAATGTCATACGAGTGATTTTTCTAAAAAGAAAACAGGTAATCCTTTCATTTCGTATTGCAAAAATTGTTCCATAATATAAGAAAGTTTACGTTCCGAAAATGACTTTCTCGGAATGCCCTCAAACTCTCCCATTTGATAAGGAATGACCCAAGAATCAAAGTCATATGAGTTTTTTTTTTTATCAGCAATAATGAATAATATATATGGCAAGAGAAAAGTACAAAAGGAACAAACTAGGGGAAAACTGCGCCCCAAACCAAAATAGGGGAGAACTAAGCCCCAAAACAGCCAGAAACGAGAAAAGCTAAGAAAGGACAGACTGGAGTACCAACCTCAAGCTCGCGAACCAGGTGGCTAATGTGCGATCCCCCGTCCAAGACTGGATGTCTCGTCCCTCGTCTGCCTGCACCAGAGTATAAGAACGCATTTGAAGGACTCTGAGAGTCTCTCCAGGTGATCTCTCCTTGTCTCTAAAAATCCTGCCGTTCATGGTGACCCAGATGTACCAGAAACCCATCGTGACGAGTCTGATCCAGGCTCTCCTCGCTCCTCTGTCTACAACTCTGGCTCTCCATCCCATGAAGAGATCGTGAACTGTCTTGGGAGAAGGAAACTGGATACCCCACCATCTGTGAATCTCTCTCCAGAATCTCCTAGTCTACAGTCAAGAGAGCAAAAGATACTCCGTCGTCTCCTCCCTCCTACCGCACAGAGCACACATGCGATGACCAATCGGTATGATTCCCCTGAAAGCTAGAGCGCCTCTAGTCGGTAAACTGCCCTGAAGAACCAGCCAACCAAAACTCCTGAAGTTTGGCAGAACTGGCATATCCCACAGTCTCGAAGCCCAGTCTACCGGAACTACCTGATCCGTCCCCAATAACATGTTGTAGCCCTTACTCTCAGTCTATCCTCTCGTATCAGAAGTCCACCAGATCTGATCACGGATCCCATCTATCGGTTTGACAGTGCCAAGTACCGTAAGTAGCTCTGCAAACTCTAATCCTGCTCGAGCTAGCAGCAGCCCTCAAAAGGGAATGGACCATCCCTCTAGAACCCGTGCATCGTGAACTGAATGGCCCGGGTGACTCACACGCCTGAATAGTCTGTTCAACCTGGTTCTCAAGCAAAAATCTCCCAACCAGCAATCATCCCAGAATCTGATCTGTCTCCCATCTCCAAGTCTTCAACGAACCACCCAGACCCGAAAATCCTAGGAAAAGCCTGAAGAGACGAGAGACCAAGAATATCTCGCAAGGCCCTCGACCCTGAGTGACCAGAGAAAGGCAGCGAAGAAAAGTCCCAAGACGACATGTCCCATCTGTATTTCGCACACAAGATCCTCCTCCATAAAGGATTCGGCTCTATCGCGAATCTCCACCACCATTTTAACAGCAGAGCGTTGTTGACCTCCTGAAGACGGCGGATACTCAACCCTCCCTGTCTGATCGGCCTACAAACATGCTCCCACCTGACCTTCGCAAAGTCCCGACGTCCACCTCTGCCTTTCCATCGGAACCTCCTCATAATGGACTCCATCACAGCAACCGTAGTCCTGGGAACTCGGAATAGAGACATGTAGAAGATAGGCAAGCTCGAGAGAGCTGCCTTAACCAGCGTTATCCGTCCTCTAAAGGAGAGTGAGCTTGCCTTGCCACAAAGCTAACCTGGTCCTGAACTTGGCCACAACCGGCTCCCAAGTCACCACCTGTCGGTAGTCCGCCCCCAAGCTGAAACCTAAATAAGGTAGAGGTAGCTGTCCGACCACACAACCGAAAGCTCTAGCTAAGAGTATGTCACCCCCCTCCTCCAAATTCAACCCCAACAAGACTGACTTGTCGAAGTTGATCCTCTGGCCTGACGCCCACTCAAAGTACTGCAAAATCAGACGGAGCTGAAACAACTGATGCGGCTCGGCCTCCACAACAGATGGCGTGTCTCCTCATCACGCACCCGAATCCCCTTGAAAAGCATAGCCTCCTCTCCACGATGGAGAAGAAGGTGTAGCCCCTCCGTTGCTATGATGAACATGAGTGGGGATAAGGGACATCCCTGCCTGACTCCTCTTCTGATGTCGAACTGACTCGTGGGGGAGCCGTTGACCAGGACCGAAGCAGAGGAGGCAAGGCAAGAAGCAATCCAATGTCGCCATCTAGAGCCAAAGCCCATAGAAGACATAACGCTCCAGAGGTAACTCCAATCGACCCGGTCGAAAGCTTTCTCAAAATCAAGCTTGACCACCGCCGCCATGGAGCGTGTCCTGCGAACCATGTCAATCAACTCGTTTGCCACCAGGACGCCATCGACTAACTGTCTGCAACAGATGAAACCAGACTGTACTTCGCTAATCAAATCGCCGATATACCGTCGCAGCTGTATGGAAAGCACCTTAGCTAAAAGCTTATAGGGTCCCGAAATAAGACTGATCGGCCGAAACTGCGCGAAGTCCCGAGGGGTCTCAATCTTCGGAATCAATGGAATGAAAGAAGCATTAACACCCGAACCGATCCTCCCTGTCAGGTGGAATTTAAAAAATCTGACCCCGCCGGTGGCAAAGTCTGGAATGGAAGTGTCGGCAAAGTAGGTCTCGAAATAAAATCCGGTCGAAATCTCGCCTGAAAATGATCAACTGCAGCTCTGCGAATCTGCTCTGGCTGTGTCTGCTCTTGGTCGTCAATAACCATACACTGAATACGACTTCTCCTGCCCCTCGTCGCGGCGCATCTGTGGAAGTACCGAGTGTTCCTATCACCCTCAAGAGTCCAGCAAACCCTCGACTTCTGCCTCCAGATGTCCGCGCGAGACTTCGCCAGGACCACAAGCTCGGACCGAAGACCCGTGAGGATGGGGTCTGCAAAGATAGCCAACATGTCCTGGCTGAGGAGGATACGGTCAAGTCTGCTCGCTCTCGAGCGTGGGCCGAACCAGGTGAAATCCTTGTTCGACATAGGGAAGTCGACAAGGCCTAAGTCCATAAGAAAAGCGTCAAAAACTCTCCAATCTGTCTGAAAAGCCTGATTGGCCACCTCGCTCGGATCCTTGACCGTATTGAAGTCACCCAAAAGGGCAAACTTCTGGCCTACCGAGTGGTGAACCTGTCTCAAAATGCCCCAGAAATCCCTCCTCGCAGCTGGTACCGAAAGGGCGTGAAGGTTGAGGAAAGAAACCGTCTCTCAAGAAGCAATCACCTCCCCAACCCACACGATCAACCCCAGAAAAATGTCACAGCTGGTCATACGAAGTACTGATGCGTCCCAAATCGAGATCTCGCATGAACTCAACCCCGACCCTGATGGACTGAACTGGAACTCAAACAAGGAAGGAAAACCGAGTGCTCTGATAGTCATCGGATCTACCACCGCATACCTGGACTCCTGCAACGCCACGAAGACTGGTCGGTGCGCCGTGATAGTGTCTGCTAGGAGTCGGCGCTTATGGTACGAGCCCAGACCCCTAGCCTTCCAACTCAGGAGCTTCATTGCTGAGCGGGAGCCCATGGCCCCGCTGGAAAAGCAATAGCTCAGCTCTGAGTCGGAAGAGAACCTCCCAACAAATCAACAACCCTCCCTACGTCCGCCGCCGTGATATTCGTTGCTGAGAGTCCCTCTCCTTCCCTCCCCGAGGTATCACCAACTCCGAGCGATCTCCCTCCTCTGCCTCCTCCTCAATCCCCGTCAGAACTCCAACCTCTACCTCCCCTCTACCCTGGTCTAAGTCTCCCCCAGTGGCCTCCTCCCACTCACCATCCGAATCCCCAGTCCCGTCTATCCCATGTACCCGTGAATCCCTCAAAACTGATATCTCCTCACTCTCCCTGCTCTGACTCATGTTTCTGACAATCCGATATGGCGCATGAGAAACCCGGATCGCAGAGACTGATGACGTCGGGCGTCTCCCAGCAGAGAAAAAGGCGCGCATCCCGTCCATAGAGTATCCCCTGCGCAAACTGTCCGTGGAGATCGGGGCCAAGACCGAAGACGATCCTACCCAGACTGAATCCTCATCTCTCCCTGGTAGGCCTTCTTCGATTTCTTGACCATCAGGGGTCAAAGGTGTGGCCGCCGGATAAAGACCCTCCTCCTCGAATCCCACACACAGTGAGTCCCCTTCACCGATCCGAGTGGAGTCGAGGTCAACAATCTTCGGGTAGGGCGTCGGAGGGGATCCCGAAATCCGAGCAAAGCCCCCCGTCCCACGTGAACTAATCTCCCCCTGAGCTCCAGACCGTGTCTCCAAAGCCTCTTCCTGGACAATAATATGAGTCTGAACGTGTGTCTCAGCAACCTCATCCTGCACGACGAACTCTGTCTCCTGAACCTCACCCTGAGAGATCAAAGTCTCCGCCTATGTCTCCAACACTTCCATCTCTTTCGCCCAGGAAACCCTTCCCCTACCTTGCCTGAACGGTACTAGGGCCCCCTCACGGATAGGGGATAGGGGAAGGTCGGGGGTCTGTCGGAGTGATGTGTGGGATCTCCGAGATAGGAACGACCTCCAGACCCACTCTAACCGTCCCCGCTCCTAGCCGACAAGTAACTCTCCACGAACTCCGGAGGGGGTCCGAGACGTGCACCAATTTTTCAACACGCTCAAAGCATCCCTCTCCTAAGGAGTCTGGGTGAGTAGCTACAAAGCTGCCAATGCCGCCTACTATCGTCTCAATCGAGGTCGAAGACCATGCTGATATCAGAATCCTCCGGATGTGTACCCAGCGAAATACTCCGCCATGCATTAAACTATCACAGTCAACCGAGTAGAAGAAGAAACAGCGACGAAGATCTGCCCACTAACCCACTCGAAGTCTGTCTATCGAGCTGGCATCTGCGAAGGATAGGAGGAACACACGCTGTCCTAAGTCTGAAACCGTGACTACCTCCGAACTTGTGCCCCACATCTCTGAGAGAAGAGCTCGCCGATCAAAATCACCGACCGCTACTGCAAGGATACAAAACTGGAGTCGTTGCGAGGAGGTGTGAAATAGCTCGCGACTCCGGACCGGAATAGCCGAGGAGATGCTCCGGGGCTCACGAGAGAATGTCGGGGCTGTCTACGGCTCAACAGTCCCTGTCCGTGGTTTGCGAGAGAAGGCCGGCGCAGCGGGGAGGTGTGAAATAGCTCGCGACTCCGGACCGGAATAGCCGAGGAGATGCTCCGGGGCTCACGAGAGAATGTCGGGGCTGTCTACGGCTCAACCGTCCCTGTCCGTGGTTTGCGAGAGAAGGCCGGCGCAGCGGGCAAGTGTCGTCCAACCGCCACAATGATGGTACGTCCTCTAAAGACCGACCTGTGCAAGGCTGAGGTCGCCTCCTTACGAGCCTACTCCGAAGCTAGATGAACAAAGCCATAACTCGCATGACGAGGTCTCCTCGGAAGTGTCACCTCTAGAACCTCCCCAAAACTCCTAAAGAGGTTTCTGAGTTCCTTGACTGACGGGCGGGTCAGTAAATTACCCACGTATGTCGGAAAAACGGATTTGGGAACCTCCAATTTCCGAACCATACATGGACTAATTTTTACGGTCCGGCCGCCTAAGTTCTCACCATCGGCCTGAGCCGAATCAACCAAGACAACCTTCCTAACGACTCTCTCTGTCGAGGTGGCACATTCGGAATGTGCTAAGTCAACCGAGTTAACAACAGGGCGTTCTCCTTCCCTACTGTCACTACGCATACAATTCGAGGGGCAATTCGGGCCATCTAGGGCAAGACCGGGTTGGGTCACCGACTTAACCAGAACAATCGGTTCTGACGTCTCAATAATGGGCTTAAAAATTTCTGAACGAATTAACGGTATGTGTACCTTTTCGGCCTGCACAGTAGACCCGGAGTGAAAAGAGCTCGAATGGGCCGGTGCTGGCAGGATTTCCGGCCCATCAGCTTCAGATGGCCTAAACGCGCGACGTCGGCCCAGCCAGAGTGCTGCTCCAGGTATCGAGCCCGATCCTCCTGTCAGCGTGACGGCGCCGGCACATGGCTGCTAGACCGCTGCCGCTTCAGCGCTTCTTCTCCCCACACCGTGGCGGCGGTGTTTCGTGGTGGTCGGACCAAGCCATATCGCTGCGTCTTCCGGAGAGTTGCGATCCCGGCGATTGGTAATGGCCTGGCGTCCACTCCAGCTGCTGCGCGATGTTTGGACTCGTTCTGTAGGGTCTTCTCCTGGTTCCTCCCCGCGGTGCCACACCTCATCGAAGGGTCCTTGTACGCGATCGACGTCCTGGCTGGAGGCTTCTCGCCAGCGAAACCTTCTGAAGCCCTAACCCGAAGAGAAGGGTGGTTGAGGCCACCTCCAGGCGCCCCTCCATCTCTGATCACCCACCGACGGCTTCCGGCAGAGTCTCTAGCCGCTTCTGCCCTCAGAACAACCCTGATTGAAGCTCCAGGCTGCGACTTTCTCTTCCTCACGTCACCTAGGGCTTCTGCCTAACGAATCCTAGGAGCCCCGATCTGGAACCCATCTCCGTCCGCGCCTGGATTCGCCCTCGAAGCTGGACCCTGGAGGAGTATCGCCCCCGTTTGAGAACCGCAATGGACCTCTCGTTGTCGCAGTCGCCCGCGCCTCGTACCTCGCAGTGGTGAGCGAGCGAGATCTGAAGCCCGCCCTCTCACTGCGAGACAGGTCTGCCTCACCTGGTCTTAGTAGGGAGGTATCGACCTCGCCTGCACGCCCAAATCGTCCATGGCGCTGACGAGGTGCCGCCAGCCATTTTTCTTGATGAGCGTCCGGCCCCGTATCATCTGCCCGATCAGAGATGGCATGAAATCTGTTCGAGAAGGCCAGATTATCCTCCCCAGAGCTTGCCCATCTTCGTTTCCTTTCTCTCATGAGCCGATCGGCGTTAAAAAATCTTCTCCCATGAGTGCTTTTTCAAAAAAGAAGACCGGTAATGTTTTACTTTCGTATTGAAAAAATTGCTCTATAATGTAAGAAAACTTACGTTCCGAAAATAATTTTCTCAAAATGCCCTCAAACTCTCCCATATGATAAAGAATGACCTAAGAATCAATATCATATGAGTGATTTTTCAAAAAACAAAACCAGAAATGCATCAATTTTGTATTGCGAAAATTGCACAATAATGTAAGAAAACTTACGTCCCGAAAATGAGTTCCTCGGAATGCCCTCAAATTCTCTCATACGATAAGGAATGACCTAAGAATCAAATTTCATATGACTGCTTATCCAAAAAAGAAGACCGGTAATGCTTCAATTTCGTATTGCAAAAATTGATCGATATTATAGAAAATTACCTAAGAATCAATGTCTTATGAATGCTTTTCGAATTCAGAGTACCGGCAATGCTTCAATTTCGTATTGCAAAAATTGCTCTATAATGTAAGAAAACTTACGTTCCGAAAATGACTTTCTCAAAATGCATTTAAATTCGCCCATATGATAGGGAATGACCTAAGAATCAATGTTATATGAAAGCTTTTAAAAAAAAAAGAAGAACGATAATGCTTCAAATTTATTTAGAAAAAATTGTTATATAATGAAAAAAAAACTTATGTTCCGAAAATGTCTTTCTCGGAATGCTCTCAAACTCTCCCATATTATAGGGAATTACCTAAGAATCAATTTCATTTGAGTACTTTTTAAAAAAGAAGACCGGTAATGCTTTATTTTCGTATTGCAAAAATTGGTCTATAATGTAAGAAAACTTACGTTCCTAAATTTACTTTCTTGGAATGCCCTCAAACTCTACCATATTAAAAGAAATGACCTAAGAATCAATGTCATACTAGAGTGCGTTTCCAAAACAGAGTACTGGAAATGCTTCAATTTCGTATTTCAAAAATTGCTCTATAATGTAAGAAAACTTACGTTCCGAAAGTGACATTCTCGGAATGCATTCAAACTCTCAAATATGATAGCGAATGACCTAAGAACCAATGTCATATGAATGCTTATCTAAAAAAGAAGACCGGTAACGCTTCAATTTCGTATTGCAAAAATTGCTCTACATTGTAAGAAAACTTACGTTACAAAAATGACTTTCTCGGAATTCCCTTAAACCCTCCCATTTGATAAGGAATGACCTAACAATCAATGTCATATTAGTTTTTTTTTGTTCAGTAATAAAAGACATTATAAATGACGAGAGAAATAAAAGTACAAAGAATCAGAAGGGGGAAACTGAGCCCCAAACTAGAAAAAAGGAAAACAGATGCCCAGAACAACCCATAAAATAGAGAGAGGTGCTTTTTCAAAAAAGAAGACCAGTAATGTTTTATTTTTGATTGAAAAAATTGCTCTATAATGTAAAAAAATTTACGTTTCGAAAATGAATTTCTCGGAATGCCTTCAAACTCTCCCATGTGATAAGGAATGACCTAAGAGTTAATGTCATATAAGTGATTTTTCAAAAAGCAAAACTGGTAATGCTTCAATTTCGTATTGCGAAAATTGCCCAATAATGTAAGAAAACTTACGTTCCGAAAATGACTTCCTCGGAATGCCCTTAAATTCTCCCATGTGATAAGGAATGACCTAAGAATCAATGTCATATGAGTGCTTGTCCTAAAAAGAAGACCGGTAATGCTTCAATTTCGTATTGCAAAAATTGATCTATAATGTAAGAAAACTAATGTTTCGAGAATGACTTTATCGGATTCTCCTATATTATAGAAAATTACCTAATATTCAATGTCATATGAATGCTTTTCAAATTCAGAGTACCAGAGTACCGGCAATGCTATTGCTCTATAATGTTAGAAAACTTACGTTCCTAAATTGACTTTCTTGAAATACCCTCAAACTCTCCCATATTAAAAGGAATGACCTAAGAATAAATGTCATATTAGAGTGTGTTTCCAAAACAGAGTACCGGAAATGCTTCAATTTCGTATTTCAAAAATTGCTCTATAATGTAAGGAAACTTACGTTCCGAAAATGACATTCTCGGAATGCATTCAAACTCTCACATATGATAGGGAATGACCTAAGAATCAATGTCATACGAATCCTTATCTAAAAAAGAAGACCGGTAATGCTTCAATTTCGTATTGCAAAAATTGCTTTACAATGTATGAAAACTTACGTTACGAGAATGACTTTCTCAGAATTCTCTTAAACCCTCCCATTTGATAAAGAATGACCTAACAATCAATGTCATATGAGTTTTTTTTTTGTTCAGCAATAAAAGACATTATAAATGACAAGAGAAATAAAAGTACAAAGAATCATAAGGGGGAAACTGAGTCCCAAACCAGAAAAAGGGAAAACAGAGCCCCAACACAACCCATAAAACAGAGAGAAGTGCTGTTTCAAAAAAGAATACCGGTAATGTTTTATTTTTGTTTTGAAAAAATTACTCTATAATGTAAGAAAACTTACGTTCCGAAAATGACTTTCTCAAAATGCCCTCAAACTCTCCTATATTATATGGAATTAACTAAGAATCAATGTCATATGAGTTCTTCTCCTAAACAGAGTACCGGCAATGCTTCAATATCGTATTGCAAAAATTGCTCTATAATGTAAGAAAACTTACGTTCCGAAAATGATTTTCTTGGAATGTATTCAAACTCTCCCATATGATAGGGAATGACGTAAGAATCAATGCAATATAAGTGTTTTTTCAAAAAAGAAACCCGGTAATGCTTCAATTTCGTATTGCAAAAATTGCACGATAATGTAAGAAAACTTATGTTCCGAGAATGACTTTCTCGAAATGCCCTCAAACTCACCCATATTTTAGGGAATTACCTAAGAAACAATGTCATATGAGTGCTTTTCAAAAACTGAACACCATTAATGCTTCAATTTTGTATTGTAAAAATTGCTCTATAATGTAAGAAAACTTACGTTCCAAAAATGACTTTCTCGGATAGTATTCAAACTCTCTCATATGATAGGGAATGACCTAAGAATAAATGTAATCTGAGTGCTTTTCCAAAACAGAGTACCCTTAATGCTTCATTTCCGTATAGTAAAAATTGCTCTATAATGTAAGAAAACTTACGTTCCGAAAATGACTTTCCCGAAATGCATTCAAACTTTCTCATATGATAAAGAATGACCTAAGAATCAATGACATGTGAGTGCTTCTCTCAAAAAGAAACCGCTAATGCTTCAATTTCGTATTCCAAAAATTACTCCATAATGTAAGAAAACTAACGTTCCGAGAATGACTTTCTCGTAATGCCCTCAAACTCCCCCATATTATAGAAAATTACCTAAGAAATAATGTCATATGAGTTCTCATCCAGAATAGAGTGCTGATAATGCTGCAATTTCGTATTGCAAATATTGCTCTATAATGTAAGAAAACTTACGTTCCGAAAATGAATTTCTTGGACTGCATTCATATTCTCCCATATGATATGATATGGAATGAACTATGAATCTTTATCATATGAGTGCTTTTCAAAAATATAAGACCGATAATGCTTCAATTTTGTATTGCCAAAATTGTTCTATAATGTAAGAAAACTTACTTTCCGAAAATGACTTTCTCGGAATACCTTCAAACTCTCCTATATGATAAGGAATGATCTAAAAATCAATGTCATATGAGTTTTTTTTTATCAGCAATAAATGATATTATAAATGACGAGAAATAAAAAGAGTACAACCAAAACAAGGGGAAAACTGAGCCCGTGTGGTTTGCGCACCATGTGGGCAGAGCACCGTTCTCAGGTTTGGGAAAAGGTAATAGCCAAAAAAAAAGGCCTAAGAGATAATAGAGCGAAGTACCGTTCTCAGGTTTGCGCACCGTGTGGGCAGAGCACCGTTCTCAGGTTTGGGAAAAGGTAATAGCCAAAAAAAAAGGCCTAAGAGATAATAGAGCGAAGTACCGTTCTCAGGTTTGCGCACCGTGTGGGCAGAGCACCCTCGCCAGTCCAAGACTGAATGTCACGACCCTCGTCTCGAAAAATCCGACCATTCCTGGTCACCAAGATGTACCAGAAACCCATCGTGATTTGTCTGCTCCAAGCCCTCCACCCTCCTCTGTCTGCGATCCTCGCGCTCCACCCCATAAAAAGGTCGTGAACGGACTGAGTGGTGGGGAACGGGATCCCACACCACCGGTGGATCTCCCTCCAAAACCTTCTAGTCCAGCTGGAGGAAAGCATTAGATGCTTCGTCATCTCCTCTCTCGTCCCGTACAGGGTGCAAAGGCGGTGACTGATCGGGACGACACCTCTGAAAGCAAGAGTTCCTCTGGTCGGGAGGCCGCCTTGGAATACTCCTGAAGTTCGACGGAACTGGCATACCCCATAGTCTGGGAGCCAAGTCCACCGACTCCGTATGATATGCCACGACAGCATATGAAAGCCTCTCCTCGCCGTGTAACCTCTCCTATCAGATGCCCACCAGATCTGATCACTGACACCCTCTCTCGGCCTGGTGGTGCGAATAACTGTATGAAACTCCTCCAGCTTTAGTCCCGCTCTGGCCGTCAAGACCCCGCGGAAGGGTATGCACCATCCCCCTAGTACCCAAGCAGCACCAACTGTATGCCCCGGGTTACTCACGCAGCTCCAAAGTCTCCAAAACCTGGTCCTCAAACAGAAGTCTCCCAACCTACAAATCATCCAGGAACCTGATCTGACTGCCGTCTCTAAGTCTCCAACAAACACAGCCTGCACCAAATATCCTAGGGAAGGCATGATGGGAAGTTAGCCCTAGAATAGTACGTAAAGCACTCGACCCCGTGTGCCCCTCAAAAAGAAGAGAAGAGAGATCCCAAGCTGGCATGTTCCACCCATATCTCGCGCACAAAATCCTCCTCCTCAAAGGATATGGTATGTCGCGAAACGCCACCACCATTTCAACAGCAAAGCGTTGTTTACCTCCTCTAAACGCCGGATGCCCAAACAACCTTGCCTGGTCGGCCTACAAACTCTCTCCCATCTGACCTTCACGAACACTCGACGGCCGCCCTTGCCCCTCCATAGGAACCTCTTCATAATGGACTCCATCTCCGCCACAATAGTCCTCGGTGCCCTGAAGAGAGACATGATCAACGTGATCCGCCCTCCAAAGGAAAGACTGCTAGCCTGCCAAAGAGGAAGTCTGGCCCTGAACTTGACCACTATCGGCCCCCAAGTCACCACTCGCCTTTAATATACCCCCAAACTGAAGCCCGGATAAGGTAAAAGAAGCTGTCCCACCACACAACCGAAAGCTCGAACCAAGCAACCATCACCACCCTCCTCCAGGTTCCACCCCACCAAGACTGACTTGTCGAAGTTGATCATCAAATCAGATGCCCACTCAAAGTACTGTAACACAAGCCTGAGCTGAAACACCTGTCGAGGCTCAGCTTCAACAAACAAAAGGGTATCGTCGGCAATCTGAAGGTGAGACTCTCTCCTCATCACCAATCCAGACCCCTCTGTAAAGAAGCACCTCCTCTCCTCGCTGAAGAAGCAGGTGTAGCCCCTCTGCTGCAATGATAAACAAGAGGGAGGATAAGGGGCATCCCTGTCTGACTCTTTCTTCTGATGTCAAACTGGCACGTGGGAGAGCCATTGACCAGGACCGAGGATTAGGAGCCAAGACAAGAACTAATCTAGTGTCTCCACTTAGGGTCGAAACCCATAATTGTCATAACTCACCAAAGGTAACCCCAATCGACCCGGTCAAAAGCTTACTCAAAATCAAGCTTGACAACCGCAGCCTTGGACCCTGTCCTGCAAACCATATCAATCAATTTGTTCGCTACAAGGACTCCATCTACTAATTGTCTCCCCCGGATGAAACCTGACTGAACCTCCACAATCAAATCACCAATGAATCGACGCAACCGGAAAGAGAGAACCTTAACCATAAGCTTATAAGGTCCCGAAATCAAACTGATCGGCCGAAAATGTGCAAAGTCAAGCGGGGTCTCAATCTTCGGAATCAAGGCAATGAAAGAAGCATTGAGACCCGACCTAATCCTCCCAGTCAAATGAAAATCATGGAAAAAACTAATCACGTCATCCCTGACCACATCCCACATCTCACAGAAGAAATGCATGGTGAATCCGTTTGGGCCTGGGGCCTTAGCCCCATCACACTCTGAGAGAGCCGAGAGGATCTCCTCCTCGGTGAACGGAGCCTCTAAAAACTCTAACGCCCCTGGCAGCAATGTCCGGAACGGAAGTGGTGGTAGATTAGGCCTCGCAATAGGGTATGGCCGGAATCTCGCCGCAAAATGGTCAACAGCTGCTCCGCGGATCGGCTCTGGTTGCGTCTGCTGCTCACCGTTGATAACCATGCTCTGAATCACCATTTCCAATCGTTTTGGTGCCCTTAATTGATTTGGAGGCGATCAGCTTGGCGAACCCGAGAGTGCGTCTGATTGGCAACCATGGCAGCTTCATCGATCACACCACAACAGCATCGAGGTGGGAAGATGGGACTCATCCAGACAGGGAGAGACGATCGCAAAGGGCCGGAAGGAGGAGCCCGCTGGATCGAGATCAGGTTCGATTAGAAACCCAAACCCTAGCGCGAGGGCAGTGACCGCGAGCTCGACGTCGCAGAGGCGACTTCTACGCTTCTTTAGTGATTTTGTTCCAGTGCAGAGGGAGGGTGAAGCCGATCCAATTCAGAGGGTTGAGCAGCTCAGGGGTGTTGACGCCAAACGCAGACGGTTTGGAAAATCAAATCGGGTGAGGGCGGCTACGACCTCCAAAACCCTAGGTTACGGATCAGCCTCTAGGCGCAAAGGTGGAGATGTCGATGGCACAAGTCGAGGTAGCTCAGGACACAATGAGGGTGATGGATGGAGGCGGACGGAGGCTCCGGGTGGAGATCGAAGATCGAAGCCGAGCGGCCTCATCGACGCGGCCCCAGCCAGGGCGGACATGGCTTTCCTCGACGATCGCGGTGCTGCTGGTGGTCAATTCGGGCGAGTTGGTGTTGTTCGGGCTGACATCGATCGAGCTGGGACGCAGTCCGGAACGAGGCGGACAGGCAGTCATGGTCGTGGTGCTTGAGGAGCTGATCAGAGACAGGCCAAGCATCCGATCATGACAGCTTGTAGACCCCCGGCAAATCTTGGAGGGACGGTTTGGGGTGAGGAGGCAACCTGGTGCCTGTCCGCCCAACCTGGTGCGCCGACAGCCATGGACAGACGAGCTGGCACTGTCGAGCCGAGAGCGCATTCGCCGGAGGGCTCTTGATCTTGGACTTGCAGGCTCGTGAAGACTGATAGGCCACTTCCAGCCCAACGTGTTGTGGGTGGATCTGATGGGCCATCCCATGTCCCCGACCTGAACCTATCCCCTGTCCGTGCGGGAGCACTTGTACTGTTAGGGCAGGGTTGGGGTAGGGTTTCCTGGAACGAGGAGTCGAATTGCTTTTCCAAAAAGGAGTACCGGTAATCCATCAGTTCTGTATTGCAAAAATTGCTCTGTAATGTAAGAAAATTTACGTTCCGGAAATGACTTTCTCATAATGTATTCAAACTTTCCCATATGACAGTGAATGACCTAAGAATCAATTTCATATGAGTGCTTTTCTAAAAATGAAGACCGGTAATACTTCAATTTTGTTTTGCAAAACTTCCTTTATAATGTAAGAAAATATACGTTCCGAAAATGACTTTCTCGGAAAACCCTCAAACTCCCCCATATGATAAGGAATGACCTTAAATTCAATGTCATATAAGTTGCTTTTTCAGAAAATATGACAGATAATGCTTTATTTTCGTATTGCAAAACTTGCTCTATAACGTAAGAAAGCTTACGTTTCGAAAATGACTTTCTCGAAATACCCTCAAACTCTCCCATATGATAAGGAATGACCTAAAAATCAATGTCATATGCGTTGCTTTTTCAGAAACGAAGATCATTAATGCTTTATTTTCATATTACAAAAATTGCTCTATAATGTAAGAAAACTTACGTTCCAAAAGTGACTTTCTCGAAATGCATTCAAACTCTCTCATATGATAGTGAATGACATAATAATCAATGTTATATGAGTGCTTTTCCAAAAAAGAACGGTAATTCTTCAATTCTGTATAGCAAAAATTGCTCTATTTGTAAGAAAAGTTACGTTCCTAAAATGACTTTCTCGGAATGCCTCAAACTCTCCCATATGATAAAAAATGACCTAAGAATCAATGTCATATGAGTGATTTTCCAAAAAAGAGTATCGGTAATGCTTCAATTTTGTATTGTAAAATTGCTCTATAATGTAAGAAAAGTTACATTTCAAAAATGACTTTCTCGGAATGCTCTCAAACTCTCTTATGACAGGGAATGACCAAAGAATCAATGTCGTGTGAGTGATTTTCCAAAAAAGAAGACCGGTAATGCTTTAATTTCGTATTAGGAAAATTGACCTATAATGTAATAAAACTTACGTTCCGAAATTGACTTTCTCGGAATGAATTCAAACTCTTCCATATGACAGGGAAATACCTAAGAATCAATGTCATATGAGTGCTTTTCAAAAAAAGTAGACCGGTAATTCTTTTTTTTTCGTAAAACAAATTTTTTTGTGTAATGTAAGAAAAGTTACGTTCCGAAAATAACTTTCTCGAAATGCCCTCAAACTCTCTCCCATATGATAGGGAATGAAAAATAAATGTCATTAGAGTGCTAAAATTTCATATTTCAAAAATTACTCTATGATGTAAAAAAACTTACGTTCCACAAAATGACTTTCTCGGAATACCCTCAAACTCATCCATATGACAGAGAATGACCTATGAATCAATTTCATATGAGTGCTTTTCAAAAGAAGAAGACTAGGAATGCTTCAATTCCGTATTGCAAAAACTGCTCTATAAGGAAAGATAACTTACGTTCCGAAAATGACTTTCTTGGAATCCTCTCAAAATCTCCCATACAATAAGTAATGACCTAAGAATAAATGTCATGTGAGTGCTTTTTCAAAGAACAAGACCGGTAATGCTTTATTTTATATTGCAAAAATTGCTCTATAATGTAAGAAAAGTTAAGTTCCGAAAGTGACTTTCTCGGAATCAATTCAAACTCTCCCATATGATAGTAAATTACCTAAGAATCAATGGCATATGAGTGTTTTTCCAAAAAAGTAGACCGGTAATGATTTATTTTCATATTGCAAAAATTTCTCTATAATGTAGGAAAAGTTACGTTCCGAAAATTACTTTCTCGGAATGCCCTCAAGCTCTCCCATATGATAGGAAATGACATAAGAGTCAATATCGTATGAGTGCTTTTCAAACAAGAAGACCAGTAATGCTTCAATTTCGTATTGCAAAAATTGCTCTATAATGTAAAAAAATTTATGTTCCGAAAATAACTTTCTCGAAATTCCCTCAAACTATCCTATATGACAGGAAATGACCAAGAATCAATATCATGAGTTTTTTTTATCAGCAATAAAGAATATTACAAATGATGATAAAACATAGTACAAAAAACAAAAAGGGGAAAACTAAGCCCCAAACCAACCACAAAAACTGAAATTGGAAAAACAGAGCCCCAAAACCAAGCAGAAAACACAGAAAAAGCAGAGAGCTAGGAAAAGACAGAACGGAGTACCAACCTCGGGTTAGCGTACTAGGTGCCCAAAGCACGCTCCCCCGTCCAAGACTGAATATCACGCCTCTCGTTCGCCTGCCCCAGAGTGTAAGAGCGCATCTGTAGTAGCTTAAGAGCTTGTCTGGATGATCGCTCCTCGTCTCTAAAAACCCAGCCGTTCCTGATGACCCAAATTTACCAGAAACCCATCGTGATAAGTCTGCTCCAAGCCCTCCTCGCTCCTCTGTCCGCAATCCTGTCTCTCCACCCCATGAAGAGATCGTGAATTGACTGAGTAGCTGGGAACGGGAAACCCCACCACCTGTGAATCTCTCTCTAGAATCTCCTAGTCCAGCTGCAGGAGAGCATGAGATGCTCTGTTGTCTCCTCCATTCGATCACACGGAGCAGACATACGGTGACCGATCAGAATGATCCCCTGAAAGCAAGAGTGCCTCTAGTCGGTAAGCTCCGAAACTCCTGAAGTTCGACAGAACCGGCATATCCCACAACCTCGGAGCCCAATCTACCGAATCGGCCTGATCTGCCCCTGACAACATATGATAACCCCTCCTCGATGTGTATCCTCTACTGTCAAACGTCCACCAGATCTGATCGCGTACCTTATATGTCAGTCTGATAGTGCCAAGAATTGTGAGTAACTCTGCAAGTATGACTGAAGAAATAGCATGGCCATGCAGGAGATACTTAGTATCAGTTTTCAGTCGTCTCAGATATTAAGAAACAGTGATTGATAAATTAGGATGACGGTTCTATACCTTTTGATCAATAAAGATATCAGTATGATAAGAGGATAGTGACATGGACGATAAGAAGTTAAATCGAATCATCGATATTCACGAACGTTGGGTAATCATAATGTCTTGCTAGAGGACACTTATGATGGAATGAGCAAAATGGTAATTTTGCCAGTCTGCCAACCAAGTCGTGAGCCTAGAGAGCCACACACACACTTTAAGCATGGTATATAGAAAAACAGACTTGGATAGAAGATTGGGAGAATCCTCCTTTCAATTTAGTTGAATTGAAAGCGAACTGGTTGATTTCTGGCTTAGGTTTGCAACCAGACGGTTGAGGAAATCAGATTAAAAGGAATTGGATTTGTTTAACTAAACCGTTTAATTAGAACCCAATTTAAATGAGTTTAATTAGACTTTAGCTAAATGGGCTTTAAGCCCATTCTTAATATTGATTATTATTATAATTAAATTAAGATAATTATGAGAGTTATTTCAGGAATTGATTTAGTGAAAATCAAATATAATATGGATATGATTTTCACGTAATTCTAATCCGAATCAACTCTCTGATTTTCGATCCTCTCTCCCTCTCTTGTCCCATCTCTCTCTCTCTTCTCCATAGCTAGGGTTTTGCTTGATTGTATACAAGACTAGCATATTTGTATAAAGAAACCTTAGAGTAGTAATAAGGTGCCGTGCTTGTGTGGACGATCTAGAGAACACTTGTCTTTGTGTTTTTGATTCAAGAAGATATATTTTCAGATCTGATATTTTTATGTTATTGCTGGATTTTTTATCATATGATGATCTTAGCTCGAAATCCATGGTTATTTTAATGTCCGCTGCATGAAAGTGATTCTATGGAACCCATGGATTTCCTTCAGTGGTATTAGAGCATGGTTGATTTGTGATATTGATTTTGAGCATGATTAGGGTTTAGTTTAAATCTCGAATTATTCATGTATGATTATGGGTTTTAATTTTGCATGAAAAACATGAAATTCAGATTTTTGGTTAAGCCCATGGAAGTGGCTCGTGGCCGACCAGGTCAAGCCCGACGGCACACCATGGGAGGCCCTCGGGCACCCATGGTCGTGCCCATGGCCGCACCCAGGGTAGCCCGCGGGCCACTTTGGCGTGCCAGGGCTGGCCGATCAGACCGAGGGCATGAGCCGGTTTTTGGCTCATGCCGGTTCTCGGGGAATTTCTCAAAAATTTCAGATTTTTCATACTCGGTCCGGTTTCGAGAAACCGGGGATAAACCGGTTCAATTTTAATTAATCAAGTTAAACCGTCTAGTTTTGATAAACCGGAAATTTTTCCACAATTAAGAAAGATAAAATTGGAATTAATTTATTGTTTGATAACATGATGTTTGACAACATATTGTTTTCAAATGATGCATATATCTAAGCCCTCTAGACTTGTATGATTTTAATTCAGTTTTGCAACCTTGAGTTGCTATGATTTTAGGTTGTAATAAATATGACCTGCGTGATGTGGTTATTTTTATTTATTTATTTTATATGTAATTACAAAATCGACGCAAGATATAAGTCAAGAGGGAGATTCGGAGGCTAGAGGAGACTCGAAGCCAGCGGGAGTCCACAAGGATGGAGCAAGCATGGATGTTGAAGACCTAGTCTTTAGGATCAGTTTTGCTAGCTACATAGGATCCTTAGGATGGGCTTACCTATACATGTTCTAATTACATTTAATGTATGGACAGTTTTATATGCATTAGTTTATGTATGTTTAACTATCACCCACATGCGAAGATTAAAATCAGAATTTAATCAGACTTGAGTGTAATTGGTTAATGAATAATCTTTGCATAGATTTGTAATTGATGATTTCAGTTAAGATTGTATCAATACACAATCAGGTAGTAATAATTCACTTATTCGCAAATAATTACATGTCAAGTGTGATACCATTCAAGT
Organism: Geranium rotundifolium; assembly: GCA_963920655.1. Taxonomy (NCBI): domain Eukaryota; kingdom Viridiplantae; phylum Streptophyta; class Magnoliopsida; order Geraniales; family Geraniaceae; genus Geranium; species Geranium rotundifolium. The sequence goes on along the minus strand of OY987319.1, from coordinate 14,854,841 downwards.
TTGGACACTCAAAAGGATTTGAAGCCTATGGATGTCGGTATGCCTCCGCGTAACATTCATAAAGGAAAAGTCTGGATTAGTTGGGCAGTTCTATGTGGATGCGTGCGCCTCCGCGTAGTAGCCACGTTAGTTCTGGCCATAGTCGAAACTTGGTAGACTTGTCTACGATTGTCAGCTAGGGCTGACCTAGGGTATCAGTATAGGGTATGCCGTGTACTTTTAAGTATAAACCCTAGCCAGGAATTACATGGACTTGTAATTGGATGTGTTCTTACCTTGGTTCTCTCAGTTAGAGTGGTGAGCCTTCGTTCACTACAATTGAGGGTATGCGAGGATCCTAGTTTAGATTCTAAATTTTAGAATCAGACAAGTGTTTTATAACTAAATCTCCAACTTGAATTTTTAATTAAATACGTATTAAAATTTGTTTTACTGTGTAGATATAATGGCAAACACGATTCACTCTGGCAACAACGCACTTAGGTTCTTGATCGAGCAAGATAAGCTTAACGGCATTAACTTTTGCGATTGGGACCGGAACCTAAGACTCGTTCTCAAGCACGAACGTAAAGATTATATCCTTACCCAGGCTCCGCCTACTGAGCTACCACTGAAAAACTCAAGGGCTCTAAGGGATGCTTACCAAAAGTTCCTTAGCGACCGGATCGACGTGCAGTGCATCATGATGGGCAGTATGGTGCCTGACTTGCAGAAATAGTTCTTGAACATTTCAGAAGATCCCAAGGCCTTGATGGCATAGATCGAGAAAATGTTCAAAGAGAGAGCGCGTGTCGAAAGATATGACACTTTCAGTGAACTGATGTCCTGCAAGCTCAAGGCTGGTGCTCATGTCAGTCCCCATATCCTTGAGATAAAACATCTTATGGAACATTTGACCAGACTCGGTCATGTTGTGGATAAGGAAATGGCTGCAGACTTTGTGTTATATTCACTTCCAAATACATATCGTGATTTCGTTGGACATTACAATATGCATGACATGGATAAAACAGTAACACAGCTCCATGGGATGCTCGTGACCGTAGAGAAGAATCTCAAGGGCAAGTCCAAGGAGGTTCTTATAGACAACAAGCAAGTAAGCTTCAAGAAAGCTGGGCTGGGCACGGGTAAGGCTCCTATGCATTTGGCAGGGAAGATTAGACATCCTAAGGGTCCAAAGAATCAAGCAGCTCCCAAGGCTATTGTGAATCCTATGAAGGAGGTCGTTTGATTCTATTGCCAAGAGCAAGGGTACTGGAAGAAGGATTGTAAGAAGCATAAGGAGTTTCTAAAGAAGAGTGGACCTTCCACGTCTTCAGGACCAGGTATATATGTTATTGACCTTAATCTCAGTTTGTCTACTTCAGATTCTTGGGTACTTGATACCAGTGCAAAATCTCAACTTTGTATTAATGTGCAGGCTCTGGAAAGTAGAAGAGATATGGGCAGGGGCGAAGCAGACCTACGAGTTGGTGATGGCAATCAAGTCTCAACAATTGCTGTAGGAAAGATTAGTCTCAGTTTGCCCACTAGGCTTGTTTTATGTTTAAACAATGTTCATTGCGTACCTGCATTTTGCAGAAATATTATTTCTATTTCCTTGATTGACAAGGAATGATATTGTCTTTCTATTTTGAATTATTCAATATTTATAAGAATGATGTTTATTTTTGCAATGCTTCATTGGTTGGTGGTTTGTATGTTCTTAATACTCAAAGCACCGACACACACACACACACACACACACACTATATATATATATAACATGAACAATAAAAGGCTTAAATCCAATGATTTAAACTAGACTGTGATATGACATTGTCGTTTAGGCCACATAGGCGAGAAACGCATCTCAACACTTCACAAGTGTGGACTTTTAAGACCGTTTGAATTCACTTCAATCGAGAGATGCGAGTCATGCCTAATGGGTAAAATGTAAAAGGCACCTTTCACCGGTTTAGGTGAGAGAGCGAGTGACTTATTAGGTCTCATACATTCCGATGTATGTGGACCTATGAGCACTCAGGCCAGAAAGGGTTTTCACTGCTTCGTCACATTTACTGATGACTTCAGTAGATATGGGTATGTCTATTTAGTGAGACATAAGTCGGAAACCTTTGACAAGTTCAAGGAAATCCAGAATGAAGTACAAAACCATCTTGAAAAAAGTATAATAGCGCTTCGATCTGACCGGGGCGGTGAGTACTTGGACCAAGAGTTTCACAGTCATTTAAAGGAGTGCGGGATCCTTTCTGAATTGACTCCGCCAGGAACACCTCAGTTGAATGGTGTGTCTGAGCGGAGAAACCGGACCTTGCTTGACATGGTCCGGTCAATGATGAGTCAGACTGACCTCCTTATCTCCTTCTGGGGTTATGCCTAGAAACGGCCGCACCCTTATTAGCTTTCCTTAAGATCTGGGGATGTGAAGCTTATGTCAAGCCCTTTCTAGGCGATAAGCTCAAACCAAAATCAAATAAATGTGTCTTTGTGGGGTACCCCATAGAAACAAGGGGGTACTATTGCTACAAACCCAGGGAGAACAAGGTTTTGTTGCTCGAGGAGAGGTATTTTGGAAAAAGAATTTATTTCCAAAACAGCTAGTGGGAGTCCCGTGCATCTCAAAGAAATTCAAGATGATACAGAATAGCCTAAAGCAATTCAGAAGCCTATTATGCAAGATGTAGAAATACAAGAGCCAAAAGTGGTCGTAGCTCAAGAACCAATCCTTACACCAATTCCAGAGAGTCCAAGGAGGTCTGAAAGATCTCGTCTAGCTCCCGTCAGATATGCATTTTTAGCCACTGAAGGAAATGACTTGATATTAGTGGATCGGAATGATCCAGAAACTTTCAGACACGCCTTGGCCAGTTCCGACTCCGATATATGGCAGAATGCCATGAATAAGGAAATTAAATCCAAGTATGGAGCTTGGTGGATCAAACCCCTAGGATAAAACCTATCGGTTGTAAATGAGTTTATAAGGTCAAGACCGACATGGAAACCTCAGACCTATCTAGATTGGTTGCGAAAGGTTATCGTCAGATCGAAGGTATCGATTATAATGAAACCTTCTCACCAGTAGCCATGGTCAAATCTATTCGGATTATTCTAGCCATAGCAGCATACTACGACTATGAGATATGACAGATGAATGTCAAAACCGCCTTCCTTAACGGGAACTTAAAAGAGGATGTGTATACGACACAGCCTGAGGGTTTTGCTGATCCAGAGAATCACGGAAAGATATGTAAGCTGTTTAGTTTACATATGATGAAACCTTCGTTTTGATGAAGCTGTAAGAGAATTCGGCTTCATAAAGAATGAAAGTGAGCCTTGCATTTATAAGAAAGCGAGTAGGAGTAACATTGTATTCATGGTGCGATATTTTAATGACATTCTGATCATTGGGAATGACATCCCAACCTTGCTTGAGGTAAAAGCTTGGTTAGGGAAGTGCTTCTCGATTAAGGACTTAGGTGATGTTGCTTTTATTTTGGGCATCAAAATCTACATAGATCGTCCCAAAAGGATTCTGGGACTAAGTCAGAGCACTTACATGGATAAGGTATTGAGAAGATTCTCAATGCTAGATTCTAAGAAATGATACATACTCATGCGTCATGGCATTAAGCTCAGCAAGCAACAGAGTCCTAGTACTCCTGATGAGCTGAGCAGGATGAGTAAGATTCCATATGTAAGGACCTCTCCCGGTCGGTTAGTCGAAAAAAAAAAAAAAAAAAAAAAAACATCGGAAAAATTTAAAATTTTCGACATGGACCTAAATGAACCTGAATTTGACTCTGAGGGTCAACTCGGACTTAAGTTGACCCCAAAATCGACCAAACTGAGTCCCAGACGACTCAGGGCAACTTCTGGACCATTTCGGGAAAAGTTGACTTTTTGCCGAAAAAGTCAACCGAGAGCCGTTTTGAGCCGTTCGAGGCTCGTTTCGAACTCAAAAAGCTTAACGGTCGTCGCAGCGATCTTAGTTGGGTCATTTTAAGTCAGACAGGACGTTTTGCTGAAATCTCGAAAAACGTGCCCGAACGGGGCCCGAAACGTCCGATTTTGGAAAATCCGACCGGAAAATATTTTCTAGGATATATTATGAGTTAGTGGTTGGTGGGACCAACCACTTTGGACACTTGTCACAAAATGGGTGGTGGAACAAATATATGTGGATGAAATTGGTTTAAGTGAATTATATTAGTTTTTTTTAGTTAGTTTTTAATTAGTTTTTTGTGTGGGCTTTAAGAGAGAGGGGAGTAGTCTCGGCTGAACCAAAAAGGAGAGAGAAAGAGAGGGTGTTGGCCAAGAGAAGAGGGGAGGAAGAAAGAAGAAGAAAAGAGAAAAGATTGTGGCGATTTCCCGACGTTCCGACCGTCCAAACGTCTTGATTTTTGCGTATTTGGGTTCTCCTCGTTGTGGGCTACAAGAGGTATGTTTTGGATTCTCATTTCCTTGAGTTTGGATTTATGGAGTTGTGGAATATGGATTGATTGAGGTTGGATTAGTGTTAAGGGGGTAATTTGGAGCGTTTTGAGACAAACGGGAGGTTTGTCCGGTGACCGGGAGCTCGCCGGAGCTCCGGCCGGTCACCGGAGGTGGGGCCCGCGTGCCCGGAGTTCGGGTTTTTACGTGTTATGCAATCCCGGAAAATCCCTAGAACACTAATTCGTGACTTTGGAAGAAATTGGAATTAATTTGGCTAAAATGTGTTTGTTTCGCTAAACTTTAAAGTCGAGATTAAATCCCCCGGAAGTCGGAACGTAATTCCGTCAATTTTATTGGTGATCTCGAATTTAATTATGCGCGTAGAATAAATTTGAGAATTGTTGGAATTGAATTGTGGGAAAAGATTATTTATTATTTGAGGAACCTTAATGACGGGATTGAGTCGCTCGGGCGTCGGAATTTGGTTCCGTCGATTGCGTTGGACCCCTTGAATATAATTATGATTTGTTGATGCGAAAATGGAATTTTTCGGGGTCCCGAGGTCATTTTAGCGTTTCCGGGCAGATTCGGGAAAGTGTGCGAATTGGGTCGTTCCGGGTCCTTTTTGGCAACTCGGTGTAATTAGGAAGTATTGGAGTGATCGGGACTCATTGGGGTGTACTTGGGCGTTAGTTTCGTTAGAATCGGACTTCGATCAATTGCTAAAGTTTGTGCGTTTGTCGTTATTAGATTCTTCCATCGCTCGTGGAAAGGGAAGGATTTAGATGTGGTGTCGCGAGAGACTTGGAGCTAACGTTGGATAATTATCGAGGTAGGGAAAAGTAGCCGTATATCCGTACATGACTTGGGAAAGTTACTAGTAATTGCATGTGGGCACCTTTTGTGTTCTTAGTATATGTATGTGTAGAATTGCATGTGGGCACCTGGTTGTGTCTATAGGTTGATTATACTACAGCGACGTGCCATTCCGCTGTATGCTTTATTGGGGGTGTTACCGCTTTACTCATTGCGTTTGGTTTGAATGTGTTATGCTTGTTCAATTGTGAGTAATGGTAAATTGTGATTTGACGTGTTTGAAGATGTCGTGCCTTAACATGTAAATTGAAATGATTTGAGTTGAGTATATTCTTCACTATGGTTGAACTGTATTGTGAGTAAATGGTGAATGCGATTTGATGTGTTTGAAGATGTTGTGCCTTAACATGTAAATCGAAATGACTTGAGTTGATTATTTCTCTCCTGTGGTTGAAATGTTTTGTGGATGATGGTTACGGGCGGGAGCCCAGTGTGTGTGGATGTTGGTTACGGGCGGGAGCCCAGTGTGCGTGGTGGTTTGTGTTTGTTGCTGGTTGACGCCCAGGTGGGAAAGATACGTCCGTGATCTCCGTTCGGGTGGGGTAGATTTGCGCTCTTACCGCGCTTCTCCATCCATGCCGCGAAGAGGCGTCCACGCCTTTCGATTAGCAATCGAAGAAGTGGGGGGCAGACCAGGCCCAGACAGCTAGCCACTGTAAACTGGCGGCCGCGAAGAGGTTTCACGCCTACGACTAGCTATCGAAAAGTGGGAGGCAGACCAGGCCCAGACAGCTTGCGACTGTAAACTGGCGTGTTATAGGTTGCATCACCTGGTCGTGTAGACCTTGTCCAACACCGTGCGTGTTTGGCAAGATGGACTCGACGAAGTACCCGGATTGTTGCCTTTCCTTGAGTGAAAGGTTTGTTTGATTGATGTTGCTTGGTTGATTGTGTGATGATTTGAGTATTGAGAATGAGACGAAATGTTTGGATAATGGTTGAGTTTTACTAATGTTCTTTTTCGAACTGTGCTTATGTATCACCCTGTCAATTACTTGTATGCCGTTGTCAGTCGGGTATCCGTTGCGGTGAGCGTAAATGCTCACCCCCTGCTACTCTTCCTGCAGACAGGTGAGGATCGTGATTGTGGATAGGAGGACATCTCGAAGCTGGAGGAGCTGGAGAGTCCGGGTTGTTTTGGGCGTGTTAGTTGACGTACAATTTAGTGTCGACGTTTTGTTGTTTCTTGATCATACTCAGAGTCTCTGACTCGTGTTGTATATTCTTTTGAGCAGTTATAAAATTCGCGGTTCATTGTATTTGTGTTCTTTTTATTTGGTTACTATTACTGTTTCAGTTGTTTCGGACACTGATTCCTCGTTCGCGTTCCGGGCTCGGTCTCTACCGAATTTGGGGCGTGACAGTTTGGTATCAGAGGTTAGGTTTAACACCTCTGGCCGTACGTCAACTAGGTGGGTAGAGTTAGTCCATTAGGCTCCTGTCGTGTGTTGGTTGTGCAAGGTCAGAAATCGTGCGTGATTTTTCCGTGAGATATTTTCACCGTCGCGACTTGACTCAGGGGCGCCCCTGGGTCGAACGTGACGGTAGTGATGTCCGATCGTTACCTCTTAGTTCGGGGACGCCTGGACCGGGTTGTGACGACGTGATATCAAAATGGGGTTTTGTGATTGAAAAGGGAAATTGTTGAAAATATGGGCAAGTTCGAAATTGATGTTGACCTTACTAGTCATGTTCAAAAAAAAAAAATCTTACATGTTGAATAAGTTTTAAAATGCGAGATGTAGCTAAGTATGCGGGGTGATTGTGACTGTGGTAGGTTGTGTGATGCCATGTGTGGTGATTGTGTGAGCATATGTTGATTGCGAGCATGTGAAATATGTATGATAATACGTTGTTTGTAGACATGTGTGTCCAGAGTATATGAACGCCCGTATAATGAGCGTGCTCGTTGTGTTGTGAGTTCTGGAACTGAGTGTGTACGTGTATTTGTGCAGTAGATACATACGACATGGCACCTAGACCTAGGAGAGGTAGGTCGGCCGGATTGCCGACGCAACCGCCCACCGTCGAGCCAGTTGAGGCGACGGGTGGACCGGCAGCTCCCGCTGGGGAGGATCGGAGGAACGACACGGGACCATCGGTGGTTCCGCCCAACGTTCCGCCAGTAGCGGACCCACCTACTGCGGCCATTCTAGGAGAGCTGACCCGCACAGTGCAGAGTTTAGTGGCAATCATTGCGCAGAGAGAGTCTGCATCGCCAGCCCCGCAGACTCCGCCGACTGCTGCTACTACTATTCCAGCGAGGCAGGAGTTGTGTTCGTGTTGAACGGTGGAACATTCAGCTAGAAGAGCTTCAAAGAAGCCATGACTGCCGATTCTACAATAGAGGCTAAATAGATAGCTGCAGAAGAAGCAGCTAAAGAGGTCGTATGGGTTAGAAGCTTTCTAACCGGGTAAGATGTAATGCCGCGAGCGTCTGATCTGGTAAGCTTGTTGTGTGACAAAATGGGGGCTATAGCGCTTGCTCAAGAGCCCATATTCCACAAAAGAACCAAACACATACAGAGAAAGTATCACATTCTCAGAGAGTATGTAGATAATGGGAACGTGGAGATTACTTATGTACCGACCGATGATAACATTGATGATCCCTTGACGAAGGCTCTGCCATAGCCTAAGCATGAGTCACATGTGAAGTCTACGGGAGTAGATTGGAATTTAGGTTGGAACTAGGGGCAAGTGGAAGATTGTGCCCTAGTCTAATGTAAAAAGTTAATCTACATGTAATGTTTTATCATTTTTCGAATCAACAAAAGGACATTATATTACTAATGTGTTGTAGTGATATATTAGATGTAATTTAATCTATATCATTATGTGTGTCATCACTAATAGTAGAACTGTAGATCAGAAAAAATTACATTTAATGCGTCACTAATCAGTCAAGGCTCATTAAGAAGCGATCAGTATGAGGCTAACTCTTTATGATCACGCTCTACTGATCTTAGCAAGGAAGTGCCGGAGTTAGATCATAGGTATCATCAGGGAGATGGTATGGGACGTTCCGATGGTGAGTATGCAGCATAGATATTGTCATGAGCATACTCACATATCGTAGCTTGTCATTATATACATCTTTCTACTTATTCTGGCTGGGAGCTAGATACCGGCTCGCAATCTCACAAATGTGTTGATGTGCAGGTGTTGGAAAGTAGACGAGATTTGGCTGGAGATAAAGCGGACATACGGGTTGCAGATGGCAAGAGGGTCGTGGCAACACCCGTAGGGGTCGTTTGTTTCAGTCTCCCGTCGGGACTTCTTTTGTTACCCAATAATATTTATTGTGTATCGACTTTTCGTAAAGACAGTACTTCTGTTTGAGTATTGGATAATGAAGGTTTTAATTTTACCATTGATGATGGTTTGTTACAACTTTATAGAAATAATGTTTATTTTGGTGCTGCGACACTTGTTAATGGTCTCTATGTTTTGGAAACTAGTGACATCAACGAGCGTGCGGTATATAATGTAAATATCAAAAGGCTCAAGGTTGATGAATCGAGTGAAACTCGGTTACAGCACTCCGTCTGGGCCACATAAGTAAGAGACGACTATCAACACTTCACAAGTGTGGACTGTTAAGTCCGTTTGAATTCGGTCAAATTAATAGGTGCGAATCTTGCTTGATGGGCAAGATGACGAAGTCACCCTTCAACGGTAAAGGTGAGAAGGCGGGTGACTTGTTGGGCCTAATACACTCTGATGTATGTGGGCCCATGAGTACACAAGCAAGGAGGGGATTCAGATACTTTATCACATTTACTGATGAGTTTAGTGGATATGGTTATGTTTATCTTATGTGACATAAGTCTGACTCGTTTAACAAGTTCAAAGAGTTTAAGTCTAAAGTTGAGAATCAATTTGGGATGAAAGTTAAAGCACTTCGATCAGACCGAGGTGGTGAATACTTGACCTAAGACTTCATCGACCACAAATGACATTGTGAGATATTGTTTGAGTGGACTCCGCCTGGAACACCTCAGCTGAATGGTGTGTCTAAGCGAACAAACCGAACCTTACTAGACATGGTTCGCTCTATGATGAGTCAGACGGATCTGCCCGTATCCTTTTAGGGATACGCTTTTGAGACAAATGCGTTTATTTTGAACCACGCACCTACGAAGGCTGTGGAGACAACGTCATACGAAGTGTGGAGTGGAAAACGTCCCAAGTTGTCGTACATGAAGATATGGGGTTGTGAGGCTTATGTCAAGCGCCTCATGGCAGACAAGCTCGATCAACGATCTGACAAATGTATCTTCGTCGAGAAGGGTTTCGATCGACACCGCCTCTCTTCCTCATTTTCTCTGCCCTTTGGAGGGGTGCCGATCGACACCTAGTGTTAGTGCGCAGAAAATCATGGATATTAATTATCAATTAAACTCATGCAAAGGCGGAATTAAACCATGGATATCCCTGATTAATTATTATCTTCATGCTAAATTTGTTTTAGCATAATATTAGATTGCAAATAAGTTTATACCTTTGATGCGAATCCGATTAAACAAAATCAATGATCTTGTTTCACTATCACGTCCACCCAAACGATGTAATGACCTTAGATCAAAACCTTCTTCCACGTACCACTAGCTTTTGCAAGAAGGGAGCAAGAACGAGAGAGAGGTGAGAGAGGGAGAGAACCGGCCGAATGGGAGAGGGAGGGCTTGAGATCGGTTTCGGGAATATATTCCCAATATCCCAAAATCATCCCCTTTCCCTTTTGTTGATTTTTTTCCAAAATATAAATTTAGTCAAATCTTTCACTTTCGTTATATTTCCCAACATATGATTATCTTTGAATTAAAATTAAAATTATAATTCATCAAATCCTAAAAGGGCCTCAAGCCCATTATAGTTCAGGCCAATTTAATTAAATCCTCTTGAGCCCAATTAGACTTAGGACTATTAGGTAAATGAGTTGTATTAAATCAGCCCATAATTCACTTAGACCAATTTTCGTAACCATCTGGTTTACAACCTAGACCGGCAATTGTCTATTTCGCTCTGGTTTAGCTTAGACCGGTCTGGTCTAACTAAACAGGAAAGTGAAATTCTCAAATTTCTCGTCTCTTCTCGCTTGGACTTTTGAAGTCCTCTTTCGCTATATTCATCGTCTTAAGTGTGTGACCCTCTACGCTCACGACACGTTGGCAGATCAGCGCAAAATTACCATTTTGCCCTACCCATCATAATTGGCCTCTAGTAAGGCATTATGATTCCCCAATGCTCATGATTATTGATGATTCGACTTAACCTCATATCGTTCAAGTCATTATCCTTTTATCATTATCCTTTTATCTCTAGATATCCAGATTCATCATAAGGCATAAAGCTGTCATTCTTATTTAATCAATCATTGTTTCTTGATCTGTGAGATGACTGAATCTTGATACTGTGTATCCCTAGCATGGCCATGCATTTCCTTTCAGCCAGTCTCATCAAGTGGCACAAACAGATATCTTTCCCATGCCGGAGCATGAGGACTAAATTCCTAAGCCGTCTTTCGTGTTCCCTCATGTATTCCATAACTTAGCCAATTAGAGCCCTTATGACTACCCTTTTAGGGATAATGTTAGGCAACGTCAAACTCGGTTACTGATTACATAGTAACGACAAAGACTCCTTGGTCTAAGGATACTTTGACAAGTTACGATATGTGAGTATGCTCATGACAACATCTATGCTGCATACTCACCATCAGATCGTCCAATATCATTCCCCGCGTGATATCCATGATCTAACTCCGGCACTCGCATTGTCATGATCAGTAGATCGTGATCATATATAGTTATTCTCATTTTGTCTCTCCCTAACCCAAACACACTACTTTGCGTCTCAAACCACTCGAGGCTTTCCCCCCAGCGTACACTCACGAGCAGACAATTATCTATCCTACTCCTCCCTCTGTCTCCTTTCCCAAAGCATCTATTAGTAATCTTCCGGCTAAGGTAAGGCTTTAAAGATCTAATTCTTCCTTCCCAGAAAAAGAATGTCTTTTGTTTGACTGATGGGCACAATAAAGAATGAATTCTAACAAATCGAAAAAACTCTTTAACCAAAATGAAGAATATAATAAGAAATAAACAGATATCTCAATTATGGGAATGTCATTTTGATATATGGTCTCAACCAGGAAGGGTGCATAGAAACAAATTATCCCAACACTCCCTTAACTTTATGGGTTATAGTTTAAGTGCACAACCAACTTCTTTGGTGGTACGGAGTCAAGTATTAGAAAATTCATTTTTAATAGATAATGCTATGAGTAAGGTCGAAACAATAATTCCAACTTTTTATCTAATTGAATCCTTGGCTAAAGCGCAATTTTGTAATCCGATACTGGTCGCTTCTGAAGAAGCTTATATGACCAGAGACTCATTAAATATGATTCTTTCCGATCTACAGATCAACTATTATTGCTTACACATATAATGATATAGATCAAATCAATCTTAAAATATTATTACAACACACTAGTAATATAAAGTCGTTTTATTTATTCTGAAAGATGATAAAACAATACATTGTAGATGACTTTTTACATTGGGTTAAGGCACAACTCCAACAATGTGTTTGCAACATGCTTAGTTAGTTCACATGATATATATACCTTAGCCCATCAAGACCATACTGTTTTAATTGCATTCATTTGGTTTGTAATTATATATGGCGGTTTGTGCCATTTGAAGAAAGGACTTGGGTTGTATTTTATACACGACGAGATGTGTCGTAGCTTTTACTTGTATTATATTTATACCCGGCTTGCAAGCCGATGATATATTTGTGAAAGCAAACCTGAGGATGGCACGTTTGAGGTCTTGATGGCGGCTTTGAGTCTGAGAGACGTCAAGGAGCTAGTGGGAGTATCGCCGAGGATGAAGAAGACATTTGGATTTTGGAATCTTCACCCTTAGGATGAGACCCTAATCGTTATGAACTGGCCTCATAAAGATCAAACCTAGTTATGGGCTTAGGCTATACATATTCATTTAACGTGTAGCATGAAACATATCATTGTACCCGGTACAGATGAAGAATCGCCATGTAGAGAATGCATTCGGTGCATGTCTCGCAAAACAAGACCATATCGCAATGAAAATTGAGTCATGTGGTGATGCTTTCCAAAATTTTGGCACTCGACGAAACTTTGTGACCACGGACGTCGTGTGCGTTAGCAGAGCGTTCGTGGAAGTGAAGCTAGAAGAGGTGGGCAGTTTTGGGGCGTAGATGCCTTAGCTCTCTACATTCAATTTCTGGGTCACATGTCAAGTTTTGGTTGACTCAACTAGGCCACAAACGTCGTGTGCGCTAGCAGAGCGTTCGTGGAAGCAATGCTAGAAGATGTGGACAGTTTTGTTTGGGGCGTAGATGCCTGAGCTCTCTCCAATCAAGTTCTTGTCCACATGTCTGTGATTGCGTCGAACTAGAACATCAGACAGAACAATGCCGATGTACTTTGTACATAGAATCTGGCCGAGTCACATTATATGTGATTGGAAAGTACTCCTACTACATACATAGCCTAATTGAAGCGTTGATGTCTTAACTCACTTAAAGAGGGTGAATCAAGGGTTTTAGTTCTTGATTCCTGCGAAGAATAAAAAATGGTCAAAATGTTTTTCAAACAGATCTACAGAGATAATTTCAAAGTCTAACTTGAATTTATCTTTCTATGTAGATCATGGCAGCGAGCCAAGCACACGTTGTGTCACTAAGGTCGATCCTGAAGAAGAAGAAACTTAGTGGCGCGAACTTCCTCGACTGGGAGCGTAATTTTAGGATTGTCCTCAAACACGAGAGGAAAGAATATGTGCTTGACGATCCCATTCCCCCTATGCCAGAAGTTGGTTCCACGAGGAGTGTTTTGAATGCTGACCAAAAGCATCTTAACGACTCGCTCGACATGGGATGCATCATGCTGAGCACAATGGAGGCTGATCTCCAAAAACAGTTAATGAATATTAGTGTAGACTCATTCGCCATCATGGAACAACTCAAGGAGATGTTCAAGGAGCTGGCTAGGACCGAAATGTTCAAGTCCATCAAGGGTTTGATGTTCACTAAAATGCCATCAGGAGAGTTAGTCAGCCGTCACGTCCTGAAAATGAAAATTCAATTCGAGCACCTCGCCCGGCTTGGTGTCGAGTTTACAAATGAGCTAAAGGTCGATATGATCCTGTCAACTCTCCCTTCAATGTGTGATGGGTTCATAATGAACTACAACACGCATGACAGGGACAAGACCATCGCAGAGCTCCACGGGATGCTTGGGTCTGTTGAGACAAACCTCAAGGCTAAGACCAAAGAGGTGATGATGGTCAACAAAGCCATTAGCTTCAAGAAAGCTAGCGGGAGCTCGGTCAAGTCCTCCACACAGACTGATGGAAGAGGAAAGGGTCTCACGGCCCATAAGGACAAGGCTAAGCCCAAGGGCTAAGGGAAGGCCAAGTTGGACGTGAAGGACGTCGTTTGCTTCTTCTGCAATCAGCGAGGTCACTGGAGGAGAGACTGTAAGAAGGTCCTAGAGGAGCAGAAGAAGGCCACTGGCACCGGCACTTCAGGTATTTACTTTATCGAAGTAAATATCTCGAGCAGGGAGGGAGAGGGACTTTCGGCAGCGAATATATCGGCGGCAGATGTAGGGAGGGTTGTTGATTTGTTGGGAGGTTCTCTTCCGACTCAGAGCCGAGCTGTTGCTTCTCCAGCGGGGCCATGGGCTCCCGCTCAGCAATGCAGCTCCTGAGTTGGAACGCTAGGGGTCTGGGCTCGGTTCACAAGCGCAGACTCCTGGCAGACACTATCACGGCGCAGCGTCCAGTCTTCGTGGCTCTTCAAGAGTCCAAGTTCGCAGTGGTAGACCCGATGATCATCAGAGCACTCGTGTTTTACTCCCAGTATGAGTGTCAATTCAGTCCGGCAGGACCGGGGTTGGGTTCAGGCGAGATATCTATTTGGGACGTTACAGTTCTTCATATGACCAGCTGCGACGTCTTCCCGGGGCTGATTGTGTGGGTTGGGGAGGTCTTAACATCTGGAGAGACCGTCTCTTTCCTCAACCTTCACGCCCATTTGGCCCCCGCTGCGAGGAGGGATTTCTGGGGCATTTTGAGACAGGTTCACCACTCGGTAGGCCAGAAATTTGCCCTTTTAGGTGACTTCAATACGGTCATGGATCCGAGCGAGGTAGCCAATCAGGCGGTGCAGGCAGATTGGAGAGTTTTCGACGCTTTTCTTACGGACTTAGGCCTTGTCGAACAAGGATTTTACCTGGTTTGGACCACGCTCGAGAGTGAGCATACTTGACCGCATCCTTCTCAGTCAGGATATATTTGCTATCTTTGCAGACCCGATCCTCACGGGGCTGACGAAGATGCTCTCGGATCATAGTACCATTCTTATAGGTACCCGGGAGGTTGATTGGGGACCGAGACCCAGACGATTCCTCAACGCCTGGTTGGATCATAGTGATTTCAAGAGCTTTGTGGCAGCAAAGTGGACCTCTTACATTGACGTTGTGGGCTGCCCAAACTATAGGTTGTGGGCGAAGCTCAAACGTCTGAGGTCAGACTTAGCCACCTGGAACTTCAAGGTGTTTGGTCACATTGAGCATCAGATTTCAAGGACCACAACCAGCATTGAGGCTTTAGACGCTTTGGTGGGGTGAGACCACTTACTGAGGTTGAGGAGGATGATCGAGGCAGACTCCGGACCGAGCTTGTGGGCTTGGCGAAGACTTGCGCGGACATCTGGAGGCAGAAGTCGAGGGTTCGCTGGGCTCTTGAGGGAGATAGGAACACTCGGTACTTTCACAGATGTGCCGCACGAGAGGCAGGAGGAGTCGTATCCAGTGTATGGTTATTGACGGCCAGGAGCAGACACAGCCAGAGACGATCCGCAGAGCTGCAGTAGATCATTTTCAGGCGAGGTTTCGGCTAGATTTTATTTTGAGTCCTAGTTTGCCGCCACTTCCATTCCGGACTTTGCCGCCGGGGGGCTATGACTTTTAGAGGCGGCTTTCATTGAGGAGGAGATCCTCTCGGCCCTTTCAAAGTGCGATGGGGGTAAGGCCCCATGCCCAGATGGCTTCACCATGCGCTTCTTTCGCAAGATGTGGGACGTGATCAGGGAGGATGTCCTCGGTTTCTTCCATAATTTTCATCTGACGGGGAGGATTGGTTCGGGCCTCAATGCTTCTTTCATTGCCTTGATTCCGAAGATTGAGACTCCACGCGACTTCGCGCAGTTCCGACCGATTAGTCTTATTTCGGGACCTTATAAGCTTTTGGCTAAGGTTCTTTCCATACAGTTGAGACGGTTTATTGATGATTTGGTTAGTGAGGTACAATCTGGCTTCATCCGTGGTAGACAGGTAGTTGATGGGGTCCTAGTGGCGACCGAGCTGATTAACATGGTTCGCAGGACACGCTCCAGGGCGGCAGTAGTCAAGCTTGATTTTGAGTTAACTTTTGACCGGGTCGATTGGAGTTACCTCTAGAGCGTTATGGCTGCTATGGGCTTTGGCCCTAGATGGAGACATTGGATTGCTTCTTGCCTTGCCTCCTCTGCTTCGGTCCTGGTCAACGGCTCCCCCACGAGTCAGTTCGACATCAGAAGAGGAGTCGGGCAGGGATGTCCCTTATCCCCGCTTTTGTTCATCATAGCAGCGGAGGGGCTACACCTCCTTCTTCATCGTGGAGAGGAGGCTATGCTTTTTAGGGGAGGATTCGGGTGCGTGATGAGGAGACAGTCTCACACCTCCAGTTTGCAGACGACACATTGTAATTTGTTGAGGCCGAGCCGCATCAGTTGTTTTAGCCCCGTTTGGTTTTGCAGTACTTTGAGTGGGCGTCAGGCCTGAGGATCAACTTCGACAAGTCGGTCTTGTTGGGGTTGAATTTGGAGGAGGGAGGTGACAGACTCTTAGCTAGAGCTTTCAGCTGCCTCTACCTTATTTAGGTTTCAGCTTGGGGGCGGATTACCGATGGGTGGCGACTTTGGAGCCGGTTGTGGCTAAGTTCAGGACCAGGTTAGCTCTATGGCAGGGGAGCTCACTCAACTTTGGAGGGCGGATCACACTGGTTAAAGCGGCTCTCTCGAGCTTGCCTGGCTTCTACATGTCTCTATTCCGAGCTCCCAGGACTACTATAGCTATGATGGAGTCCATTATGAGGAGGTTCCTATGGAGAGGCAGAGGTGGGCATTGGGGCTTCGTGAAGGTCATGTGAGAGCACGTTTGTAGGCCAATCAGATAGGGAGGGTTGGGTATCCGCCGACTTCAAGAGATCAACAACGCTCTGCTGTTGAAATGGTGGTGGAGATTCGCGACAGAACCGAATCCTTTGTGGAGGAGGATCTTGTGTGTGAAATACGGATGGGACAGGTCGTCTTGGGACTTTTCTTCGCTGCCTTTCTCTGGTCACTCAGGGTCGAGGCCTTTGCGGGATATTCTTGGTCTCTCGTCTCTTCAGGCTTTTCCTAGGATTTTTGGGTTTGGGTGTGTCCGTTGGAGACTTGGAGATGGCAGACAGATCAGATTCTTGGATGACTGCTGGTTGGGAGATTTTTTGCTTGAGGACCAGGTTTCACACACTATATAAGCGTGTGTGAGTCACCCGGGCCATTCAGTCCACGATGCATGGGTTCTTGAGGGATGGTCTATTCCCTTCCGAGGGGTGCTGCCAGCTAGAGCAGGGTTAGAGTTTGCAGAGCTACTTACGATACTTGGCACTATCAGACCGACAGATGGGACTCATGATCAGATCTGGTGGACATCTGATATGAGAGGTTACACTGCGAGTAGGGGCTATCACATGTTGTTGGGGACGGATCAGGCAGTTCCGGTAGACTGGGCTTCGAGATTGTGGGATACGCCAGTTCCGCCAAACTTTAGGAGTTTTGGTTGGCTGGTTCTTCAGGGCAGTTCACCGACTAGAGGCGCTCTTGCTTTCAGGGGGGGTCATCCCGATTGGTCATCGCATGTGTGCTCTGTGCGGTACGAGGGAGGAGATGACGGAGCACCTTATGCTCTCCTGCAGGTGGACTAGGAGATTCTGGAGACGTTGGGGTATCCAGTTTCCTCTTACTCAGACAGTTCACGATCTCTTCATGGGGTGAAGAGTCAAAGTTGCAGACAGAGGAGCGAGGAGGGCCTAGAGCAGACTCGTCACGATGGGTTTCTGGTACATCTGGGTCACCAGTAACGGCAGGATTTTCAGAGATGAGGAGAGATCACCTGGAGAGACACTCAGACTACTTCAGATGCATTCTTATACTCTGGTGCAAGCATACGAGGGGTGGGACATCCAGACTTGGACGGGGGAGCACACGCTAGCCGCCTGGTGCGCGAACCCGAGGTTGGTACTCCAGTCCATCATTTCCTAGCCTCTCTCTTTTTTTGGCTGTTTTGGGGCTTTGTATTTTCCCCTCTTTTGGTTCGGGGCTCGGTTTTCCCCTTTTTTGGTTTTGTTCCTCTGTACTTTTCTCTTCTCATTTATATTATATATTATTGTTGATCAAAAAAAAAATCTGTCTACTAATTATGGTTGGGTGCTAGATTCTGGATTGCAATCTCACATATTTGTTGATGTGCAGATTCTGGAAAGTAAGCGAGATTTGGCTGGAGATGAAGCAGACATACGGGTTGCAGACGGCAAGAGGGTCGTGGTGACAGGCGTAGAGGTCGTTTATCTCAGTCTCCCGTCGGGACTTCTTTTGACATTACATAATGTTTATTGTGTACCGACTTTCCGTAAAGACATTATTTCATTTTTTGTATTGGACAATGAAAGTTTTAATTTTACCATTTTTGGTGGTTTGTTAAAACTTTATAGAAATAATGTTTGTTGTGGAGTTGCAACACTTGTTAATGGTCTCTATGTTCTAGAAACTAGTGACATTAACGAGCGTGCGGTGTACAATGTCAATACCAAAAGGCTCAACGTCGATGAATCGAGTGAAACTCGGTTATGGCACTTTGTCTTGACCACATAAGCGAGAGACGCTATCAACTCTTCACAAGTGTGGGCTGTTAAGTCCGTTTGAATTTGGTCAAATTGATAGGTGCGAATCTTGTTTGATGGACAAGATGACGAAGTCGCCCGTCACCAGTAGGGGTGAGAGGGCAGGTGACTTGTTGGGCCTGATGCACTCGAATGTATGTGGGCCCATGAGTACACAAGCCAGAAGGGGATTCAGATACTTTATCACGTTTACTGATGATTACCGTAGATATGATTATGTCTATCTTCTGAGACATAAGTCTGACTCGTTTGACAAGTGCAAAGAGTTTAAAGCTGAAGTTGAGAATCAACTTGGGAAGAAAGTTAAATTACTTCGATCAGACTGAGGTGGTGAATACTTGACCCAAGACTTCATAGACCATCTAGAAGAGTGTGGGATATTGTCTGAGTGAACTCCGCCTAGAACCTCACCTGATGGTGTGTCCGAGCGGAGGAACCTAACCTTACTAGACATGGTTCGCTCTATGATGAGTCAGATAGATCTCCCCGTATCCTTTTGGGGATACGCTCTTGAGACAACTGCGTTCATATTGAACCAGGCACCTATGAAGGCCGTGGAGACAACACCATACGAGGTATGGAGTGGGAAACGTTCCAAGTTGTCGTTCGTGAAGATATGGGGTTGCGAAGCTCCCCATGGCTTGGCACTCAACAAAACTTTGTGACCACGAACGTCGTGTGCGTTAGCAGAGCGTTCGTGGAAGCAGAGCTAGAAGAGGTGGACAGTTTCGTTCGGGCGTAGATGTATTAGTTCTCTCCAATCGAGTTCTGGTCCACATGTCAAGAATTGGTCACGATCTGACAAATATACCTTCGTAGGATATCCGAAAGAAACTTTTGGATACTACTTCTACAAATCTGACGAGAACAAAAGTGTTTGTTGCTCGAAAATGTGTCTTTTTGGAAAAGGAATTTCTCTCCAAAACAGAAAGTGGGAGAACTGTGCATCTTGAAAAAATTTGAGATGACACGAGTACTCAGAATCCTGAAGAAATTTGGGATCCCCACTTAGACAGTGGAGAGGTAGAGCCTGAGCTGGGCCAAGAGGAACATGTAGTACCCAAAATAGTTCCTGAAGGTCCGCGGCGTTCTGAAATGCCACGTCAGGCACCCGTCAGATATAGATTCATGGTGACTGAGGGTGGTGATGTGGAAATAGTGGTCTCTGATGATCTGACTACCTTTCAAGAAGTCATGGGGAGTTCAGATTCCGAGAAATGGTTAAGCGCCATAAAGCCGCAGAGGTCCATTTATGGTTTGAAGCAGGCTACTCGGAGTTGGAATCTTTGTTTCGATGGAGCCATAAAAGAGTTTGGTTTCATGCGAACTGAAGATGAACCTTGTGTTTACAAGAGGGCAAATGGGAGTGCAGTTGTATTCTTAGTGCTATATGTCGATGACAACTCCTTATCGAAAACGACATCTCCACCATGCGAGACACGAAATCTTGGTTAGGGAAGTGTTTCGCGAAGAAAGACTTAGGCGAGGCCGCGTATATCTTGGGGATCAAGATTTATCAAGATCCCACGAGGTGGATACTAGGGCTAAGACAGAGCACTTATATCGACATGATCTTGAAGAGATTTATGATGCACGAGTTCAAGAAGGGATTCCTTCCTATTAGGCATGACATAATGCTCAGCAAGACTTAGTGTCCCACAACACCTGATGAGCTGAAGCGCATGAGTGGCATCCCCTATGCATCCGCAGTAGGATCCATCATATATGTCATGGTCTGCACGAGACCTGATGTCTCTTATTCCCTATCATGCGTTAGCAGATTCCAGTCTAACCCCGGTGAGAGCCATTGAACGATAGTGAAGACGATCTTGATGTACCTCAAACGGACAAAGGATGTCTTCCTGGTCTACGGGGGTAGAGATGGGGAGCTGGAGGTGACGGGATACGTCGACCCTAGTTTCCAGACTGATCTGGATGACTCACGGTCTCAGTCTGGATACGTGTTTGTGTTCAACGGAGGGGATTTTAGCTAGAAGAGCTTCAAGCAGCCGACCGTTGCCAATTCTACGATAGAGGCCGATTACATAGCTGCTTCAGAGGCGGCAAAAGAGGTTGTATGGATCCGGAAGTTCATGGTCGGGCTGGGTGTAATTAAAAACCCGTCAACAACGGTGAACTTGTATTGCGACACCACTGGCACCATAGCACATGCTAAGGAGCCCAGGGCGCATGCCAGATCCAAACATGTACTACGGCATTTTCACTTGATTCGAGAGTTCATCGATCAAGGTGAAATGAAGATCTGTAAAATTGTTTAGGCTCTCTCACAGCCTAAACATGAAGGACATGTAAAGTCAATGGGTTTATGATGGGATCTAGATTGGAGCTAGGGGAAAGTGGGCAAGTGGGAGATTGTAGGAGCTTGTGCCTTAGTCCAAGTCTTTACCATGTAATCTTCTTCTGTTATGCAATAAAAAGCATTTACATTATTATTGTGTTGTAATAATGTGTCTAGCGATAATTTCATTGAGTGTGCCATCACTAATAGCGGAACCTTTAGATAGTACGAAATTATGCTTGACGGATCCCTAGTCGAAAGCTTATTCATAAGCAACTAGCGTGAGGATGACTTGTGATCACGTTTTGCTGATCATGGGTAGTGGGAGTACCAAAGTCATATCATGGATATTGTCTGGAGGATGATATTGGATGACCCGACTTGGAGTATGGCGCATAGA
Organism: Geranium rotundifolium; assembly: GCA_963920655.1. NCBI lineage: Eukaryota > Viridiplantae > Streptophyta > Magnoliopsida > Geraniales > Geraniaceae > Geranium > Geranium rotundifolium. The sequence continues at coordinate 14,833,789 of OY987319.1, read as the reverse complement.
TTAAGTCACCAACGCATACTCTGTCGTTGTGTGATCACAACCTTAACACCTTGGAGCGAGTGGCTCACATGCACGTCACTCCCTGAGTTTGACATATCCTAACGCTACCTGTAACAGGGTAGTAATAACGGGCATCGTTGGCTCTTCGGCGGGTTGTAGTGGGAGCGCACGTTGCGTCCGAAGGGATTTGTTTCCCCACGGTGAGACGTGGTGAAGGGTATAGTTCTGGACCCCTTGATGAGCATGCCTGATGAAGTTAGCGGCCGCACCAGTTATGTATCAATCATCTCTAGATCAAGGAACTAGATCAGATCTATGAGGATGACGGCTCTATGCCTCATTCCAATCATATACGCCTTAAAGCAAACAAAGAGTTAGTGACACAGATGACAGAGGAGATACCGAACCGATCGATACCTCGTGGACATTGGGTAATCACTACGTCTTACTAGAGGCCATGTGTGATGGATCGGGTGAAATGGGTTTTCACGCCGATCTGCCAATGGGTCACGGGCCTACAAGGTCACAAGCTAGAGGTAAGAACTTCAGCAACTCAATGGGACTCAAGAGGTCCAAAATAGGTTAAGTGTGCTAATTGATTGTAGTGAGGTGTCAATCGCCACCTTGGTGGTGTTGATCGACACATATGTCTTACAGCACAAGAGGTGGTGTCGATCAACACCAGCACAAGGGTGGTGTCGATTGATACCTTCTACTCCAGAAGGGTATCGATCGACACCTGTGTCAGACGGGGAGAAAAAACCTAGACTCTCACCAAAGCCTATAAATAGAGGTATTGGGGTGGGAGCCTCCCCAAGCCAAAAGGCAATATTTGCTAGCACACCTAAAAGGCTCTAGCTCTTGCATCAGGGGCTAGGGCATTGAATGAAGAGAGGTCCTACGGCGGTCTAGTAGCTACCGGGAGGATCTTAGCTTCGAGAGGTTCTAGCCTACGTGTGTGTGCATCCATAGAGAACGAGTCCGAGGACACGTTTCAGGATCGGATTCGAGAGCTTCTCACGTGACTATAAAAGGTAAAGTTTACACCTTTTTGCTCCTAATGATTCATCTAATGTTAGCATCGATCCTGTGGCAGGTTTTTCAGATAAGTATTTACGTTTCCGCTGTGCTTGAGATCCCGGGAACCCCAACAGGTATGTCGATGCTATCTTTTGGAAAGAGGCTATCAAGAGTAAACTAGACTCTATTGTGTCTAATCAAACATGGGTTCTATCTTATTAACCGAAGAGTTGCAAACCCATTAGCCGTAAATGGATTTTAAGAAAAAACTCAGACGCGATGGAACAATAGAAAGGTTCAAGGTGAGGCTCGTAGTTCAAGGTTTCACACAGAGGAAGGACGTGGATTACTATCGACACTTAATCCCCTGTTACCAAGATTGTCACGATTAGGACGCTAATTGCACTAACAGATATTCATGATTTTGTTATATATCATATGGATGTCAAAACCGCTTTCTTGAATAGGGATCTCGAGGAGGAGATTTATATGTTTCAACCAGAGGGGTTTGTGACAGAAGAACAGGAGAATAAGGTATATCATCTAAAGAAATCCTTTTATGTGTTAAAGCAAGCGCAAAAACAGTGGTAAGAAAAATTTGCAAACACATTGGCAAATGATGGCTACTCTACCAACAACTCTGACTCCTGTGCGTACTACAAAACAGTAGGATCAGATTGTGTAGTGATTTGCCGTTATGTTGATGACATGTTAATTCTTGGTAGCAATATTGCTATTATTAGCAAAACCAAAGAATTTATGTCATCAAAATTTGAGATGAAGGACCTAGGAGAAGTATAATTTATTTTATGAGTTAAAGTGCTGAGAACTCCTGAAGGCATTTCCCTAAGTCAGTCTCATTATGTGGAGAAGGTGAAGAAATTTGAATATTTTGATGTAGTGCCTGCTCGAACTCCCTATGATTCGAGCGTACCTCTCGTAAAGAATTTAGGTAAAAGCGTTTCACAAATAAATTATTCTAAAATTATAGGGAGTGTTATGTTCCTCATGAACTGTACCCGACCTGATATAGCCTACGCGGTAAGTAGGCTAAGTTGGTACAATCATAACCCGGTGATGAGCATTGGAGAGTAAGGGTGTTCACGGTTCAAGAATCGAATCGAACCGACCAATTCGGTTCTTTAAAAAACTAAACTGAAACCGAACCGTCCAAATTCGGTCGGTTGACAAAACCGAACCGACATATTCAGTCGGTTTTCGGTTTGAACCGAACAGAACCGAAATAAAAAATAAATTAGAAAAATAGATAAATTGGCCAAACTCGGAATTTAGTGTTCGAGTCTCTCCCTTTCGCTTCCCTCTCTCTCAATCCTCTCAATCTCATATGGCCACTGTTTGAGGCGAGACTAGTCTGAGTCGGGTCCACTATCGATTAAGATGTAGAGCTTGTCGAACAATACGACCCACGAGCTGGTCTTCTGAAGACGTGGCTTCCCTCCCCATCGGACTCTATCGTCTCCGACAAGGTCCCCGTCCTGTCCCTCCTCTCCTACCGAGTCGCCTCCCTTCGTTTGATATAGAGATCTGCGACTCCGTGTGGGTGGATGAGAAACCAAGATTATATGATAAGATAAGATTATGCAATGAGGATAAGAATCTGTAATAAGTATAAGATTTTATTAGAATCTGTGTGGGCCTTAATATTAATGGACTTGATGACCATTTGAGGGTTATACTGATGCGTTTAAGTGGGCCTTAATGAACCAACTTCTTCACTTTGGCCTGTTTAAAATGAAGGTGTTAAGCAATAATCGGTCGGTTCGGTCATCCATCGGTTTAAGGATAATTGATCCGAAACCGAACCGACCACAATCAAAACCGACCAGAACCGAACTGACCAAAATCGACAATTTTTTGGTTCGGTCGGTTTGGGTCTCGTTTTTTAACACCCGTATTGGAGAGCACTTCATCGCATGTTGAAGTATTTTAAAGGGACATCAGATCGGTCCCTACATTATAGCAAGTTTCCTGCCGTCTTGGAAGGATTATGTAATGCTAAATGGATTTCCAGTACAAATACAGTGAACTCTACTAGTGGTTACGTGTTCACCCTAGGTGGAGATGCTATCTCGTAGAAGTCTTCGAAACAGACTTGTATAGCACGATCCACCATGGAATCTAAGTTCATTACCCTAGACCTGGCTGGGCAAGAAGCAGATTGGTTGAGGAATCTACTGGCAGATGTGCCAGTTTGGGGTTGACAGGCTGTGCATGTTTCGTTGCACTATGACTCACATGCAGCTATTTGCGTGGCCAAGAATAATGTGTACAATGGTAAGAAGAGAAATATTTGTAATAGGCACGATATGGTTAGGCAACTCCTGAGTAATAGAGTGATTTATTTGGAATTTGTGGGATCCGAAAGAAATCTCGTCGACCCTTTTATAAAGAGATTGTCAAGGAATGTTGTCCTTCATACGTCGAGGGAGATGGGCTTGTACCATTACATCAAGATAATACAGCAGATACTTAATAGTGGGTGAACGAAGCCATATGAGTCCTCATTTTCATCTCTATGGCATGTAATGGTGATTGAGATTCCAGAGACAGTCCTCAGTGGTGTTGGAGAGGCACACTTGATGGATCTCGGGTATGAAAAATCAATAGCCGGTCCACGGTGGTGTTGCAGAGGCACACTTGATGGATCTCGGGTATAAAAAATCCATAGCCGGTCCTCGGCGGTGTTCTAGAGGCACACTTGATGGATCTCGCGTATGGAAAATCCATAACCGGTCCTAGGCGATGTTGCAGAGGCACACTTGATGAATCTCGGGTATAACAAATCCATAACCGGTCCCCGACGGTGTTGTAGAGGCACACTTGATGGATCTCGGGTATAACAAATCCATAGTCAATCCTCGGCGGTGTTGTAGAGGCACACTTGATGGATCTCGGGTATAACAAATCCATAGTCGGTCCTCGGCGGTGTTGTAGAGACACACTTGATGGATCTCGGGTATAACAAATCCATAGCCGATCCTCATCGGTTCTGCAGAGGCACACTTGATGGATCTCGGGTATAAAAAATCCATAGCTGGTCCTCGGCGGTGTTGCAGAGGCACACTTGATAGGTCTCGAGTTTCACAAATCTATAACCGGTTTTCGGTGGTGCTATTGATAGCACTTGATGGATCGTGTTTAAAATTCCATAACCGATTTTCGGTGGTGCTATTGAGAGCACTTGATGGATCTTGTGTTTGATAAATCCATAGCCAGATTTCGGTGGTGTCTATGAGATGCACCTGATGGATTCTATCAGTTGATGTGAGGTTGAACTTTTGTCCTTAATAGCTCAAATTTATATGTTAGGCGCTTGTGAAGCACCTAGAGAGCTACCTACGTGAGTGTGATAGTGTGACCGCTATCTATGAAAGACATGTGAAAGTTTTTCTGGAGCACTCACTAAAACCATGGCCATAAAAGCGTGTAAATTGTGTCGTGAAACTAGGTATATTCTGAAGGTTTAATATGTGTTGTAGGGTGTATCAACCGAAGCTAAACAAGTTCGAGATTCAATTCACTTATTCGAAGTAAGTTGTTACATCATTTCACTATGTGTCAATTCAAGTCTTAAGACATTGATGCTTAAGTATTGTTACCTTTCTTTCTCAAGAACCTTCTCTGTTTTAAAAGTATTTGTTCAAAACCATTTGTGGGGGATTGATAGAGAAATAGCTTTGGGTCTTGGATGTACCAAGCCCATTAGCACTTTTAGTTGACCCACTTCCTTTGACTTGTGAGAAACCGTGCTTCTTTCTGTTAAACAAAAATATTAATTTATTATTTATTTAATTACTTTAAAATCATATCCTCTTATTGATTTGACCATCAATACCTTATGGTTACAAGAGTGTATTGAATTGGAATTCAATACTTTGCGGCTACTCTTGAGAGTTTATTATCCATAAATGTCTTATTTAAATTAATTGGTTAATCAATTAACTATATCATCTCCAACGCACATATTGCATATGCAGCAATTGCGATTGGGAAAGTTCTCCAAAGCATTATACAAGCAACAATAGTTGCCACATCACGGTACAAGGGTCCCTTAAATTTAAAAAGAATGACAAAATTAGAAGGGGTAATTTCACTTAGGTCACCACAAAATTTTGTAGTATCACTTAGGTCACCAAAAATCTATATTATTTTGTGAGTTCACAAAAAAATATTTAGTCTCATTGTTATAACTTCTGTTACTTTTTTCTGTTATCTCGCCTATGTGTGTGTGGCCACAAAATACGTTGTATGTGCAAAATAACACGGTAAGAAATTTTTTTACTAAAACCCTAATTTTTCTGAACTTGATTTTGGATTCTGTGTTTTGATGATAAAATAATTTGATTTTTGAGATGAATGGTTCAGTTTGAGCAATGGAATAAGCCTTCTTAGGCTTCCCCTTATTAGAGACACTGTTTTTCAATATTCATGTGTTGCACTTAATACCAAATGTTTCATATGAGAGGTTGTGCGACCTAATTAGGAGTGGTTTGACCATTATTAGAAAATTTATGATCACGTGCCATACACATGGGCGAGATAACAAAAAAAAGAAACGAAAGATATGACAGTGAGACTAAATATATTTTTAGTGACCTCACAAAATAAATTAAATTTTTTGTGATCTAAGTGATACTATTAATTTTTGTGGTGACCAGTGAAGTTACCCCAAAATTGAATGTCTCCCAACGCATCTGCTACTTCTTGTACTAAGACAAGTGTCTCCATTAAATATTATTTCTCACCTAGAAGAATCAAGCTTTAAAGCCAATTTAACCGGTGAATGTTGAATACAAACCAAAATCAATTTATTTTATTGGCTAACAGAAGAAACTGGAAACCATAATGTTTAGAAACTGATTTTTTTTTTTGAATTTGTTCAACCAATGTATATTAATTTGCATCATACCTATGTAATATCACAAATATCTTTCAGATAGGCATCCAAAATGCTAGTCCAATGCTTATGTGTACCAGCTTCCTTTTTTCTAAATAAATAAATAAAATAACAGTAAATTAAGAAACCCCTATAGACAAACAAGAAGGAAGAGACAGCATAATGTAAGTTTTTGGCCCAACCCAAGAACATTTACTAAACTTGGCTTCAAATTTTGATTTCTGATTGACTTGTCAGTTATAGACCAAACCCATTGCCAACATTTTGTTAATATTTTTAGCAAATTATCGAGTGCAGTCAAATGGATATTCTAAATCTTGATGACCCTAACTCACATTGTTGCTCAATTAGGTCAACTTGGGTAATTTTCTCACTGTACTAGTAAGAACCCGATAATTGAGATTGAAGTTAAACCCTAAGGACTTCATTTATAATCAAGCAAACACATTTATATGTTAGAAAAATTGAACCCACCATGAAGAATATATTTGGAATGGAATCAAAGAGAGAAGATTACGAGAAGAGTGAGAGAGAGAGAAGAGGTGGAGGGTGGTATAAGTTTGAAAACTAGAATTATGTATGAGGGCATTCTAGTCTTTTTAATCCTATTTTAATAACTCATTCAAGATTTAAGGGTATTTTAGTCATTTTACAATAAAAATGTTAAAATCTAACAGAATTGGACGGAGCAAAGTGAAAATTTTGCAAAACTTATGTGCACCCACATAGAAATAAAAACTCAAGATGTATTCACCTGAAAAACAGACAACTCTAAGAGCAGTCACCTGAAATTATCTCTACAGGATATTGGTAATTTTAAATCATCGTGGTCAACAGACCAAGGTCAAGTGCCATCCATTCTTATTCTTTTGTAAAAATCTATATTTTATTATACTTAATTAATATTCTAATGAGGTGAATCTAAAAGTTAAAATATGATTAATTGTTGTATGATATAAACCGATGGAACATTAGTCGCGATGAAAGAGTAGTTGGGAAAAGGAAAAAGAAGAGATGATTTGGGGAAGAACAAGGGCCTCGTGGACAAATTCTCGATTTATCCTCATGGTTTCAAATGAATTTATTTCAAACTCGTCATATGTAGGGCTGGGCACGGTTCTGGAACCGGACCGAATCGGCTAGAATCGAACCGGACCGAATCAATCGGTTCTTCATTTTGGAGACCCAAATCCGGACCCAATAAGTGGGTATCGGTCCGATTTTGAGCGTGGTTCTATAGTCTGGTTCCCGATTCTACCTAATTAGACCTATCTTAATGATTAATTGTAAAATTAAAGGTTCAGTTCTCTAGTATGGTTGTACAATTTTGCTCAATTAGACTAAATTAATGTGATATTGATACATTATTCAATTTATGGTCAAAATTATATACAATTATTCTCTTTTTAGGCAAAAATATATAATTGAAATACAAAATACTAATTTAATCCCTCAAAATTGATTCGGTTATGAACTGGTTATTTAGCGGTTCTGCACTTTCAGAACCAGAATCGAATTGATTCGGTTCTCAATTTTAAGACCCAAATCCAATTCGATACCCATGATCCTTAATTTTTCGGTTCAGATTTGGTTTGAATCTCGGTTCGATTTTGGTTTGGGGTAAAAATTGCCTCATCCCTGGTCACATGTGTGCCGCCGAGATTGATTCCAACCCAAAATCATCATAAAAAACTTGGTTTTTAAACTCGAGAAAAAAGCAAAAAAAACTTTGTACAAACTAACGACCACAATGTAACGTAATTATTTATTTGTTTTGATTAATTTTGTTATGAGAGAAAGGGAATATAAATATGGGATAATTCCAGATACCACCCCCTAAAATATACCAAATCTCACCTAACACCCCATAAAACCATTATTCTCACTAGCACCCCCTTAAAATGGTCAAAAATCTCAGTTGTCAAAAATTTATTGTAAAAAGACAAAAATACCCCTCCCCCTCACCCCTCTCTCTCACTATACCCTCTCTCTCTCCTCCCTCCCTCCACCGTCGCCGGCGAGCCTCCCTTCGACCAATCCCCTCCACCATCGCCACTCCTGGTGCCACCTCGAACACATCCGTCGCCACTGTCAGCCTCGCTTTCCTCCCCTCCTCCACCCCTCCATCTTCATACTCTCTTGTGTTGGAAGGCCAAGACGGTGGACACGCGACGGGAGGGGATTGGCCGGAGGGAGGCTCGCCTGCAACGATGGAGGGAGGGTCCGGTGGAGCAATTTCGGTTCTGGAGAGGTGGGGGAGAGGGGTATTTTTGGCTTTTTTCAATAAATTTTTGTCAACTGAGATTTTTACCCATTTTAAGGAGGTGCTGGTGAGAATAATGGTTTTAGAAGGTGTTGTGTGAGATTTGGTATATTTTAAGGGATGGTATCTGAAATTATGCCTGGAAATATTGATGTGGAATGAAAAAAACCCTTACTGAACTGGAATTGCCCTTTATTTTGAAGCTAAGCCCTTGTGCGTTAGTTTTACCAAATCTGTCGTCTCTTGCTCGTCTTCGAAAATGGGCGGTGGTAGCGAACCAGAGCAAGAAGTAGAAGCCCGGCAGCTGATGGCCCTATCAGAAGCCAAATTCAAGAAATTGAAGCTCAAATCAGCCCTCAATCACGCCAATCGAGCCCATCGCCTCTGCCCCTCCCTCGGCGGCCTCTCCGACTTCATCACCTCCCTTCGAATCCTGCACGCCGCCGCCAAATCCCCCGCCCACTGGTACGAGATCCTTCTGGTAGATCCCTTCTCTCACATCAACTCTATCAAAACCCAGTACAGAAAGCTTGCCCTCCTCTTGCATCCTGACAAAAACTCGCCTTTGGGATCCGAGGACGCGTTTAAGCTTGTGGGCCAAGCGTTTGAGTTCTTGTCCGATGGGGTCAGGAGGAAGGAGTATGATGCGGAGCTCAGGCTTCGTCTTCAGTCAGTGGAAGCTGAGAGGGATGGTAAGGACTCTGGAGCCAGGGTTTCAAGTGGGAGTGAGGGTAGTTCTGAGAAATTGGGAAATGTGGATAGTGGTGGTGATGAGGATGATGACGACGATGATAAGTTGGTGACTTATCTGAGTTCGAAAGGGAAGATTGTAAATGGTGCTTTGTGTGGAAACAAGCTGAGGATTGCAAGATCAACTAAAGACGTGGGTGGCCAGATTAACAACGGCGAAAGCGGGCATGTGGGGAAGGAAGCTGGCGACAGTCAATGGAGTGGCGGGAGATTGAGGAGAGGAGCAAGTAGTGTTGGGGCTTCGGTAAAGAAGGCGAAAATAGGGGATGAAATGATGACATTGGCAGAAATGCAATTGGAAGTGAAAAGAAAGGTGCAAAGGGAAAAAATGAAGATTCAAGAGAAGACAAAGGAGAAGGGGGAGAGTAGTGGAGCTTCTGAGAAGAATAGGAACTCGTCAATGGAGAGCGGTGAAGCTTCAAGGAAGTGCCGGAATTTAGGAAATAAGGAACCTGCTGGTTCAAGTAAGAGAACTGATATCAAAATTGAGAGGTCCGGGGATGTGGATGGCATGGCAGTGGAGGATTCCGACTTCTATGACTTTGATAAAGATAGAGTGGAAAAGAGTTTCAAGCAAGGGCAAGTATGGGCTGTCTATGATGATGATGATGGAATGCCCAGGTTGTATGGTTTAATTGAAGAAGTTATATCCGTGCATCCTTTTGAGGTGAAAATGAGTTGGTTGGATCTTCAGAGTAATGGGGACAATGGGTTCGTTGGCGTGAAAAAAATAGGACTTCATATATCTTCTGGGGTTTATAAAGTTTCAAGGAAGACTAGCGTAGATTCTCTGAACGTCTTTTCGCACATTATGGCGTGTGAAAGGGCAGCAAAAGAAGTTTATAGGATTTATCCAACAAAGGGTTCAGTGTGGGCATTGTATGTCGATGGGGATCTTGATGGAGGAGGAAGGAATGTCTCATGTGGAGATAATCGGCGCTATGACATTGGAGTGCTTCTTACATCTTACAATGAGAATTATGGGTTAAGCATGGCATACCTTGAGAAAGTAGATGGCTTCAAGACGGTCTTCAGGAGGCGTGAGATTGGTTCTCACGCCATTAGATGGTTTGAAAGTGATGATGTCCTGTTGTTTTCACATCAAATTCCTGCAAGAAAGCTTTCTGGAGAAGAGGTACCGGACCATTTGAAAGGCTGTTGGGAATTGGATCCTGCATCTCTACCATCAGATATGCTTACTACTGTTGATAGCCATAGATGATGCTTTGTTTCTATTGCTGCTGCTTACCTATGGAGATGATGCCTTGTTTAGGAATCTTTAATGCTCCTTGTATATTATCTTAGTTGGTTTAGCGGCTCCAAAAGTGCAATGTGGGAGGAGCAAAGGTCAATTACCAATTTAGGTAATTGTGATTCTTGCTCAGTGCTTCCTATTGCTGCTGTTTACCTATATAGCTTAATTTGCTAGCACTATTTTCACGTTTCTGCACGATTTTTTTGTTCAGGGTGCCTGAAGTTAAACCAAACTTATCCTGGAATGTATATTGTATAAAGCATACTCATGCTCTGGTTTAAAACTTACTGAATGCATCTTGCATTTTGTGTAACTTCGTGCCATTGTAAACTTTGTCTTGAATCATTCTCTAAGCAGCTAATATATCACCAGAGAGCTGAAGGCTATAAGGTGCTTTGTGATCTCAATTGTTTTTGTGCCGCCACGAGTGATCAAGTAAATTTAGGATCGGCAGATGGGTTTGGACTATAGGATTACTCTGATTTGTTCAACATCAAAAACCTTGCACCAAAAATTATAAATGAAGCTGTCCGCTAAACTCCAATTACTTCACTGAACATGCAGTAGAAGGTAGGAACGGTAGCATGGTGGGTAATTTCCTCCTGATCCCATGTCATGTATCATTTTCATGTTTGATCCTCCCAAAATATATTTTGCATTGCCTTGTTTCCCTTTTTGATTGGGAATTCTTGTTTAAAAAACCCTGAATTTGTCAACTTTAGTTTTGCATCAATTTTGACGAAAGTGCCCTCCCCAAATTATATTGTTTTATGCTTTTCGCAATCATCCACCTTTCCTTCTTATGTGTGTTCTACAGTGGATTGAATGTTCTGCTGATCAAGTTTTATCTTTAATGCAGAAGAAGTGATGCATTCAAGTTGTACCAATTCCAGTTAATTTTATGAAGACTTGTACAACCTGTCCCGTTACCAGGACACTGAGTTAAGGAGTGTAGAGGAATTTTACTAAAGACGCAATTCTTGGAGATGGGTTGTGGAATGGGACGAGGAGTTCACTAGTGTCTTCAGTTTTCTGGGCGACAAGGGCGGATATTGTTTCACGGGGAGGTTACATTTCCGCTATTCAATGTGAATTTATTTTAAGGGCGATGATGATATGTTGGTTTATTTCTTGGGGAATATTAGTTAATTATATATCATAATTTTTACAAAGTGGATCATCAAATTTGTTTTGAGGAGTTTGACTTTTTTTAATATAGAGAGAATAGATTGATGTTGTTCTGTTAATTCTTTGTATGTGTTCTGTGATTGGTCTATTCTTGCTAATTCCTCACTTCTGGTTGAGGGAGGACCTACCAATACTATCACTGCTCTCTTCATGACATGCCTTTCAAGGTTCATTCTTCCTTGTTGAAGCTGCGTAACAAGGTGACAGTGGGAAAGGCATCATTGATCTTTGCATCGTCTCTGAAGCCTCAAGGTTCACGAGCACTTCTCAATTCCAATACGCTGCAAGACGACTGCATTAAAATAAAATTGCGGTCAATGGAACATTCAGTTCATTGCACATAAGACCCACCTAACACACAACTTCGAGCTCGCCTCGAGGGAGAAGAACCAGCTTGCCAGCCTTGTTATAGCATTGACCTTTGTTACAATATGACTAATCGTCAATTTTTATTATAAGGATTGAGTTATAGTTGTATATTTATGCAAAAACATGTATGGTTTGTGCAAATACTTGGTTGGTTGTGTCCCTAGCGCATTATTTACACGTTTGGGTGCTTCCAGACGTTTGTAGTTCAGGGACATGACTGGTGTGAACATGTGAACTCTAATAGCTATCGTTGGATGCACGCTGAGTTTGAGTGTTGATATGGAACTTATATAGTTATCAATTCATTAATTATCATACTAATATATTATTAATTCAATAATCATCATCATTATTAATACAATAACTAATGATAATTACATATTATTAAGAGATAATTGCGGCTAGGTACACTTGACGAAACACGTTTTTCATCTAAGCACACCTAAAGTTTTTTGAATTTCATAGGTCACCTAAACCAAACTAAGTATAACTGTTCTATACTATATAACATATTTTTGTGAAATGACGATTGTATCCCTCTATTAAATAACTGATTTATGTCTAGATTAGGGACATCGTAGTCTTTTCACATAAAGAAAATTAAAATGACGATTTTGATTTTGCTCCTCTCTCCCCTCCTCCTTTTTCTCTTCTTCACCCACACTCCTCGCCAGACTAGTCTTTCTCCGGCGAGCCTCTTCTCTTCTCATTTGGCATCCAAACATAGGTAAAGCAAAATGTTCCCAAAATCTTAACATCAAATACAAGTGTCTTCGATGATAAAAACGTGAAATCTCATATTAGGTCCCAAAAATTCTTGAGCCGACCCTGTTTGTGAGCCAGTGTAAGAAAAAAATAACACTGAGATATGTCACCAAAACATGTATGTAATATTTATAAGTGACATCAAGACATTTCACAGTGTGTATTTCTTCAGGTGTTCATTCACTCAATAGTGGCCAATGTATACAATTACAAAGTAAAATATAGGGTAAATGTCACAAAGGTACAATTAGTTTTATACGTTTTGTAGTCGGATACAACTAACTTAAAAACTGTATTTTAAGGTTAGCTAGTTTTGGTTTATTGGCAGTTTCAGTTAGTTTTGAGTGTAAGAAGACCAAAATGCCCTTGACTGTCTACCAAATTTCATTATTCACCAAATTATTCATAATCCATCAAAATATAATACTTATTAGTAATAAATAATTTTTATTATTATTTAATAATAATATCGTTATTAATAATTATTTCATAAAAATTAAAAGTAAATCAATTTAAGTATTGATTTTTAATAATAAAAATAAAAAAAGTAAAAGTAAATTAAATATTAATAATTAAAAATAATATTAATTATCAATAATAATAATTATTATTATTAATATATTGAAACATTCGAATGACATAACTCTATCATAAGAACTCCGTTTCGGGCTTATAGTATATTAAATCGAAGACAAACGAAAGATCGAAAATTTCAAAGAAATAATACTTTCTATTAATAATAAATAATATTTTAATGATTAATAATTAAAATATTATAACCAATTAGAATAATATTAATTATTAATAATATATCGAAACTTTCGAATGACATAACTCTCTCATACGAGCTCCGTTTCGGGCTCATAGTATATCAAATCGAAGAGAATAAGAATATCAACAACTTTGAGGGAAGACGTTTTTGTCCAAAATTCCATCCAACAAAAACAAATTTCTTACACTCTTAAAAAAATTCACCCAAAATTTAATGTTGTTAGAGCAAAATACAAAAAAAACATTATTAATAATTTATATTATTAATAAATTTTGTAATAATTATTTACCAAGTAAAAGTAAATCAATTATTAATAATATATAGAAAAAAAATCCTTTCTTCAAAGTTGTTGTCTTCTGGTTTTCTTCGATTTGATATACTACGAGCCCAAAACAAAACTCGTATGAAAGAATATTGTTTTTCGAAAGTTCAATATATTATTATCAATTAATATTATTATTGATAATTAGTATATTTTTTTAATAATAAGTATTATTTTAATTATTAATAATTAATTTACTTTTTTATTTTTATTATGAATAATCAATAATTAAATTGAATTATTTTTATTTTTTATGAAATTTTTATTAATAAAAATAATTTTTATTAAATAATAATAAAATTGCGGGGATAGTGGTCGACGGCGACGCAGAAGCGGAGGGGGTGGTGAGGAAGGGCTGGACCGCTATGGAGGAGGAGGTGGAAGAAGAGGAAAGAGAGAAATGGAGGTAGAGGGGTGTATGGCACATTATGAAAATTAATTGAATAATCAAGGATATTTTAGTCATTTCACATGCTAAAAAAATGTTAATATCTGACGAAAATGAACGGAAAGACGAAAAGTGATAAAACTGAAACTTTTGGGAATTATGATAAATGTTTTTAAAAATGACGGCACCTCTATTTTTAAAACATAATTTTTTTATAAAATAAAGGGATAGTTCCACATACCCCTCCTTCGGTATCAGGGATGGCAACAGATAGGATATAGACCGGATATGGTCTTATCCGTACCCGTATCCGCTCGCTCGAGCGGATATCCATATCCGTTTATTTATCGGAAATATGATCCATTCAATATCTAGGGGATATGAATATATTATCTTATCCGTACTCGTACCCGAAAGTAAAAATATAATTAACTAAAATTTGAAATAAATGCAACATGATAAAGTTTTTCAAGTTAAGAAACACAATAAAATTAAACTTGAAGCTACGATTGAATTTTAAATAATTAAATGAACTGGAAATTTTGAAAACCTAAAAATATGGAAATGTAAGTATAAGAAAGTTTATACTTGAGACTATTAATAAAAACTACGTCTACCTATTATTGGAGAAGACCACAATAAACAATGAAGAAGGTAGTAGATATAGAAAAGACTATGTTTTGGAATATTAATTGTTATTTCCTCTTTTCAATTCGGAGACGTATGTATACGTGATTATGGGTGGGTACGTATGGTATTGTTATTTTTATTTTAAATGCAACGGATATGCATATGATACGGATAGGATATATAGGTCTATCCGTACTCGATCCATATACGATGAAATATTCGTGAAAATATATGTATCTGTATCCATATCCGTTCGCTTTCAGATATATCCGTTTCGATTGGGTCGGGTACATGGATATCTATTTGCTATGAATTCTTTTGCCATCCCTCTTCGGTATACACGATTTTCACTTACAACCCCTAAACATAAATACGTTTTGTGAATCCCCTTAAATTACCAAAAGTTTTGTGTTAACTTTTTTGAAATTTTTTTACTATTTTCTATGATTGCAAATTTTAATTTTTGGCCATAAATAAGGCATAAAGATGTTTAACTTTACTCATAAATCGAGCACAAATTAAAAATCAAAATTAACTAGTTTTAGTTCGTTAAAACTGAAGGATCGAATCGAAACCAAACGATTCAGACCATATTGTTGATACATCTTTTCATTTCAATCATTCAATGTCTTTGCCTTTTAAATAGAGCACAATTTGGTTGAAGTGTCGCAACCTTTCCAAAAAAGACATATTACAAACATATGTGTGTGTTCAAAATGTTATCAACTCTCTTATTTAAAGAATTGAAGTTGAGTAGGAAATGATCATCTTCTTCCTGCCATTTTCTTGTCACTACTTAAATACATATCAATCGTTAGTTTGCCAATCTCTACTATTCGCAGCACTCGATAGTGGTGTAAGTCCATTTTATCTTGGGAGGCAATTGCTCGATAATCCTTCAAGTGCCAAAGAAAGAGCAATATTGTATTAAGGAAACAACGATCAGCTGGACTCGGGCGTTCTTTCACACAATCTACAATCTCGATCTTCTAGACGTCTTCGGTACAATTCTTATATTTCACTTATTATATTTAAAGTCATTTATATTCATAACTAGTGGTCTACAACCATATTATCACAAGCCGTTATGATTCACTAGGTTGAATCTTACTATTCCACACTTGCACTTATTCTAAGCTATTTCATTTAATTTAGGAATAGTTACACCGAAGTGCACTTATTATGACGTGTTTTACAATTTAATACGCCCATTATAAAAAATATTTTTGGCTAACTTAATTATGTTTGTTGCAAATTCCTCTAGTGATGTTAAAATTTGGACGAATTTTTTTATAAAGTAAAAATTCGAAACTGCCCTCAACTATTTGTCAAATTTATAAGTGATTTCCATCTTTTCAGTCTCTATTTTTTATTTCTCTCTTTAATTTTCTTAATTCTATAAATTTTTCTCTAATATCCAATTATTTTAATCTCTCTCATATATGTTTCCATTTTTATTTCTCTCTCATATTCAATTTTTTTTTCTCTATCTCAAACTTGTTTCATTGGAGATCGGGAGGTTAACGAAATTGGGTCTTAGTTTCGGAAAGACGAAGACGACGGTATAAGTCTCCTTCTCGTTGTCATGCTCAAAAACTGAAATTGATTTAATTTCTAAAATGTATTTTGAAGAATGAATCAGAACCAAATTGCCCTATGCAAAAAAAAACTATTCATTTTAGTCAAGAATCTTAAATCCCTAATCACACAAACAAAAAGTCGAATATCCCAAATATATTTTTAATCTTTTTTCTCTAGAAAATGTATATTTCGAGTAAAGTTTTCAAGAAGTAACCCAAACTGCCAGAACTAAAATAATCTCCATTCAAATGATTTACAGAAAATTTGTTATCAAACTAAACTTTTATAGTACGAGTTGGAGCTCATGTTTTTGTTTTGTTTTGGGAAGAAGTGGATCTAATAATTACCATTTAAAATGACTATAATTTCAATCTCAGAATTAACATCTTCGTTTCTTTTTGAAGCGTCGATCGATCTCCTATCTCTATTTTTTGCTTCACAGATACTTATTGAAACACCTCGATCTAATCCGTGCTTCAACGTAGACCGATTAAACATATAAGAAATTATTTTTTGGTTACAAGTTTGTGTGCTGATAAAAATATTTAAACTCTTAGATATGAAATTGGTTGGGCTCTTCTGAGCGAGTTACTGTGAGCATGGCCGAGTGAACCATGAGCGATTTAGTGTTCAAATTCGGCGACGACAGTTCCGTTGCGGCAACATCAATTTGACTTCTTATGATTGAGTTGAGGAAACAAAGAATAATGCGATAGAGATGAGGAAACGAGATTGAACAAACTTCAATTTAAACTATAAGAGTATTTTGGTCATTTGTAAAATTAATAGCAAAATAAGTGATATTAGACGAAAAAGAGAGGCACGTAAAAAAACTTTGTAATTTAACTGTGTTTAAAGTTTTCTAAGTTTAAGTGTAATCATCTTTTTATCATGGGACAAAATCAGTGAAAAACATGTGACTTCTTAACAAACTTACAAACTAATTATATCCGTTGATTTTTCAGATCTGTGGCTTAAAATGAACGCGAGAATCTGAGTGGCATGGAGTGTAATTTTTGAGTCGTAGATGGTCTAATTTGTCATTGCGTTATTCATGAAGGGTAATATGGTAATTGATGGTGGGTGAGGTAATTGAGGAGGTTGTAACTAATGGTTTCTTATTGATATTCTTTGGTTGAATCGATGATTAATAGGTTGGAAATAATTTGTTTGAGAGAGCTAAGGTTGAACGGTGATATCAAGAAGGAAGTCACAACGTAAAATGAATTTACCTAAGGAGAGGAAGCAGGTAAGTTTTTGATATTTTCGTTTCATATAGTAGAGGTTAATAAGTCGTTCGTGTGTGTGGAAGTTGTTAGTTTGGTTTCATCAATATGCTTAACAATGTCGTGCTTAGTTGGATTTGATTAATTCATGGTACTATAGTGGTATTTCACGGGGATTTTAAATATAATTTATAATGTCATAATAGTGTTAAGGTAATACATGATCAACCGTTATAGGTTCTTACTAGTGTGTGAATATGATGTTTTTCATGACAGATTAATTGTTTGATTGAGGTATAAATTGAGTGTCATGCGTTCTGATGTCATCATGTAAACCCGTGTGTTTCATTGAAAACTTATGCAATTATGTATGACCGTTGAATTATATGGGTTTTGACAGATGATGGTGATCCACCAATGATATTAGTGATGGCAGACAATGAGACGCTGATGGATGTATGGAAGAGGCATTACGGCTTCGCAAATTAAGGAATAACTAAAAAGATTACTAAAGTGAGAGCTCCGAGTCTCTAGAGATGTCATTGCTAATTTAGGATTGAAGGTTTTTGTGTATAATCACGGTATATAACAATATACAGGTCGACATTGTTTTTTTTAAAATATATTTTAGTGTCATGTAATTCGATACATACCGATTAATGCATCATTAAAGGATGATAGATCTTGTGTAATAAAATGTATATATCAGGTTGTTAATTTCTGAAAATGATGATGATTAAAGAGGTTGATTACATGATCATGAACTCAGCATGGAATATTTGGGCCATGCTGCTTCCACAAATCTACACTCTGTTACAATATGCGTTCTCTCTGCCAATTTCATTAATCTCAAGTTCACCACAAATGTACTCACATGTACATGAATATAAGGTTTGGATTGTTCATCGCGGCATAGAGACAGTGAAGAGGGGCGACATGGAGCCACAACAGATGGCCATAATTTCATCGTCGCGATGCTGTTGCTGTTGAGACGGTCGTTGCGGCGGGCATTAATGTGATGGTTTTCTAGTTTGTATATAATACATGTTCTATTCTATCCACAAATTTGTAGTTACTCGTCATTGTTAATTTACATACATAGAGCATTGTCAATAATTGCCTTCCATTTCCTCCTCCTCCTCTTGTCGCCATCGCCATGGGTTATCAGGACGATCCTTAAGTTTGTTTCCTTTCAATTGATGATGATGTGTTTTCGATTGATTGGTTGGGCTAGCTAGCTAGGGTTTTCGATTTCTGATCGTTTTGTTTTGCAGGTACCGTGACGAGGACGGAGAGCCTTTGATGGACTACGGAGACCAATCCCCTGCAGCCCAGAACGACGGTAACCTTATCGACGAAGGCCTCGTTGATTGGGACGACGACGCGCGAGAGCGATCTCCAACTCCTGTCTATGACACCGATAAGCCCAGGAGGCCGCTGGTGAAGAAGAGTAGTGCTGTGGACGATAATGTGTCGTCCGAGTTGGTTGATGATGAGGGGGATTGGGGGTCGCAGTCTGAGGGTAAAGAAGAGAGGAGGTTCATTAGTAGTGGTGGGAAGGCTGGTAAATCTGGTGGTGAGGGTGGGGCTAGTTTTTCGGGAAGGGGAAGGATCATGATGGCGATGTCAAGGAGATGTGGGACACTATTGCTGGCTATGGGGATTCTGAGGTTTCTGCCATGTGCTCTCATAAAGTCTTAAACCTGATCTTGATTGCTTGGTTTGCCTTTAAGACCTAATTTTAACGTCTCTAGACTCTAGCTACTAACAAGATCAGTGTTACTTATGAGGAAAATTTCACCTACACCCCTTAACTATAACTCGGTTTTTAAGGCCCCTTAAGTACTTCATTATTGCATTAAACGTCTATAGCATTCCCATAACTAAAATCTCCCTTTGCATTTAATTACTGGCAACAACTTGAGCTATAGAGTAGAGGATTTCAGATTTAATAAATCATAGGACCCTATCTATCCCATCAATTGCCTTTCCATTCCCAGCTAGCTAAAGTTGCAAGAATTTCCATCACCATTCACCAACAGCTAACACATTAAGTTCCTGTCCAATTTCAATCCAGTTGCATCCTGCATCCTTATGTAGCCCTTGTTCTTTCATTATATTCCACACTTAGATTACCGCATCCCATATTCTTGCAGTAGCATAAACATTTGAAAGCTCGATCTCATGGTTTTCTTTACAAGAAGCAAGCATTGATATTAATGTATGTGCATCAGGCTTATATGGCATAGTCCGAAGAAGCTCATATGCTTTGTCCAGGTTACTGTATTTGGCAAGCATACTAACAATACAACCATAATGCCCCAGACCTGGCTTCACACCATGTTTGGGCACCATATCACTGAGAAGCCCCAGTCCTTTTTTATTTAGAGGGTGTTTTTGTCATTGAAAAAAATATTCCCTCATGTGCTGGTCACATGCTTTTGTTTTGGCTACAAAACTAACGGTGTTAGGCTAAGTGCAATAATGGAATACTTAAGGGGCTTTAAAAACCAAGTTTTTATTTGAAGGGAGGGGGTGCAAGTGTAAACAACGTTTAGTTAAGGGGGTGTAGGTGACATCTTCTCGTACTTATATTATGCCTTGTTCAATCATTAATTGGGTTTTCTATGCAAGGATAATGCATTTATTTTTTTGAGCAAATCCAATCATTAATTGGGTTTCCTCTGCAAGGATAAAGCATTTATTTGATCGAGTAAATTCAATCATTAATTGGGTTTCCTCTGCAAGGATAATGCATTTATTTGTTAAAATTATCTTATGCCTAAGTGATCAAGGATTCAAGGCAATCATACCTGTAAAGTTCTGCAGTTCTGTTCCATGACATGTTTGTGTGCAATCTGCTCTTTGATTTTTTCTTTTTCCATTAACTTAGAAGAGTTGGGTTCAAATGTGCAGAATTATATATGCTCTAGTTATTGCGCTTTTGCATTTCTGCACTGATTGCGTTTGCATATGCTCTTCTAGTTCAAGAACTGACAAGTTGCTTGCGTATGAAATAAAATTGAGCAATTGAAATTTGGTAAGCCTGGTTCTCTTCATGGAATAGTGCTATTGATTGTTTGGCAGTTTCAATTTAACTTGTCATCTTACTGTTCTAGTGTCAAAACATCACAATTTCTACATAGTTGAATGTTTCTTAAAATTTTATTCTTCATGGGAAGTGTATTTCATGTTAATTATTTTGATAAATTGGTATTTTTTCAACTATTCCTTTTTATGTTAGTGAGTTATTGTTCTTTTTTTATCCTTCTTGACTGTGCTTGTTTACAATTAGAAGTTGGTAATTTTTTTCTCTTTAATGGGGTAGGACGATCAAGCAGGTGTTAGGACTCTGGAAGATGATAACTTCATAGATGACACTGGCGTGGATCCTGCAGACCGTTATGGAAGTGACAATGAACAACGATCTCTTCGTGAATATCCTCAAGTTTGTATTCCAGTCTCATAAATATATTAGTTGAAGTTACTGTGTTAATGTTAGATGTTGTGCCAATTGCTGTATTTTGATTGACACTTGTCAGAGACCAAGAGGTAAACTTCCAGTTTCAAATTGTGCATACTTTCTATTCTTTCGTGATAAATATCTTTATTTGTTCTTCAGACTCGTAGTATGGAAGTTTGTGATTAAATTTTCTGTTTTTTTTTTCCATTTTTACTAGGCTGAGGAGGGTGATGAAGATGATGAGATTGAGGACATGTTCAAAATGGGCAAGAAGAAGAAAAAAATGAGAAAAGCCCTGCAGAGATTGCTCTGCTCGTTGAAAATGTCATGGCCGAGCTTGAGGTTACTGATGAAGAAGATGCAGAACTTAACAGGCAGTCAAAGCCTGCCATTAACAAACTTAAGAAATTGCCTCTCCTCACTGAGGTTCTGTCAAAGTAAGCCTGCTGGATTTCGCTGAATTGTTTAGTTTTATCTTTTTCACCTATTATTTGTATTATCCATTTTCTTCGTATTCCAATATTTGGCCCTTATGCAGGAAGCAGCTTCAACAAGAATTTTTCGATCATTGAGTGCTAACCCTCTTAAAGAATTGGCTCGAACCCCTTCCAGATGGAAGTCTGCCAAATAAAAACATTCGGGCAGCAATATTGCAAATATTGTCAGAGGTACTTGAATGATTATTTATTTTACTTGTTGCGTGTTTTGGGAATACTTTGTGAAATTTCTAACTTAAACTTCTTTCTCGCAGTTTCCCATTGATTTGGAGCAACATGATAGAAGAGAACAGCTTAAGAAGAGTGGCCTTGGAAAGGTTGGGTCCAAAGATTAAATTTGACCAGGTTTAGAGTTTGGTAGTTACTGATGGTTATTGATTAATTTAGTCTTTATGTGGACAGGTCATTATGTTTTTGTCGAAATTTGATGAAGAAACTACTTCTAACCAAAAGTTGGCTAAAGATTTGGTTGACAAATGGGTAATGTGATGGATTTTGGATTTGTTAATAGTACATTTGAGGAGATAGTCACATGTCTTACCTTATCTTTTTCTGGGCTATAAATATGGTATCATAGCACCTTCGATAGTCAATGCAATTCTCCTTTCTTCAGAAGAATTACTTTGGAGATAATCTTTACCGTATGCTGATATAATCTGGAAGAACACATTTCTTATTTATTGATATGTCGTTTATGCTCCTGAAGGGGTTGATTGTGGGGTTTCATTATTATGTAAACGTTACTGCCAGATTTTGGTAATTGTATTTGGCACGTGCTTTTCTTGGCAGGAAATTCCCTTTCAATCTTATTTTTCTGCTCAGTTTCATTGACATGTGCATATCAACTTGTGATATATGCAGAGTCGGCCAATATTTAATAAGAGTACAAGGTTTGAGGACATGAGGAATGTTGATGAGGAAAGGGCCCCCTATCGTAGGCCACCTGTAAAAAGGTACTCCACTGGCCTGAATCTTTTACATATCTGACCATACCGTCACTCTTTTTGTTTTCTTCATCACAATGTGTTTTTTGCTATGTTCTGTAGACCATCAAATAGATCTTCTGGCATGGAGTCTAGGGATGGCGATCTTGATTTGGATGAATTTGCAAAGTAAGATGATGTCACATCATGTTTTAGTCCTACAGCTTAACTAGACAATTTATTCCTTCTGCATTACCACATTTCTTAGATGTTAATACTTGGCATTAATTTGTAGGGCACGTGGTAAGTCTGGCCAGTCATCATCCAGGCAACTTACTTCAAGACCAGAAGCAACACCGCTAGATTTTTTGGTGCGTCCACAGTCTAAGATTGACCCCGATGAGATTAGAGCATGTGCTAAACAAGTTGTCCAAGATCAACGTCGTATGAAGGTTGGTTTTTACTAATACAATGATTTTGAACATGATATGTCCAGTTTTTGGTAATTGCAAATCTAAATGAGGTGTTTTTCTTTGTCAACATACATGACAAAGAAATGTTGCTAGTGAGCAATTTGTGTGTTCAGTTATATCAAAACTCACAGAAGAAGCTCATTTGTTTTTCCCCTTAATGTCACAGATGAATAAGAAGTTGCAGCAGCTCAAAGGACCTAAAAAGAAGCAGCTCCAAGCTACAAAGCTGAGTGTAGAGGGTCGCGGAATGGTTAAATATCTGTAGGTCTGGTACCTTCAGTGTTGAGGTCGTCATGGAATTGTAGGACATACACACATCATTATACTATTAAATTCTACAAGCATATATTGGCCGTTTGAGAATGATTTGGCCATGTTAATCACAGGATTGAATGAATGAAAAACAATACATGATGTATACTTGTTTTTATTGTGATGTAATTTGAGGCAATTCTCTTCAACATATGGTGCCTGAACTATTAAAGTATGTAAACTAAGAAAGCTTTACAGTTTTGGTGTCCGAATGATAGATGGATGTCCAGAAGATTACAAGGGTTGAAAATAATGCACAAATAAAAGTAACAACCGATACGACTTTGGTGTGTGATTCCCTCCCTGAAGGACTCTCCACACAACATCGCCAGTTTCTGGTTCAATGGCTGGAAAAATGAGGTACCTTTTGTCATGTGAAGTTCCATGTTTGATGCCATGGCTGTAACGCATGAACAAATCAGGAGAACCAAATACGACTTCTGTATAGCCGGAATCGTCTAGAGGCTGAAAATCAATGAAATTTTACGCATTATTGCATGGTATGCAAACACTTGAACTAATATACAGATATATGAAATGAGAGACATTAGCAAGATCCTAATGAGCGTCTGGTACTCCAATTTACAAGGCTTGGCTTAGCCTATTGGTACTTTCAATTCTTCATTGAGCCTGAGTTAGCTCTGACAACTCGGGACATCTTGAGGTGAAAACGGATGAAAGAAAAATAAAACACACATAGCAACATCAAAAGGATCGTTCCTTCTTAGGGAGAAAGAAAAGAATGAATAAATAATTGCCTAATTACTTAAACCACTAGTAATGACGGATCAAACTCAAAGGCGCGGGAGATGACAGTATGACATTAGTACAAAACTGGGGTTACATGGTCATGGAAAGGTAATATGACATCACTGAGGAAATACCTCAAAGCAGACTTAGACATTCTCTCCTCCATGAAGAACTTCAAAATTACAGTGGATGTTTCAAAAATTAGTCTCTGAACAAACTAGTGTGAACTATATAGTAATTCCCGAAAGCTACATTTTCATGTAGCCTCTCTGCAGATGATTCTTGATAGCTCAACATCATTAAACAAAGAAGATGGCCAAATCAGGAAGGAAAGGTGAAGAGGCTCTCATGATTTTTCACTTTACATATGACTGTCGGTGTTTACCAATGTTTAAACCAAAGAGACCCTAAGGAGGTGTGCCCAAAAGTAGCAAAAAACCATAGACATATTATACTTAATAGGCCTAATTATCATTAACTGAATTATTAGGGAAACAATACTCAAACACGTGTAAAGGAGTTAGTTTTACGTTTACTAATTTCTTTCACTTACTGGATATCGTGAATGCAATGGAAGCTCTATCTTGATTTCCAATTCATTCTTGTATTGACTGATCGACTCCGCATTCAAGTGTATCTCCACAACAGACCGGTTGGTAACAATTGTTGGCAATTCCAAATTTGTATCTCCGAAAACCCCAACATCAGTAAAAACTGCAATATATGGTAATGCACATTAGTTGAGAAAAACAACAATGATATGCCTTGATACAGGAAGGAGATGGATGCTGATAATATATTATCTCGGCAATATGATAAATAGCCATTTACCACCACGCTGAACAAGATGTTGGAGCTCAAATGGATCAGCAAAAACTCCAGATGGCAGCCTTTCAATAATTACAACTTCACAAGTCTGGCCAGAGAAATCAGTTAATGACTCTGGCAAGATATTAAATCTGACGGATGATGATAGACGACGATGAGCACCTTCACCATCCAGAGAGCGATTTAGAACTGACACTCTCAGCCCGAGGTTAACATCATCCGATGAAAAGTTACACAAACCCAAGGAAGATTCACAGGCAATGAATTCCTCAAAGTTTGAATCGAGCAAACTTTCATATCTTTCAAAATGAGATTCCATGACATACTTCTTGGAAGAAACACTTTCAATATCTGACTTGTAGGAATCAGATGTTTCCACCTGCAAAATTTAAAATGTTTGTGAGACAAATCACGAAAGCATTGTACGGAAAGACCAATACCTAGAACAAAGTCATATGGGACCATTTGTGAAAACAAAGGTGAATTTTCCCTCTGAATGATCGGTCAGAACAATGTAACATTAGTTCGGTAAGCACAAACTATAGTCCACCAACCTTATTTTGCTCTAAAGAATCATGTTGGCCAGAAGCTACCACACTGAAGAGTAATACCAGCAGGATTCCTATCCTGAGAGATATGCATAATCGAGCACGAGGCCAAGATCCCATTGAATAACTGAAGCAAAAAAGAAAGGCGAGCATGATAATTATTTAAAGATTCAAAATTTCCATCTCCATCATCACTCAGCTCCTCACAAATCAACCCACTAAAAGTTAATCTATTTTTTCTCAAAGTAGCAACAACAAACTTTAGGTTAATGAAATAAGCAGGATTCTCCGTAATTGTATGTCAAACCTTACTTGCTGAAGCAAATATTACAAGTTCAAATCATACATTTTACTGAAACCAAAATCACCTAATGAGTATGTGATCCGTACAGTACATCAAAAAGTTAAATCTAGCCAATAGTTTGAGATTTGGGTGTGAAATTTCTAACTGAAGATGCTTCACTAACCCTTAGAAGAATAAAAGTATCCAACTGAACAGAATCTAAAGAGCAATTTGACAGGGGAAAATTAATTCTTTGAAAACAAGCACATCGTTTAAATCTCCAAAAACAAGCATATCAACCTATTAATCATTATTTCAGTCGAAACAAAAAAAACCCATAAATTGAACCATCAATCCCATTATGTTCGTAGTAAATTTACAAACTAATCCCCTCAGAAACAATTAGAAGAAAAAAAGTACAGCCAGAACCTAATGATTCAGTCAAAGTAGATTGCTGAGGATTCAGATGGAGAAATTATGTACCGTGTTTCTCACTTTATCGGATCTTCGGAGGCCACGATGATAATTGAAATGAGGGATAATTCCATAGAGCACCTCTTAAAATATGTCAAATCTCACACAACACCTCTTAAAATAATTCATCTCACTTGCACCACCTTAAAATCCACAAAAATCTCACTTGCAATTTTTTGTTTGGTTCTGTTAAAATCTGTCAAAAAGTTGATTTAAAAAGACGAAAACACCCTTATTATTGTTTTAAATTTGTAAATATTGCCCTCACTCTCACTCTCACTCTCACTCTCAATTCCCTGATTCAGCCCACCCCTATCTACCATGTCCTCTACCAATCCCCTTCCCTCTCCTCCCTCCGCTTCCTCCGTCTCTTCTTCTCTCTCCCCTCCACCGCCTCTTGCCGCCTCCTCCGTGGCACATTTAGGTATTATGTAAAACAAGACCAATTCAAGGCTGTGGGTAAATGGCAGGGACCTCATTCAATCATTGATTCCAATATCCTCATGTTAACAATATTGCTAATTAATTCTTGTTGATCCGAAAATAATATATAGACAGTATATGAGTATGCACATTGAACTCAGTAGGAAACAAATTTCATACAAAAACCAATACACACCTAAAATATGTAGAAGGTTTGTTTCCTTGCCAACCCATCTCCTTCCATAGTTATGTTTTAAGAGATGGGAGTTCTGTTTCCAAACTGTCCATGGAATTCAACAAATTTTCACTACCTCTCATAGATTTGCCAGGTTTTGGCAAATAATTCAACAAATTGTCCATGGAATAAGGGCTCTTGTTGGCCGCTGCAAAGCCAGATGAACCAGTAGATGTTGTTGTGGGTGTAGAATTTTTCAGAGGAACATTACTATTTCCATTACCCTGACCTTGACCCAATAAAGATCCGATCAAATCACCAAACAAGTTGGGGTTTTTGTTGACGATTCATTGCGCAAGTCATAGTTGGAGTACATGATTGGATCAGAATAATGTGAAACTTTAAATCGGGGACGTACCTGTAGAGATAGGATCTAGAATTATTGGATCTGCGAGAAGGAGGAGGTGTCGGTGGCGCCGAGGAGAGAGGTATTCAAATTTGATCTAGACAGGGTCGTACTTTATTTTTCATATGAAGGAGGTGACGGCGAGGAGGAGGAGGCGGCAAGAGGCGGTGGAGGGGAGAAGGAAGAAGAGACGGAGGAAGCGGAGGGAGGAGAGGGAAGGGTACTGGTAGAGGACAGAGTAGATAGGGGTGGGCTGAATCGAGGAAGAAGAGAGGGAGTCAGAGTGATCAAAACAATAATGACTTTTTCGTCTTTTTAAATCATGTTTTTTGACAGAATTTGGCCGAATCAAACAGAAAATTGGAAGTGAGATTTTTTTTAATTTTAAGGGCATGTAAGTGAGACGAATTATTTTAGAGGGTGTTGTGTGAGATTTGACATATTTTAAGGGATGCTTTATGTAATTATCTCTTGAAATGATTTAAGCTACAGAGTTCGATAAAACCCATACCATTTTATTCTATGTACAAGACGACAGAAACGACATGTCGTTAATTTAAGACCTACTGTTTTAACGCATTTTCCGTTAGTTTTTAAATCTGTAGTTTCTGGAAACAAAATAGAAAAGAAAAGAAAAGCGATTTGTGGGAGGGGTGAGAAGCGCCATGAACAGTTCATCACCAGCTCACTCTTCAGTATCGACCACGGCGATCGCGGGTGGAGGAAGCGCGAGCAATACTGATTTGGCAGTAGATGGTTTCCATTTTCCTTCTGATCTCATATCTATCCAAGATCGGAAAGACGAGGCCATGCTTGGTCAGTTTCTTCTATACCAATCATTCCTAATCATCTGGGTAGTGGTTTTTTTTCTTCAATTTAGCCTTATGGGTACTTTCAGTTTTGCATTATAATTGTGGGTTTAACCTCTTATGGTCAATAGTTGGTGATTTTAGGCATCTTAGTCCTGTTACTCGAACTGCTGAGTTAGTTTTGAGGGTTTTGGATTTTCTTTTCTAAAATTGAGAAATGACAATGTGTTGGATTTATGTTGTTTATGTTATGAATCATGAAACACATATTGTAACTCAGCCTGGTGGAATAGATTTGAAATGGGCAAGGAAAATGTAGAAGTTTTGCTTTTGAAAATTGTGATGTGGTTTGCTGATGATATAGGTGGACTGGAAACAATGTATATGGACACAAGGTAGCCAAATAATTGTGTTAAAGGTTGGGTAAGAAAGGGTTTTGTTGTGTTTGTGGATTCATTGTGGAGATTTTCAGTTTTAGGAGTCACAGGAATCTTCTATTCTCCAACAAGAACCAGCACTACTTTGTTGTGTGTGATGTTTTGTTTTTCGTCTTCTCTCTTTGCTATAGTTGATAAGTTGGAGGTTAAATGAAAGGAGCATACCTGTTTACCAAGTGTTTCTTTCTTATTATCAACTCAACAATAACAAGTAGTTGTAGGGATGAGTTGACATGTGATTTGGTGTTGTCTAGTAATGATTATGCTATGGGTTTTCTTATATCTTCTTAGTCTTGGTTGTCTTAAGAGTGAAATGATCAAACACATACCTTATGTCTTTAGTTCTGAAGTCTGATCTGATGGATGCACTCAACAAGGAGGTTAAATCCTTGGAAGAAGATAACTGGAAGTTTGAAGGACCTCGTTCTCGCATACACCTGATATCAAAACCAGGTTAGTTCTTCAACAAACTGGGTCCCAACTGTTTTAAGTGGGATGGCATTGCTATTTATTACACCTGAAGTCCATATTTCACTGAACTGTAATGTTGTCATTCTCAGCGATGTAGTAAACTTTTGCTGGAGATGACTACTTCTAAACTCAGTTCTACTGATTTCCTCGAGGTCTTCTTAAGTATTTTGAATTTGTGTATAGGGGCAGGACAAGGTAGAAATAACAAAATAGGACTATAGGAGAATAGAGGGGTATGGCCAAGGTTCTTAAAAATGTTGGGCGCTAATCGGGCGGATAGGCACTCCGGAGATTAATCTGATTTGAATTTCTCTAATTTATATTTAAAAAGTTATTATATATAAACAATTATAATATATAAAAATAATAATTATAAATATTTAGAATATAGAAATATAAAATTTTAACATTTGTGTTGAATTTCTAAAATAGAATTCTATTATTGAGACTAACTTGATTATGAATTACAAAGGAACAATAGGAAATAAACCAAACTAGAAAACATAATACGAATAGGAAATCCTAATAACAATAAAAGCACCAGCAAAAGTATCTATTAGTATAAACAATTGGCATTTTATATTTTAATTAAAAAATCAGTTTGGGAAAAAATATAGCCTAAATCTGCAAAGACCCGCCTAGTTCCACCTAGATCCGCGTAGCCGATTAATCCGCCCGATCATGTGAAATCTGGTAGGTGTTCTAAAAATCCCCTCCTAGGCGGCTGCCTGGCCAATTTTAAGAACACGGGGTATGACAACTCCTTCAATTTTCTTTTGTCTGGAAATACTAATTGTTACATGTGATGTGCAATATATCTTATATACTCAGCATACAATATATTGGGCAGTTATAACTTTTTAACAGAAGGTACTGGCTGATTTTAGAAATTAGTTTGTGCATTAAAAACCATAATAGGACTGTCCGCAATGAAGATTATTGATCGGTTCGGAACTTTATAAATATAATGTGTAAACTATTATGAATAAAATTATAAAAGAGAAGCTTGATTGTCAAGACTAAGGGAATAGAAATATATTTTATGTTCGAGTTGTCCCCTATTTATTGTTAAAATATTAAAATTAGGCACTACGTTCTTGAGACAGAAACAAATGAGAGTTCAGAAATCCTGATGTTCCAAGGACATTACATTCAAGTATTTTTAGAGTAAAATAGACATCATGTAATATGACACTAGACACACTTTCAACTGTCAAAAGTTCAAGTGATGGTTATTAGAATAGATGTGTCTGATGTTCCAGTAGTTGACCAAGTCATTCAACTATGACACATGGCCAACCACTGCAAATCAAACATACACAAACAAAAAAACTATCCAATTGCCTTAAGTTGGGACTGTTTATTTTCCACTATTTATTGGAAGTTTCTGGTTCAACATGCACAATTGCCTCTGAGGGATGATTCCTTTTTATCTGCAAGTCCTCATCAGACCTGGTCAGTCTGATGTAAGACTCCACAATGGACTTAATAATGGTTTTCTTCACATGTTTTACTTGGTTTCCTCAACATCTTGAATGATTTATAGAATCCGGCCTCTTTCTTCCTCTGTGCCCCCCTTTCTTTAATTGGATCATTAATATCATGTTAATGTAGTTAACCAATCTTTGTATGCCTCCGTTTCAGGAGGATTTCTCCAGAAGAAAACAGAATTCGCGAAGAAATGGGACCTGACCATGCCAAGATGATTCTCAATTCTCCAAGTATAAGCATATTGCATCCGTGGACAATCAAGGTTCACATTTACACATTCATTATCGCAAGTGGCATGTTTAAGCATCAGCTGCTGATAAGCTTGTACAAGGAATCCTCTTTATGTATTGAAAGGAGAAAGTGACCATAGATGAGTTATGGGTTCCCTGATATTATTGAGAATATAGTGAAGCCAGACCAAACTCCCTTTGAAACCATGCTGTAATGAAAGTTGAAAGATTTCATATTCTCCTTCGTCTTGTTTTCACTTTTCCTTTCTTTTGATTGTTCTGATTCTATGTCTAACTTGGAATTTTGCCAATTGGGTTTACTGTTGCTCACTACTTGCGCCTTCCTTGCATCATGTGGTTGTAGCAGAAATTGACAAAACAAAGCAGTACCAACCAAGGGTTTGCTCTTTCTGTTAAAATACAACTGTTGATTAGATATTCAACAAAACAAAGTGGACCATGAAAGATTTGTTTCCCAAATCAAATGGAAGTGATATTGTAGGAGAAAAACGTGGAGGCCAAAGTAGTGACGCTGGATGTGTCTCTTCAGTGCCTTTGCTTTTGTGTCTATTTTTTATTCTTTATTTGTCAATTTTTGTGTGAATGCAGATGTGAATGGTTTAAATTTGAGCACTGCTTTTTTATGACATTGACATTGTGTTGAAGAGCGAGAGAGAGAGAAAGAGGCCCCAAAATCAACATCACTAAAGTGGACTTGAAGAGCAGAGCGGAGTAGTGGTGTGGTTGTTTTATTCTGTATATAGAGAACAAAACTTATCGGTGTTAGTTGTTTTTTTCCTTCACTTTTTATTATTTGGAAGCAACCCTCGGTGCTGTAGATAATCATTTCCATAAACTATTTTATAGGAGAAAATTCTGATATTTTATATCCGAAACAATTCTTGGAATTCTACATAATTGGGCTCAGATATTTAAAAATTGGAGATACTTCTCTACCACTGTTAGATAATGACATTAAACAATAACAATTATCAAAATAACTTATATCCTATTTGAAATTGAAACGGAGACTTCGTATGAAGTCATTTGTACTTTGATTTCAAAGTCAAAAGTAACGACTCAATCAGTTGGAAATTACATTTCCATGCTTATATGACCATCCTCTTTGAAGGGTTTACTGCAACTTTCTAGCCATGTTTCATTTGTTGAAACAAGTCCACTTTCTTTCAACTTAATCCCACTCTTAGGTATCACTAATCAATAATGATGCCCAAATCAAAACTTCAATACTTGACTTGCTTTATAGATAACATTGAAAGAATTATAATTAAGTTCAGTGTCATATTTCACAAAATGTCTAAATTATTATTAACTGTTTAAAACACAATAATTAATTATATACATAAAATATATTTTAAAATAAACAAAATGAACATGTTTGATGTTATGATAATGTTATGACGTTATTTGTCTTCTTCATCAACTTACCACCTCGAATCTTGGTCTGCTCGTTGGGCCTTAGTCGACAGATCTGGATGATGAGAAACAAAAATCAACATTGGTATCTGGACGGCATCATCATAGGGTCACTTGTCAAGTCCTGAAAATTATGATTCTCTAGCGAGTAGAGTCGTCTGACAAGTGTAGAGATTCAAATATGGATATTGACGATTATGAAGCATACATTTGAAGAGGGCTACAACAACATCAACGTTAATGTAAATCTGTGAGACCTCCCAAGTAGATCCACTGTTCTATGTCAATTACTGATGCTTTCCCCAAAATGGAGTTATTGGGAGGAGATTATATGGAGGCATAGCGATTGCCAACATATGATAAGAGAAGAAAACTCGTTGGCGACATAGTTAACATCGATGCATCGATACACACCTTTAACAAACATTTTTTATTTAACCTTACCTTTCTATTCAAGGGAAATTTTTTTATTTAAGAAAAAGTAATAGTCAGGATAGGTAGTCTGAATAGGAGAAGAAAAGAAGCGTAATTTCATTCCATGCGGTAAATAGTCAATTTAGATTCAAGGTTCCGTTTGCCAAAGTGCAATTGGTGACCTTCACGCTGACAGATCTGATTAGTTAACACTCATCTTGTGAAAACAATATATTTTCAACCTAATTTAACAAAACTTAGAATAAAATGATACAAACACTACTGGAAATTTGCTTATTCCCGGCGAGATATTGATTATCTCGTCGGTTTGGTAAAACCTTTCCCGGCGAGATATTGCATATCTCGCCGGGTTGGTTTCACCAGTCAACGGTCGGATGTTGACCAAAACGGTCATCACCTATCCCGGCGAGATGTTGCGCAATATCTCGCCGGGAAAGGTGATGACCTTTATCGGCAAGATATTTAATATATCGCGCGAGAGAGACAGAATTGGCCGCCAGAGCTGCTACTGCGGAGGGGGAGATAGCTGAGTTGAAACGTCGTTTCGACGATCAGCAGACTCGGCTTAAGGCCGAGATCGATGCTTGGGTTAAGGCCGAGGTTCAAGCCACTATCCGGGATCACCTGGTGAGCTTTAGCTTGCCGGGTGGCATGCAGATGCCGCTTCCGGCCCAGGCCCCGAGGCCCTTCATCACTTCGACTCTGACGCCAACGCTGACACCGACTCCAGGCCTGACTCCATCTCAGACGGTGACGCATTTGACTATCTTGCCGGGACTGCCTTCGGACCAACATCAACCTCCAGCACATGCCGACGAACAACCGCGCCCGAGCAAGAGGTTCAAGAAGACGGCGCATAAGACAAAACGGATATTGCCAATATCTCGCCGGGTAGGTTGTAAACCCTAACCGGCGGATAGTGAAGTTTTTCCGGCGAGATATTGCCAATATCTCAGCGGGTAGGTTGTAAACCCTAACCGGCGAGATATTGGTCAAAAACTCGCCGGTTAGGTTTTATAACCTTTCCCGGCGAGATATTGCCACTATCTCGCCGGGAAAACTTCACTACTCCGGCGAGATATTGGTCACCTCTAAGCCTGTGAGGTATTGATTCAATATCTCGCCGGTTATGATCATTCCCGTCAGGACCTGCCCGGCGAGTTTCGAGCGAATATCTCGCCGGCTTGGCCAAGCCGGCGAGACGGGATCTCCTGCTCGGCGAGAGCAAAGTTTCACCGGCTTGGAGCTAAATTTCAGTGTTGAAAATGACAGCAGTGATTTTTTACATTTAATAATACATGGTAGTAAAGTGAAAACACGGTTAATACAAGGTAGTGAACTATAATATATCTTAAATATAATTAGTCTATTTTAGATCTAACAAATCAAAACCACACATATGGTATCAATTATGAAAATATAATTAGTCTTCGCCAATATAGAGTTGTTCACGATTTAAATAGTCGAAATCGAAGTGATTGTCTCAAATCAAACCGTCTTTACTAATTTGTCCTATCTTAAAATCAATTCATATTCTATGAGTATTTATGGTTAGAGTAAGTGGTGGATCAGAAGGGAAAGGAAGAAAATTTCATACTAAAAATTTAATTTCATTAATAACATAAATAATAAAAAATAAAATAATAATTTTAATAATAAAATAAATATTAGTTACATATAAAAAAATAACTCGAATTTGATTATTTACTTTTTATTTGAGGTTGAATTCAACTTTTTTGTATAAATAAATACGAATCGAGTCAGTTCGTGAGTCTCATAAACCTTAATAAGTTGAGCCTGAGCTTCACTTGTTTATCAAACGATCATTTTTGTGTTTAAACTGGAATCAGGTTAGATTACAATTAGAAAATATCGAATTTTTAACATAGTAAGAGCTCGAAGGACTCGTTAAAAACTTGACTCATTTATCATAATAATAATTAACATATAATGGTATACTAAAATAATATATAAATATAATCTTATTTTTATATTCTTTAAAAATTCATTTATATTTCAAATGTATATATTATTATGGTTTGGATTATAGAATGATTTTTGATTTTTTTATATTAATTTGCAAACAAAGTTTGGTTGATGATGTTAAATTGACGCAAATGTTAGTTGATTGCAGTAAATTGCAAATTAAGTATAATTTGTGCAGGTTAATTGCAATTTCCTCGTGACCTCATGGTAAAAGCAGTTGTTGTTTACCACTATGTTAAGTAATTCTTTTGACAACTTTGGACATCATTTATATGATGTTGGTTTGAGATGTTGAGAGTTGTGAGGTTCCAATTTCGGTGGTCATCTTATGTTCTTTACTCCGCGGAAAACTGTGGCACACATTACACATTAATTGTCGGACAAAGTTGATATAAACTTGTGATTGGGTTAATTTGAACTGTGATTTTAGGACGCTTGGACTCGACCTATAGAGACGCGAAATACGTTTATATAATATATGATATGAGATTTTTCAAAGGTTTATCACAAGCTCAAAATGAACAAAAGGTGAATGAGAAATTCAACTTCGAACATGACCACTTGAAATGTTGATGAGAAATTAAGTTGTTTGTTTCAAGTGTTTCTTAAAAGTCCAACACTAGAAGTAGAGAAATTTTTCACATGATTTCTATAGTATCACACTTCTATAAACTTGTAAGAAAGATCAGAGAATGATTGGGCCAACGAGTGAGCTCCGGAAGCCTGCTACATTTTTTTTTCGGCCAATAATAACTCTTAATGAAGTTTCTAAATTGTAATTCGGGAAATAATTTATTTCCGAATATCATGTAATATCTTCAAATTATACACAATTGGAAAATATACTGTCAGAATATATGTATTCAAAAATAATATATTTCAAAATATCTTATTCGGTAATAATATATTTCTAAATATTTTACTCGAAAATATAACATGGTCAAATGCCATAAATGAGAAAAATATTTTAATTGTAATTAAGAGAATATTCCGAATTAATTGAATCTTTTTCAAAGAAAGAAAGTGGTAATTGAATCTTTTACGAAAAATAACCTAACCTACTACCTCTCCCTCTAGTTTGTTCTTCCTTGATTTTGCCCATACGGGAGTAATATTTGTCTTAAGGAAAACGGACTACTGTGCCTCAACGATAATCTCTTCCTCTTCATTTATCCGTCCAATACCGAATCACATGTTAAGTAATACTTATTTGTATTTTTATTGAAGTGTTTAAATAAATATATTCTATTTCATCTGTTCGTCTAGTTCAATGTTGTTATTTTATAAACGTAAATTCATATATAAAAGGCTACATTCAATCATGTCAAGTAAAATTTATTGCATAATTGAATGTAGCCTTTTATATATAAATTTACGTTTATGAAATAACAACAAATCTAACAATTAAAACCAAATCGATGACTCTCAATCGTGACTAACATCGAATAAGAGGTAAAAGATGAAGAAGATAAAAAAAAAATTCGGAAACAAGAGGTGGGTTGGTGAGAGAGGGAGAAAAAAATAATGAAAAAAATATTAAGATGATTCCAACAAGAACACAACTAGAGTAAAAGAAAGGTAGTGTGTGATGGTTATAATGCCATATGGGAGGAGATCATTGAGTGTCTTGCTTGATCGACGGTGCAACATCATCCATGTATCGTGTCAATATATGTTTTGGATCAAAGCCAATTTTGTGTGTTTCAAACCATAAATTGAATCATAATTTTTCAGTGTTATAGCTTTTGAATCATAGTTCAACTAGAAAGTTACAGATTAGCCCCATGACTTCTGGTTCGCGATCCTAAAGTAAGCACCTTGTCTGAATGATAATTAGATAATATTTCTATTAATACAATAGAAAAAAAACCTATATTTATGTTTTGAATATGTACGTAGCCAACTTTGTCAATAATTTTGTCGTGATAAAATGATCGAAAAATTTGATGATTATAAGGTCTCTAACCTAACGTTGTTAATGTTGGGGAAAGCAAGATCTCACACATGCAACGAAAAGTAAATAAGAAAATATTTCTTAACCACGCTACTCATCACAAGAATCAATTGCATATTTGAGATTAATCGATGAAAGGGAATGAATAATATTTAACTCTTGTAGATCCGACTTTAAACAACTTTGGAAAGATAAACATGTTCTTCGCGAATTGATTAAAGCGTCTCCTACGGGTTGCGCTATCTACCGATATTCACACGAACAAGTTTTCATCGAAGCTTCAACGAAAATCAATCTACTAGAAATTTTGTTTTTGATAAAAAATAAAAAATAATATAGATGGCAAGAGAAAAGTACAAAAGGAACAAAATAGGGGAAACTGCGCCCCAAACCAAAATAGGGGAGAACAAAACCCAAAACAGCCCAAAAAAGAGAAAAGCTAAGAAATGATAGACTGAAGTACCAACCTCGGGCTCGCGCACCAGGTGGCTAATATGCGCTCCCCCTTCCAAAACTGGATGTCTCGTCTCTCGTCTGCTTGCACCAGAGTATAAGAACACATCTGAAGTAGTCTGATAGTCTCTCCAGGTGATCTCTCCTCATCTCTGAAAATCCTGCCGTTCCTGGTTACCCAGATGTACCAGAAACCCATCGTGACAAGTCTGCTCCAGGCCCTTCTCGCTCCTCTGTCTGCAACTCTGGCTCTCCACCCCATGAAGAGATCGTGAACTGTCTGAGAAAAAGGAAAATGGATACCCCACCATCTGTGAATCTCTCTCCAGAATCTCTTAGTCCACCCGAAGGGGAGCATAAGATGCTCCGTCGTCTCCTCCCTCCTACCGCACAGAGCACGCATGCGATGACCAATCGGTATGACCTCCCTAAAAGCAAGAGCGCCTCTAGTCGGTAAACTGCCCTAAAGAACCAGCCAACCAAAAATCCTGAAGTTTGGCGGAACTGGCGTATCCCACAGTCTCGAAGCCCAGTCTACCGAAACTGCCTGATCCGTCCCCAGCAACATGTGGTAGCCCCTACTCGCAGTGTATCCTCTCCTATCAGATTTCCACCATATCTGATCACGAATCCCATCTGTCGGTCTGACAGTGCCAAGTACCGTAAGTAGCTCTGAAACTCTAATCCTGCTCTAGCTGGCAGCACCCCTCGGAAGGGAATAGACCATCCCTCTAGAACCCATGCATCATGAACTGAATGGCCCGGGTGACTCACACGCTTGTATAGTCTGTGAAACCTGGTTCTCAAGCAAAAATCTCCCAACCAGCAATCATCCCAGAATCTGATCTGTCTGCCATCTCCAAGTTTTCAACAGACACACCCAGACCCAAAAATCCTAGGAAAAGCCTGAAGAGACGAGAGAACAAGAATATCTCGCAAGGCCCTCGACCCTGAGTGAACAGAGAAAGGCAACGAAGAAAAGTCCCAAGAAGACCTGTCACATCCGTATTTCGCACACAAGATCCTCCTCCACAAAGGATTCGACTCTGTCGCGAATCTCCACCACCATTTCAATAGCAGAGCGTTGTTGACCTCCTGAAGAAGACGGATACCCAACCCTCCCTGTGTGATCGGCCTACAAACATGCTCCCACCCGACCTTCGCGAAGCCCCGACGTCCACCTCTGCCTCTCCATAGGAACCTCCTCATAATGGACTCCATCACAGCAACCGTAGTCTTGGGAGCTCAGAATAGAGACATGTAGAAGATAGGCAAGCTCAAGAGAGCCTCTTTAATCAGCGTGATCCGTCTTCCAAAGGAGAGTGAGCTCGCCTGCCACATAGCTAACCTGGTCCTGAACTTGGCCACAACCGGTTCCCAAGTCACCACCCGTCGGTAATCCGCCCTCAAGCTGAAACCTAAATAAGGTAGAGATAGTTGTCCGACCACACAACCGAAAGCTCTAGCTAAAAGTCTGTCACCCCTTCCTCCAGATTCAACCCTAACAAGACCGACTTGTCAAAGTTGATCCTCAGGCCTAACGCCTACTCAAAGTACTACAAAACCAAACGGAGCTGAAACAACTGATGCAGCTCGGCCTCAATAAATAACAAAGTGTCGTCTGCAAACTGGAGGTGTGATACTGTCTTCTCATCACGCACCCGAATCCCCTTAAAAAGCATAGCTTCCTCTCCATTGTGAAGAAGAAGGTGTAGCCCCTCCGCTGCTATGATGAACATGAGCGGGGATAAGGGACATCCCTGCCTGACTCCTCTCCTGATGTCGAACTGGCTCGTGGGGGAGCCGTTGACCAGGACCGAAATAGATAAGGCAAGGCAAGAAGCAATCCAATGTCCCCATCTAGGGCCAAAGCCCATAGCAGCCATAACGCTCCAGAGGTAACTCCAATCGACCCGGTCAAAAGCTTTCTCAAAATCAAGCTTGACCACCGCCGCCCTAGATCGTGTCATGCGAACCATGTCAATCAAATCGTTTGCCACCAGGATACCATCGACTAACTGTCTGCCACGAATGAAACCAGAATGTGTCTCGCTAATCAAATCGCCGATATATCGTCGCAGCCGTATGGAAAGCACTTTAGCCTAAAGCTTATAGGGTCCCGATATAAGACTAATCGGCCGAAACTGCACGAAGTCGCGAGGGGTCTCAATCTTTGGAATCAAGGCAATGAAAGAAGCATTGAGACCCGACCCGATCCTCCCTGTCAGGTGGAAATTATGGAAGAAGGCGAGGGCATCTTCCCTGATCACATCCCACATCTCTCGAAAAAAGCGCTTGGTGAAGCCATCTGGACCTGGGGCCTTAGCCCCATCGCACTCTGAATGGGCCGAGAGGATCTCTTCCTCAGTAAATATTGAATCTAAAAAATCTGACCCCCCCGGTGGCAAAGTCTGGAATGGAAGTGTCGGCAAAGTAGGTCTCGAAATAAAATCCGGTCGAAATCTCGCCTGAAAATGATCAACTACAGCTCTGCGAATCTGCTCTGGCTGTGTCTGCTCTTGGTCGTCAATAACCATACACTGAATACGACTTCTCCTGCCCCTCGTCACGGTGCATCTGTGGAAGTACCGAGTGTTCCTATCACCCTCAAGAGTCCAGCGAACCCTCGACTTCTGCCTCTAGATGTTCGCGCGAGACTTCGCCAGGACCATAAGTTCGGTCCGAAGTCTGCCACGATCCTCTTCCTCAACCTCTGTAAGTGGTCTCTCTCCTACTAAAACATATAAAACCTCAATGCTGGTAGTGGTTCTGGGAATCTGGTGCTCTACGTGACCAAACACCTCGATGTTCCAGGTGGCTAATTCTGACCTCAGACGTTTGAGCTTAGCCCACAACGTATAGTTTGGACAGCCCCTAACGTCAATGTAAGAGGTCCACTTTGCCGCCACGAAGCCCTTGAAATCACTATGATCCAACCAGGCGTTGAGGAACCGTCTAGGCCTCGGTCCCCAATCTGCCTCCTGGGTGCCTAAAAGAATGACACTGTGATCCGAGAGCATCTTCGTCAGTCCCGTGAGGATGGGGTCTGCAAACATAGCCAACATGTCCTGACTGAGGAGGATACGGTCAAGTCTGCTCGCTCTCGAGCGTGGCCCGAACCAGGTGAAATCCTTGTTCGACATAGGGAAGTCGACAAGGCCTAAGTCCATAAGAAAAGCGTCAAAAACTCTCCAATCTGTCTGAACCGCCTGATTGGCCACCTCGCTCGGATCCCTGATTGTATTGAAGTCACCCAAAAGGGCAAACTTTTGGCCTACCGAGTGGTGAACCTGTCTCAAAATGCCCCAGAAATCCCTCATCGCAGCGGGTACCGAAGAGGCGTGAAGGTTGAGGAAAAAACCGTCTCTCCAGAAGCAATCACCTCCCCAACCCACACGATCAGCCCCGGGAAAATGTCACAGCTGGTCATACGAAGTACTAAAGCGTCCCAAATCGAGATCTCGCCTGAACTCAACCCCGGCCTTGTTGGGCTGAACTGAAACTCAAACTGGGAAGAAAAACTAAGTGCTCTGATAGTCATTGGATCTACCACTGCATACCTGGACTCCTGCAAAGCCACGAAGACTGGTAGGTGTGCAGTGATAGTGTCTGCTAGTATCTCCTCACTCTCCCTGCTCTGACTCCTGTTTCTGACAATCTGATAGGGCGCACGAGGAACCCGGATCGCAGAGTCTGATTACGTCGGGCGTCTCCCAGCAGAGAAAAAGGAGCTCATCCCCTCCATAGAGTATCCCCTGCGCAAACTATCCGTGGAGATCGGCGCCAAGGACAAAGACGATCCTACCCAGACTGAGTCCTCATCTCTCCCTGGTAGGCCGTCTTCGCTATCATGACCATCCGGGGTCAAAGGCATGGCCGCTGGATAAAGACCCTCCTCCTCGAATTCCAGACACAGTGAGTCCCCCTCACATATCCGAGTGGAGTCAAGGTCAACAATCTTCGGGTAGGGCGTCGGAGGGGATCCTGGAGTCCGAGCAAAGCCCCCGTCTCACGCAAAGTGATCTCCCCCTGAGCTCCAGACCATGTCTCCAGAGCCTCCTCCTGGACAATAATCTGAGTATGAACCTGTGTCTCAGCAACCTCATCCTGCACGACGAACTCTGTCTCCTGAACCTCACCCTGAGAGATCAAAGCCTCCGCCCGTGTCTCCAACCTTCCATCTCCTTTGCCCAGGAAACCCTTCCCCTACCCTGCCTGAACGATACGAGGGCCCCCTCACGGATAGGGGATAGGTGAAGGCCGGGG
Source organism: Geranium rotundifolium (assembly GCA_963920655.1). Taxonomy (NCBI): domain Eukaryota; kingdom Viridiplantae; phylum Streptophyta; class Magnoliopsida; order Geraniales; family Geraniaceae; genus Geranium; species Geranium rotundifolium. Next base: position 14,792,818 of record OY987319.1, on the reverse strand, counting down.
TCTGTCGGAGTGATGTGTGGGATCTCCGAGATAGGAACGACCTCCAGACCCACTCTAACCGACCCCGCTCCTAGCCGACAAGTAATTTTCCATGAACTCTGGAGGGGGTCCGAGACGTGCACCAATACTGCAACACGCTCAAAGCATCCCTCTTCTAAGGAGTCTAGGTGAATAGCTTACAAAGCTGCCAATACCGCCTACTATCGTCTCAATCGAGGCCGAAGACCATGCTGATAGCGGAATCCCTCGGATGTGTACCCAGTGAGACATCCCTCCATGCATGAAACTATCACAGTCAACCGAGTAGAAGAAGAACCAGCGACGAAGATCTGCCCACTGACCCGTCCGGAGTCTGTCTATCGAGCTGGCATCTGCGAAGGATAGGAGGAACACACGTTGTCCTAATAAATATTATAAATGACAAGGGAAAAGTACAAAGGAACAAAAAGGGAAAAAACTGAGCTCCAAACTAAAAGAGGGGAAAAACAAAGCCCCAAACCGCCCAAAAAAAGAGAAAGGCTAAGAGAGGATAGACTGAAGTACCATCCTCGGGTTCGCGCATCAGGCGGCTAGAGTGCGCTCCCCCGTCCAAGCCTAGATGTCCCACCCCTCTTCTGCATGTACCAGAGTATAAGAACGCATCTAAAGTAGTCGGAGTGTCTCTCCAGGTGATCGTTCCTCATCTCTGAAAATCCTGCCGTTCCTGGTAACCCATATGTACCAAAAACCCATCGTGACGAGTCTGCTCCATGCACTCCTCGCTCCTCTGTCTGTAACTCTGGCGCTCCACCCCATGAAAAGGTCGTGAACTGTCTGAGTAGTAAGAAACTGGATGCCCCACCATCTGTGAATTCCCCCCCCCCCCCCCCCCCCCCTCCCCCCAGAGTCTCTGGCTCCACCCGCAGGAGAGCACAATATGTTTTGTCGTCTTCTCCCTCCTACCACAAAGAGCACACATGCGATGGCCAATCAGAATAATCCCCCTGAAAGAAAGAATACCTCTAGTCGGTAAACTGTCCTGAAGAACCAGCCATCCGAAACTCCTGAAGTTTGGCGGAACTGGCATACCCCATAGTCTCGAAGTCCAATCTACTGAAACTGCCTGATCCGTCCCCAACAACACGTGGTAACCCCTCCTCGCAGTGTATCCTCTCCTATCTGATGTTCACCATATCTGATTGTGAATCCCATCTGTCGGTCTGAAAGTGCCAAGGACCAAAAGTAACTCTTCAAACTCCAATCCTGCTCTAGCTGACAGCACCCCTCGGAAGGGGTAGACCATCCCTCAAGAACCCCTGCATCATGAACTGAGTGGCCCGGGTGACTCACTCGCCGGTAAAGTCTGTGAAACCTGGTCCTCAAGAAAAAGTCTCCCAACCAGTAATCATCCCAGAATCTGATCTGTTTGTCATCTCCAAGTCTCCAACAAACACACCCAGAACCAAAATCCTAGGAAAAGCCTGAAGAGACGAGATACCAAGAATTAGGGGTGTTCAAAAAAACCGTAACCGAGCCAAACCGAGCCAATCGGTAGCCGAACCGTTCGGTTCGGTTATGGTCGGTTCGGTTATGTACCATAACCGATGGTCTCTCGGTTCGGTTGTCGGTTACGAGATTCCGGGAACCGGCCGTAACCGAACCGAACCGATAACCGAATCTATTATGTAATTAATTTTATTTTATTTTGTTTTGAATTGAGCCCAACAGTCAGCCCATCACTTTATTTATTTGGGCCCAAAGTGATGTTGGAGAGGCCCATCACTTAGGTTTTGTTTTTAGGTTTTGTGGTCATATGCTTTTAGTTTTAGGTTTTGTCTTCTTCAGACACTGCAAACAATGGAGGCGCCGGCCACACCTCTTCCCGCAACGCGAAAACCAGGCCGACGATCGCTCCGGCGACGACGTAGATCTGGAGGAGCCTGAGGTTCGGACCGAAAACCCTAGGCTTGGGTCCGGGGCCGAGGCTCGGGAAGGAGGTCCGGGAGAGGAGGTAGATGTAGGGCACGGAGGCGACAACGAAGGTCAGGTCCAGGAGGCTTGTCATGCCGCTTGCGGCGTAGACGATCGCCACCGCCAGCGCGTTCAGCTGCCGGAACGTCAGGTACGCGCCGCCGTGCGTGGCGACGGTTACACCCATAACCGACCGAACCGAACCGCTCAATTGGGCGGTTATAAACGAACCGACCGATTAACCTACGGTTCGGTTGTCGGTTATGTTAGTTCTATAACCGAACCGGGGTGTGAACCAGCACCGGCTTGTTGGGCTGCCCACCAGCTTGGTCCAGTTTGTCCGGTCCAGCAACAAAAGAATGGGCCGCCCCCAGCCCAGGGTTCTTCTTCAATCCACAAGCGCCCGAACGTCCTGCGGTGGCCACCGAGCGCCGGTGTAGCATGGCGGTCCGTTTGTGTTTGGGCAAAGGCGTCTCTCCCCTAGACCGTCCCTCGTCTATTCGCCGAAGGCTTCACCGAGGCCACCAGAACCTTCGGTGCTCGAGATGCAGCACCGGCTACATCGCGCGGTCGTCTCTGCTCGTGCCCAGGTGCTCGGGATGCGGCGCCGGCTACGTCGCGCGTTCGTCTCAGCTCTTGCCCGGCCTGATACGGCTGTCTGCCTGAGGAGTTAGGTCTCGCCTGAGATCTGGAGGTGAGGACCTGCCTCTCTCCTCGGCCCATGCCCTCCAAGCGAGAGGCAGGAGCCCTAGACGTAGGGTCACTTGGTGTGAGGTCGGATCTGGGCATGGTCGTGCCTCCCTCTCCCTTGATCACCGACCGGTGAGTCCGGCCCGAGTCGCCTGCCCCCTCCTTCTCCAAAGCCACCATGATCAGCAAACCGGAGGGCTGCACCGTCGTGTTGCATGTTGCGCCGCCTAGGGTTGCTTCCTCGTTTAAACCAGCTCCTCCTCTCGACGCCTCCAAGACTCGGCCCGAAAGGTGTTTGACCGATCTGGCGGCCTGGTCACCCTCGTCGTTGACCGAGACAAGTAGCCTAGGTTTCGCGTCCGCCCTAGCCGCCACCTGCAGATTTGAAATAGCCCGAGCCTTCACTTGACGTCCGATCGGCTTGAAGCTGGTGTCGATTGCCTCATGGAGCCTCCTCGGTTCGCTTCCCGCATCGGAGAATCGCAGTGGCCCTCGCGACCGAGGCTCCCTCTCTGATCTGGTTTTGGCCAGGTTGCTCAGGCACGCCATCGTCGATCTAGAGCGCCGAGGCCTCTCCTCACTCCGCCTGGCATCGAGAGTGACTCTGCCTTGCTTCGGTCTGTCTGAAGCATCACCTCCCGTCCTACCGGAGCGTTGTCGCCATGCTTTCCGACGATCGTCCAGATCCAGCTCAATTTCCAGATCGGTTAAGGGGCCGAAACTGTTGGAACACAACTGTTGTCGAAGATCAACAGCTCCCCATCGAACTCTCCTGCCCATGATGATGAAATCGAGGCCAAAAATGCCTCAAAACAACGTCGTCGAAGCTCGCCAGAGCTGGCCGGAAACGGTCGCCGGAAATCGCCCTAGAGATGTTCTATGATTGTTTAATATCTCTGAGACAAAATATATTGGTTTTTGTACCCAAATGGGACGAAAAGAGGGTGAAAATGTGATAATTAAGTATTCAACAGGTTGTGTTTTTTCGAGTGCATTAGATTGGTACCCTATAAACAAATCATGATGCCCTAACATGGAGATATAAACCTGACCCTTAGGTAGTCTAACTCAACCTAGGTCAACTGCCAGTGACTCTTCCTAGACTAGATCACATTTCAAGGCCTATACATGTGAACTTCATTAAGTTATCCACCTAAGATCTTTAGTCAATTCCCCTTACCCTTACTCATTACTTTTCATGTTTAATAAACCTAATTTCTTTCAATCCATCCTCAATCAAGAAATTTAACTTCTCATCTCCATGAATTTAACACGTAAATTCACATATATCATCATGTACATGCTCACAATTATAGATCTAAACTTATTTAGCAATTACAATGTTCAAATCAACACAAGAAAATGTAAAATCACATCTCATCAACAATTCACAATTTAAACCCCAAATAAATAATCAATTTTTCAATATCAACCCAACACATACCAATCACAATTCAACAGTCATCGCATGTGTGCTCTGTGCGGTAGGAGAGAGGAGACGACAAAGCACCTTATGCTCTCCTGCAGGTGGACTGGGAGATTTTGGAGAGAGATTCACAGATGGTGGGGTATCCATCTTCCTTCTACTCAGACAGTTCATGATCTCTTTATGGGGTGGAGAGCCAGAGTCGCAGACAGAGGAGCGAGGAGGGCCTGGAGCAGACTCGTCACGATGGGTTTCTGGTACATCTGGGTCACCAGAAACGGCAGGATCTTCAGGGATGAGGAGCGATCACCTAGAGAGACCCTCAGACTACTTCAGATGCGTTCTTATACTCTGGTGCAAGCAGACGAGGGACGAGACATCCAGTCTTGGACGGGGGAGCGCAATTTAGCCGCCTGGTGCGCGAACTCGAGGTTGGTACTCCAGTCTATCCTTTCTTAGCTTTTCTCTTTTTGGGCTGTTCTTTTGGGGCTCTATTTTCCCCTTTTTTTGGTTTGGAGCTCAGTTTTCCCCTACTTTGTTCTTTTGTACTTTTCTCTTTCCATCTATACTATTTATTATTGTTGATAAAAAAAACAATTCAACAATTATAACTATAAATTCATAATTCACAATCTCAATCACTTTAAATCTTCAAATCAACAATAAAAAATGTAAGAGATTATAAATACATATATTGATGAAATCAAATTCAATCAGAGCTAGCCTCGAATCCAGTACAACTTTGAATCCACGTCATAACCTCTAGATCCTTGTTATGCTTCCTAAATCTCCATGATCTTCTTCTCTACACTACCTCCCACTAAAAATTCTCTATCTAGAACCCTAGGATCTCCCAAATCTCTCTATGAATCCTCCCAAAACAACTTGCCGACCTTCAAAATTTGAAATGCTCTCACCTATTTATACTATCTCGCTCAATATGAAGGGAAAATGCTGAAAATCGCGAGGGTCTATAGTTATTATCGATACTAACTACTCTTACTCTCTTACTCATGTCTTGAAGCGCGCAAATGGTTGCCACGTGTCATGACAGTGATTGGTGACAATAGTCACCTCTTGTATAGACTACCGTCATTGCCTCTTGAGACTTGTCCTACTCACTACGGTGGTTGATGATGGTAATCACCTCCTGCCCGGATTATTGTCACTAATTCCAGATAGTTTCAAGCTAATTGCTACTACTAACGACGACATGTGTCAGTAGACATGTGTCGATAGTGACTATCGAAATATTCTATTGTCACTCTTTGGTACTGCATCTTTTCACTCCAAAATTGATATATTTTATTTGTAATCGCACTAGATACCCCGTGAAACATGTATGTCATGAAATAGGAAAGAATACATCCAAATGGGATAAAATTGGGTCAAATGTGAGAAAATTTGGCTCGAGGCGAATAGAAAAATCCACTCGCATCAACGCCATTTCTAAGACATCTATCCTTGAAAAAATCTTGTTAACATTTCTATACCGTCTTAGTTTTCTATATTTATGATGCTCCAAAGATGCCACAATATGTTGTGACAAACACTAGTCTGAGATAACAATCTCAAGAATAGTGGCAAGAATGTCTCAACGTGTTTAAGAACACTAGACCTGAGATGGCGCTACTATTTTTTTAGAACATTTCATTATACCTTCATGAACTCAAAGGATATCAACACTTCAAAAATATGAAGCAATATGAGAATCAAAATTTTCATATGAATTGTAGCATTGGCCATGTGTGTCTTAAGTGTTTTTATCTTAGCAAAAATACAGTATCATATTTAAAATAATAACACAAAATAATCTAGTTAAGAGATCAACTTGTGATGGTAAACATAAATTATGTAAAAATATGTAGTTTCCAATTATAATTTCCCTACTTATTTAGTCGGGATCCTGGATTATTAGAATTGTAAAGAGAATATTGTATTCGATGATATAATTCAGTGTATAAGACCCTATATTTATAGTATTAGGGTTACAAGAAATAGGCAAGAGACATATATACAAAGTTAGGAAAGAGACATATTTTAACACGCCCCCTTAAACTCAAGGTGCAAGATTCAAATTGAGTTTGGAAACTAAAGAAGTGAATCGCCCTGAAAGAAGGGGCTTTGTAAAGATATCAGCAATCTGTTCATTCGAGGGGACAGTCCATAGAGTGACAGTGTCCTGCGTCATATGATATCTAATAAAGTGACAATCATTCTCGATGTGTTTGGTGCGCTCATGAAAGACATCATTGTGAGCAATTTGAATGGTGCTTCAGTTGTCGCAATGGATAGAAGTGGTTGAGCTATGAGTAATGCCCATGTCATGAAGTAGCCACCGAAGCCAGAGAAGCTTAGAGGTAATGTCAGCAAGAGCACGATATTCGACCTCTATGCTGGAGCGGGCAACTGTCGTCTGCTTCTTGCACCTCCAAGAAATGAGAGATTTTCCAAGAAAGAAGCAATATCCCGTTGTGGAGCGTCGATCAGTAGGATCACCAGCCCAATCTGCATCAGAAAAGGCATGCAACACCATAGGTGTATCACACGAGAAAATGAAGACATTTAGATAGAGTGCCTCGGGCATATCAGAGTACTCGGAGGACGACCTCATAGTGCGTGGTTCGCTGTGCACTCATGAACTGGCTGACAATGTGGACTACGTAGGCAATATCTGGTCGTGTGACAGTGAGATAAACAAGATTGCCTACGAGTTGTCGATACAAGGTAGCATCCTGGAGAGGTTTTCCATCTGTAGGTGTAAGCTTCTCGTTTGCCTCTATGGGTGTGGAGGCAATTTTGTTGTCTAACAAGTCTGCTCGAGAAATAAGGTCAGCTGCATACTTAGCTTGTGATAAGTGATATCATGAAGAGACTGACGAGATTTCCAGCCCAAGAAAATATGTGAGCTTGCCAAGTTCCTTCATCTTAAAGTGTTTGTTGAGCTGACTCTTCAAGTCAGAGATACCAGATTCATCATCTTCGGTGATAATCATATCATCCACATAGAGTAAAAGAAAGATGTGACCACGAGAGGTCTTCTTGACAAACAAGGCGGTGTCATATGGACTAGAGGTGAAGCCAAGATCGGACATCTTCTCACTGAATTTTGAAAACCATGCCCTTGGAGCTTGCTTGAGTCCATAAAGAGCGTTCTTCAGACGACATAGTGTGTTTGGCGGATGCTCATACCTAGGAGGAGGCTGCATGTAGACTTCTTCAATGAGATCTCCATTGCGAAAAGCATTCTTTACATCCATCTGAAAGAGATTCCCCTTTCGTCCAGCTACAACTGCAAGTAAAATTTGAACAGATGTAAGACGAGCAACTGGTGCAAGAGTTTTCTCATAATCAATCCCATGCTCATGGGAGAACCCTCGGGCAACGAGATGAGCTTTGTAGCGCTCAATGGTCCCATCTGCCTTGGTCTTCACCTTGTATACCCATTTGCAATTGAGTACTGACTTGTTGTCGGGTAATGAGACGAGTTCCCAAGTACTAGTTTTCTCAAGAGCTCTAAGTTCTTCAGTCATTACTTGCTGCCTCAAAGGATTAGTACATGCCTCTCGATATGTACGAGGTTCACAGACGGAAAGAGCGGTAGTCATGACTCGAGAGAGATTAGGTAGCGTTGCCTTATAATCTTGAAGGTATAATGGTGGTCGTGTTTGACGTTGAGGACGGGTTAAAGGCACATAATCCTCTAGCGGAGCTGGATCTGTGGGAGCTGCTGAAGGGGGGTCTGAGATACCTACATGAGACAACTCGAGGGAAGCAGAATCCAAAGGATCATCAGGAAAAAGATCTATGTCAGGATTGAAAAAGAATGTAATAGATTGTGACACACGGAAATCAGACATATAGGAGAACATTTTGTGTTCACAGAAGGTGACATGCCGAGATATGCGAAGACGTTGAGATAGAGGATCCCAACATCGATAACCGTTGTGCTCAGTTCCATATCCAAGGAAACATCAAAGACGAGCACATGCTTCTAGTTTATTTCGCTCGTGTGGCTGTAGGTGGACAAAGCTAACACTTCCAAAGAAACAAAGAAGACTGTAAGGAGGAGACTGACCATAAAGACATTCGTGGGGGGTTTTGTTCCCTATGACTGGAGATGATACTCGATTGATGGTGTAGACTGCTGTAAGAGCAGCTTCTCCCCAGAAGCGCTCGGGACAAGCATCAGAGATGACCAAAGCGCGAACGGTGTCAGGAATGTGTCGATGTTTACGCTCCGCACGAACATTTTACTAAGAGGTACCTAAACAAGATCTTTGCATGATGGTGCCATGAGAGGAGATAAGATCCAAAAAATATGTTTCCTTGAATTCAGTGCCATTATTTGTGCAAAAGATTTTGATGACTTTGGAATACTGAGTTTGAATCATGGTAAAAGTGTGATTCATCAAGTAAATCCAGGTATATCGAGTATGATCATCAACAAAGATAACGAAATAACGTGCACCCCCATAGATGTAATTGGAGATGGTCCCCACAAATCAGAATGAATAAGGTCAAAAGGTGCAGAAGAAATATCATTATTATTCAAAAAAGGAAGTGTGTGATTTTTTTTTTGATCAGCAATAATGAATAATATAAATGGAAAGATCAGAGTACAAATGAAAAAAAGGAAAAACTGAGCCCCAAAACAAAGAAATAAAAGACAGAGCCCCAAAAAACACGGCCCAAAAAAAGAGATAAGCTAAGAAAGAATAGCCTGGAGTACCAACCTCGGGTTCGCGCACCAGGCGGCTAAAGTGCGCTCCCCCGTCCAAGAATGGATGTCCCGTCCCTCGTCTGCCTGCACCAGAGTATACGACCGCATCTGAAGTAGTCTGAGGGTCTCTCCAGGCGAACGCTCCTCGTCCCTGAAGATTCTGCCGTTCCTGGTGATCCAGATGTACCAAAAGCCCATCGTCACAAGTCTGCTCCAGGCCCTCCTCGCTCCCCTGTCTGCTACTCTGGCTCTCCACCCTATGAAGAGATCATGAACTGTCCGAGTGGGAGGGAGCTGGATACCCCACCATCTGTGTATCTCTCTCCAGAATCTCCTAGTCCACCTGCAGGAGAGCATAAGGTGCTTTGTCGTCTCCTCCCTCCTATCGCACAGAGTACACATGCGATGACCAATGGGATGACCCCCTGAAAGCAAGAGCGCCCCTGGTCGGTAAACTGCCCTGAAGAACCAGCCATCCAAAACTCCTGAAGTTTGGAGGAACTGGCGTATCCCACAGCCTCGAAGCCCAGTCTACCGGAACTGCCTGATCTGTCCCCAACAACATGTGGTAGCCCTTACTCGCAGTGTATCCTCTCCCAGCAGATGGCCACCAGATCTGGTCACGAATCCCCTCTGTCGGTCTGACCGTGCCAAGTACCGTAAGTAGCTCTGAAAACTCCAACCCCGTCCTGGCTGGCAGCACCCCGGGGAAAGGAATAGACCAACCCTCGAGAACCCATGCATCGTGAACTCAATGGCACGGGTGGCTCACACGTCTGTATAATCTGTGAAACCTGGTTCGCAAAAAAAAATCTCCCAACCAGCAGTCATCCCAGAATCTGATCTGTCTGCTGTCACGAAGTCTCCAATGAGCACATCCCGGTCCAAAAATCCTAGGAAAAGCCTGGAGAGACGAGAGACCAAGAATATCCCGCAAAGCCCTCGACCCCGAGTGACTAGAGAAAGGAAGCGAAGAAAAGTCCCATGACGACCTGTCCCAACCGTATTTCGCACACAGTATCCTCCTCCATAATGGATTCGGTTCTGTTGCGAATCGCCACCACCATTTCAACAGTAGAGCGATGTTGACCTCCTGAAGGCGACGGATGCCCAAGCCTCCCTGTCTGATCGGTCTACAGACACGCTCCCACCTAACCTTTGCAAGTCCTCAGCGTCCACCTTTGCCTCTCCATAGGAACCTCCTCATAATGGACTCCATCACAGCAATGGTAGTCCTGGGAGCCCGGAAGAGAGACATGTAGATAATAGGCAAGCTCGAGAGAGCCGCCTTAATCAGCGTGATCCGACCTCCAAAAGAGAGTGTGCTCGCCTGCCACAAGGCTAATCTGGTCCTGAACTTAGGCACAATCGGTTCCCAAGTCGCCACCCGTCGGTAATCTGCCCCCAAGCTGAAACCCAAGTAAGGTAGAGGAAGCTGTCCTACCACACAACCGAAGGCTCTAGCTAAGCGTATGTCACCGCCCTCCTCCAGATTCAACCCCAACAAGACCGACTTGTCGAAGTTGATCCTCAAGCCTGATGCCCACTCAAAGTACTGTAAAACCAAACGGAGCTGGAACAGCTGGTGGAGCTCGGCCTCAACAAATAAGAGGGTGTCGTCTGCAAACTGTAGATGTGAGACTCTCTCATCCTCACTCATCCGGATCCCCCTGAAAAGTGCAGCCTCCTCTCCACGCTGAAGAAGAAGGTGTAGGCCCTCCGCAGCTATAATGAACAGGAGTGGGGATAAAGGGCATCCCTGCCTGACTCCTCTCCTAATGTCAAACTGGCTTGTGGGGGAGCCATTGACCAGGACCGAAGCAGAGGATCCCAGACAACAAGAGATCCAGTGTCTCCACCTTGGGCCAAAGCACATAGCGGCCATAACACTCCAAAGGTAACCCCAATCGACTCGCTCAAAAGCTTTCTCAAAATCAAGCTTCACTACAGCTGCCCTGGAGTGTGTTCTGCGAACCATGTCAATCAACTCGTTCGCCACCAGAACCCCATCAACTAGCTGTCTACCCTGAATGAAGCTAGACTGAACTTCGCTAATCAAGTCATCAATATACCGTCTCAGTCGTATGGAAAGAACCTTAGCCAAAAGCTTATAAGGCCCCGAAATAAGACTAATCGGTCTAAACTGCGCGAAGTCGCGAGGGGTTTCAATCTTCGGAATCAAGGCTATGAAAGAAGCATTGAGACCCGACCCAATCCGTCCTTTGAGATGAAAATCATGAAAGAAACCGAGGACATCCTCTCTAATCACATCCCACATCTCGCGGAAGAATCTCATGGTGAAGCCATCTGGGCCTGGGGCCTTACCCCATCGCACTCAGAGAGGTCCGAGAGGATCACCTCCTCAGTGAAAGCGGCCTCTAGAAACTCTGATCCTCCCGGTGGAAAAGTCCGGAATGGGAATGGCGGCAAACTAGGTCGCAAAATAACATCTGGCCGGAAACGTGCCTGAAAGTGATCCACTGCCGCTCTGCGAATCTGCTCTGGCTGTGTCTGCTCCTGGCCATCAATAACCATACTCCTGATACGATTCCTGTTGCCTCTCGTCGCAGTGCATCTGTGAAAGTACCGAGTGTTCCTGTCTCCCTCAAGTGCCCAGCGAACCCTCGACTTCTGCCTCCAGATGTCCGCACGAGTCTTTGCCAAGCCCACAAGCTCGGTCCGAAGTCTGCCTCGATCCTCCTCCTCATCTTCAATAAGTGGTCTCATACCCACCAAAGCGTCTAAAGCCTCAATGCTGGCTGTGGTCCTGGAAATCTGATGCTCAACGTGACCAAACACCTCGATGTTCCAGGTGGCTAAGTCCGACCTCAGACGTTTGAGTTTCGCCCATAACCTATAGTTTGGGCAGCCCACAACGTCAATGTAAGAGGTCCACTTTGCCGCCACAAAGCTCTTGAAATCACTATGATCCAACCAGGCGTTGAGGAACCGTCTGGGTCTCGGTCCCCAATCAGCCTCCTGGGTGCCTAAAAGAATGGCGCTGTGATCCGAGAGCATCTTCGTCAGCCCCATAAGGATCGGGTCTGCAAAGATAGCCAACAAATCCTGACTGAGAAGGATGCGGTCTAGCCTGCTCGCTCTCGAGCATGGTCCGAACCAGGTAAACTCCTTGTTCGACATAGGGAAGTCGACAAGGCCTAAGTCCGTAAGAAAAGCGTCAAAAGCTCTCCAATCTGCCTGAACCGCCTGATTGGCCACCTCGCTCGGATCCCTGACCGTGTTAAAGTCACCCAAAAGGGCAAACTTATGGCCTATCGAGTGGTGTACCTGTCTCAAAATGTCCCAGAAGTCTCTCCTCGCGGCGGGGACCGAAGGGGCGTGAAGGTTGAGGAAAGAAACGGTCTCTCCTGAAGCTAGGATCTCCCCAACCCACACGATCAGCCCCGGGAAGATGTCGCAGCTGGTCATGCGTAGAACTGAAGTGTCCTAAATAGATATCTCGCCTGATCCCAACCCTGATCCTGTCGGACTGAACTGAAACTCAAACTGGGAAGAAAACCCGAGTGCTCTGATGGTCAACGGATCTATCACTGCGAACCAGGACTCTTGAAGAGCCACGAAAACTGCATGGTGCGCCGTGATAGTGTCTGCCAGGAGTCTACGCTTGTGAGACGAGCCCAGACCCCTAGCGTTCCAACTCAAGAGCTTCATTGCTGAGCGGGAGCTCACGGCCTCGCTGGAAGAGTGATAGCTCCACTCAGAGTTGGAAGAGAGCCTCCCAACAGCTCAACGACCCTCCCCACATCCGCCGCCGTTATGTCTGCAGCCGAGAGACCCTCCTCCCTTCTCGGGCTCTCTATCCACTCCTCCTCCTCATCCTCCTCAATCTCCCTCAAACCTCCACCCTCCAGCTCCTCTCTCCCCAAGACTAAGTCTCTCTCTATGGTCTCATCCCACTCACTCTCCGAATCCGCAGCCCCATCAATCTGCTCTACCCGTGTATCTCTTGGAGCCAATATCTCCTCACTCTCTCTGATCTGACTGGTATGTGCCCTCGCTCTGATAATCCTATGAGGCACACGTGGAACCCGGATCGCAGCGACTGAGAAAGTCGGGCGTCTCCCCACAGAAAAAAAGGAGCGCATCCCCTCCAGAGAGTAGCCCCTGCGCAAACTGTCAGTGGAGATTGGCGCCAAGGCCGAAGATGATCCCACCCAAACTGAGTCCTCGTCTCTCCCTGGTATATCACCCTCGCTATCATGCTCATCGGGGGTCAAGGGTCTGGACCGTCGGATAAAGATCCCCTGTCACGCCCCAAATTCGGTAGAGACCGAGCCCGGAACGCGAACGAGGAATCAGTGTCCGAAACAACTGAAACAATAATAGTAACCAAATAAAAAGAACACAAATACAATGAACCGCGAATTTTATAACTGCTCAAAAGAATATACAACACGAGTCAGAGACTCAAAGTATGATCAAGAAACAACAAAACGTCGACACTAAATTGTACGTCAACTAACACGCCCAAAACAACCCGGACTCTCCAGCTCCTCCAGCTTCGAGATATCCTCCTATCCACAATCACGATCCTCACCTGTCTGCAGGAAAAGTAGCAGGGGGTGAGCATTTACGCTCACCGCAACGGATACCCGACTGACAACGGCATACAAGTAATTGACAGGGTGATACATAAGCACAGTTCGAAAAAGATCAATAGTAAAACTCAACCATTATCCAAACATTTCTTCTCATTCTCAATACTCAAATCATCACACAATCAACCAAGCAACATCAATCAAACAAACCTTTCACTCAAGGAAAGGCAACAATCCGGGTACTTCGTCGAGTCCATCTTGCCAAACACGCACGGTGTTGGACAAGGTCTACACGACCAGGTGATGCAACCTATAACACGCCAGTTTACAGTCGCAAGCTGTCTGGGCCTGGTCTGCCTCCCACTTTTCGATAGCTAGTCGTAGGCGTGAAACCTCTTCGCGGCCGCCAGTTTACAGTGGCTAGCTGTCTGGGCCTGGTCTGCCCCCCACTTCTTCGATTGCTAATCGAAAGGCGTGGACGCCTCTTCGCGGCATGGATGGAGAAGCGCGGTAAGAGCGCAAATCTACCCCACCCGAACGGAGATCACGGACGTATCTTTCCCACCTGGGCGTCAACCAGCAACAAACACAAACCACCACGCACACTGGGCTCCCGCCCGTAACCAACATCCACACACACTGGGCTCCCGCCCGTAACCATCATCCACAAAACATTTCAACCACAGGAGAGAAATAATCAACTCAAGTCATTTCGATTTACATGTTAAGGCACAACATTTTCAACACATCAGATCGCATTTACCATTTACTCACAATACAGTTCAACCATAGTGAAGAATATACTCAACTCAAATCATTTCAATTTACATGTTAAGGCACGACATCTTCAAACACGTCAAATCACAATTTACCATTACTCACAATTGAACAAGCATAACACATTCAAGCCAAACGCAATGAGTAAAGCGGTAACACCCCCAACAAAGCATACAGCGGAATGGCACGTCGCTGTAGTATAATCAACCTATAGACACAACCAGGTGCCCACATGCAATTCTACACATACATATACTAAGAACACAAAAGGTGCCCACATGCAATTACTAGTAACTTTCCCAAGTCATGTACGGATATACGGCTACTTTTCCCTACCTCGATAATTATCCAACGTTAGCTCCAAGTCTCTCGCGACACCACGTCTAAATCCTTCCCTTTCCACGAGCGATGGAAGAATCTAATAACGACAAACGCACAAACTTTAGCAATTGATCGAAGTCCGATTCTAACGAAACTAACGCCCAAGTACACCCCAATGAGTCCCGATCACTCCAATACTTCCTAATTACACCGAGTTGCCAAAAAGGACCCGGAACGGCCCAATTCGCGCACTTTCCCGAATCTGCCCGGAAACGCTAAAATGACCTCGGGACCCCGAAAAATTCCATTTTCGCATCAACAAATCATAATTATATTCAAGGGGTCCAACGCAATCGACGGAACCAAATTCCGACGCCCGAGCGACTCAATCCCGTCATTAAGGTTCCTCAAATAATAAATAATCTTTTCCCACAATTCAATTCCAACAATTCTCAAATTTATTCTACGCGCATAATTAAATTCGAGATCACCAATAAAATTGACGGAATTACGTTCCGACTTCCGGGGGATTTAATCTCGACTTTAAAGTTTAGCGAAACAAACACATTTTAGCCAAATTAATTCCAATTTCTTCCAAAGTCACGAATTAGTGTTCTAGGGATTTTCCGGGATTGCATAACACGTAAAAACCCGAACTCCGGGTACGCGGGCCCCACCTCCGGTGACCGGCCGGAGCTCCGGCGAGCTCCCGGTCACCGGACAAACCTCCCGTTTGTCTCAAAACGCTCCAAATTACCCCCTTAACACTAATCCAACCTCAATCAAACCATATTCCACAACTCCATAAATCCAAACTCAAGGAAATGAGAATCCAAAACATACCTCTTTTAGCCCACGACGAGGAGAACCCGAATACGCAAAAATCAAGACGTTTGGACGGTCGGAACGTCGGGAAATCGCCACAATCTTTTCTCTTCTTCTTCCTTCTTTCTTCTTTCTCTTTCTCTTTCTCTTTCTCTTTCCTTGTGTTCTGCCGAGAATCAACTCCCTCCCCCTCTCTTATAACTTAAATATAATTATTTAAACATTAAAATAATAAAATAAACCTATTTTCCATTTTCTTTTAAATCTAAATTAAAACAATTAACTTTTTTTAATCACTCAAAAGTCTCCCCCCCTCTAGATACATGACAAGTGTAAAGTAGAGGGGTCCCACAAGCCACTTTTGTCATTTCGGACCCGAAATCGTCCGAAACGGACACGTTTTTCGAAACCGTCGGAACCGTGATGTTTCGCTAAATTTTAGCTTCCATATGAACCTAATATCCATAATATTACAATTCCAACTTAAAATGGCTCAAATAGTAGTCCTCGGTGACTCTCGGGTCAAAATTTGGTCAAATCGCGAATTATTAAATTTTCATCCATTTTTCACAAAATTGACCCAAATTGACCCAAATTGACCGGGAGCGGTCCTTACATCCCCCTCCTCGAATCCCAGGTGCTGGGAGTCCCCCTCACCAATTCGAGTAGAATTAAGATCAACAATCCTCGGGTAAGGTGTCGGAAGGGATCCTGGTGTCCGAGCGAAGCCGACGGCTCCCGACTGTGTCTCTAGAACTATCTCCTGAACTATAATCTGAGTATTAGCCTCCTCATCCTGCCCAACAACCTCTGCCTCCTGAGCCCTTCCCTGAGAAGTAATCTGCTCTGACGCCTCCAAACCTATGGCAGCCTGTAAATCAAGTGCCTCCATCTCCTCTGCCCAGGAAACCTTACCCCTACCCTGTCTGAACGATATGATGGCCACCGCTCGGACAGGAGATTTGGGAGCCTCCTCCAAATTCCGGTCCATACGTGGAGTAATTTTTTTGATCCGACCGCCAAAAATCTCGCAATCAGCTTGAGCTTCCTCAGCCGAGACCTCTAGGTCGGCTTGAGCCGAAATAGCAGGGTCCACCACCAAACGTTTACCCTCTCTAATGTCTCTAAGTCTACGATCCGAAGGGCATTTCGGGTCGGCCAGTCTAGGGCTGGCTAGCTTCGCCGAGTTATTCGGCTCAACCGGTTCAAGCATACTAGTAAAATTATCCGAGCCACAAACTGAGCTGCGTACCTTATTTGATGAGCCGGTTGAATTGTGTTGTAAGGTGGGTCCTGAATAGCATGAACCGGAATGAACCGGTGTAGGAACCGGGCTTTGAAGGCGCGATCCAGCAGGAACCTTGGCCGTCGTCTGTCCGAGGGGTGTTTGGCCGTTGGTGGTTGAACGGGCCGGTGCGAGGTGTGTCGTTCTTGGGCCAGGACACGTCGGCAGCCCACCCTCCATGGCTACCAGCCCGGTAGTGCCCGATCGAGTCGCCGGTGTCCCTTTGCCGTCCGGCTTCCGGCTAGACGCCCCCGATCCAAGAGCTTTAGTCTGCCGACGACGTCGCGGTTGGCTGTTACTGCTGCTCGTCCGCTTGACCCGAACGGTGGCCCCGGACGTGCCTCTGCCAACATCGGTGATCTGCCGTGGACCGCCACTAGAGCCGGCGGTCTCTCCCTCTGCCCCATGGCCGCGGTGCGGCTGCGTCTTTAGGGTTCGGTCAGCAGCCCCCCCATCGATGGGTGGTTTGGTCTGCTCCGACACCCTCACTCTGATCGAGCCCCCCATAGTAGCCTCTACCCTTCTTCTCTTCGTCGCAGTCAGGCCCGTAGCAGCCTCAGACTTCGCTGCTAAACCAGGAGCAATCTCCGACGTCGAGGATCTCATCGCGATGATCGAACCAAACCTGCGCTCCATTAGGGTTTCTACATCCGCCGCCGCCTCGACACGCTCTGCCTTCCCACGAAGCTTGACCATAGCCTCGGCTTGCTCGTCTCCTCCTCTATCTGGATCGACGTCGTCGGAGAAGTAGAGAGGTCGTCTCTGCCTCTGATCTGCAGCCTTTGCGTTAGGGTTCGCAGCCAGTCCCGACCTCGCTCCGATCGACCCACCCTTCGGCTTTCCATGACGATCACTCTCGTCTCCACGTCCGGGCGAAGCACCTCTCCCCGTCCAAGCGTTGCCTGACACCGGCTTGCGAGGCTGCCGATTAGTCCGATCGGGTTTAGGTTCAAACTGATCGGATAGAGGGGCAAAAGTGTTGGAAATCTTCAACTGATGCACAGAATTCCCATCCCACCATACTCTCCTCCTCATAACGCAAAGATCGGTGCAAAAAAGCCTTGCCGGACCTTCGCCGGAGCTGGCCGGAAGAGGTCGCCGGAAATCACCTTAGAGAGAGAGCGTTATTAAGTATTAAGGAAGTGTGTGGTGTTTTGCTAACTGACAAGAACCACAATTATCAAGTTTATTGGAGACTAATTGATGAAAACATCGATGAAGAAGGATGACTAAGTCGTGCATGCAAAATATCTGCAAAGACAACAACACCACAATGAGATGGAGATGAGAACGGAATGTGTAGACTTGTGATAT
Organism: Geranium rotundifolium; assembly: GCA_963920655.1. Classification (NCBI taxonomy): domain Eukaryota; kingdom Viridiplantae; phylum Streptophyta; class Magnoliopsida; order Geraniales; family Geraniaceae; genus Geranium; species Geranium rotundifolium. Next base: position 14,774,948 of record OY987319.1, on the reverse strand, counting down.
CGAACAGACGTCCCGCCTTACGGCCTGTGCTATAGATATGTCCCGTCAGTGGATCCTGCATAGAAACAGATGAGGAAAGACCACTAAAGTTAACATCAAGACCTGAATCACATAATTGACCGACCGATACAAGATTTAGTGATAGATTAAGGACTAGTAATGTGTTTGGTAATGACACATGAGGGGTGGACACAGTACCAAAATGAGAGACAGTAATAACATAATAATCAGCAGTGTGAATGACATGTGACTGTTTAATGGGTGTGAGATGTGAAAACAATGATGAAGATTGACTCATATGGTTAAAGCATGCAGAGTCAATATACCATGGTTTGGAAATACCTGACGCGGCGGATGAGGATGAGGTATTACCAGTGTGTGCATCAATTAACTCTTGAACCTTAGTGAGTAGAGTGGACATATCGAGAGGCTCAGTACCGGGAGAGGTTGATGAGGCAGCAGTGTTGACTTTCGTTCCAGAATTCTGAGGATACTCGTACCTGGGATTCTGAGGATAAGAACCTTGTGGCGAAGGCCCTTGTGACTTTTGCCGTTCTTGAGGGTAAGAGCCTCGTGGCGGCGAGCCTTGTGACTTTTTCCATTCCTTATAGTGTATACCTGGTCTTGGACATTCAGATATATGATGACTCTTTTGTTTGCAGTAGTTGCATGTTGCATTGGAGTTCTTTTTCTTGTCTTTAAGAGGACCAGCAGTAGAGACACCAAGAACATAATCAGCAGGGCGGTGATGTGTCATATTGGTAAGGCGGGCCTCTTTAGAAAGTAGCTCAGAGACAACCACCTGGAGCATGGGGAAAAGATCCCTCTGTAGCAGTGACCTGCAAACAGACTCATACTTAGCTCGTAGACCAGTAAGAAGCTGGTAGACCTTGAGACGATCATACCAATGAGAAAAGATGGATGAATTATGTGCATCTGTCCATTTGGGCTCGGAGGCAACATGTTGATCCCATATAGCTTGCATCTAGGTAAAAAAAAACCATCGATAGACTGTTCATGGTCTTGTTTCATCTGACTAAGACGGTTCCACAACTGGAATTGATGAACTGTGTATTTGGTAAAGTAGAGATGTTCGAGATTCAACCAGACCTCCCTGGCAGTGTCAAACCGATTCATATGAGTTTTGACAGAAGAAGTGGAGGTGTTTCGAAACCAGGTGAGGATTTGATGATTCTTGCTGTCCCATTCTTTAAAGCGTTCTTTGAATACTGCTTTAGCCTCGTCTGTTGCTTGAACAGGAGCTATCTCGTCACCAGATACATATTTCCATAATTTCCTGCCATGAAGAAAGCTGGACATCTCCTTAGCCCAAAGCATGTAGTTAAAACCATCGAAGACCACATAAATTGGCCTAAAAATCTCCAATTTGTCCATTATAACAGGTAAGAAAAAATTTGCAAAAAAAAACAAATATATTTAAAAATGAAATCTGGGAACTTTTGGTGACGACGCGTGAGTGCATGTGCGGAGGCGTATCGGAGCGGCGGTTGCACAGAACCGCCGAAAATTTCCTTCCCAAGCTGGACGCGCTGACAGTGAGGTCCGAAACTGGATGATTTGAGCCGACATGAAGATCTGATCCCGTGATTGACCGGAGGTGCGTGGTACGGTTCGGCTGTGACGACGGCTTGCGGCGGCAGCACAGACTGGCCGGAATCGATGAGGAGGGCGGGCCTCCACGTGCTGGCGGTGAGGATTGTTGATGCTTGCAGATGAGTGATTTGGAAACCACGATGCACGAGCAGATGGTGTTTTGACGAGCAGATTGAGTTGATGTTGGGATTTGTTTTGACGAGTAGGAGAGAGATTGGGTTGTCCAAGATTGTTTGCTGTGCGGAAGCGATTGCGATTAGGATCGAATAGGGTGGAATTTTGGCTCTAATACCATATTAGAATTGGTACAAAGAATATTGTATTCGATGATATAATTCAGTGTATAAGACCCTATATTTATAGTATTAAGGTTACAAGAAATAGGCAAGAGACATATATATAGAGTTAGGAAAGAGACATATTTTAACATAGATAAAAAATAAAAAACGGTCACATGCCAAGTAAGGGTAGTGATTCCAACTCTATATTCATCCATGGATAAAAAGTAGTTTTTCAAATGAGTGACTAAAAATAGTTTTGGTTGAATGTGATGTTTTGATTACTAGAAATATTTTTTTTCCATCTAATATGAAAATAGATTGAATTTAAATATGAAAATATATTTGGTCGACAAATTTTCAATCATCCTCTCGCCATTGTGACCGAAGAGAATTATATTAATAAATTGCAAAGAATATTATATTAATCTATATATGTGATATTTAATTACAAATATTGGTAATAAACAATATAAATAAGAAATAAAAACAACAAAACATATTGAAGGAAAACCGACACATGTGGATTGAGTAGGATCAACAAAGATCCTCATCGGATCGGAATGTTAGAAACTTTGTTATTTTCCATATTACTTACTTATTATGCATACATACGCTAATCAGTAATCACAGTTCCTTCCTCATCCGCACATAGAATATGCCACGTGGTCGAACCCATGTTCTAACCATGGTTAGCTTATACAACTCTCGAGTTATCTAACCCTATTTATACCCACTCCCTTCTCTCCCTCCTCCATTGCTCTGCGACTGCGATTGTCTCCCCCAAACCCTAAATCCCATTTCTCGATTCCTGCATTGTTTCTGGGTTTTCCATTCGATTGGGGAATTCTTTGGATGGTCGAGATTCTGTCCGATGGCGGAGCGGAGATTCGGCATTGGGTACGCCCTTGCGCCGAAGAAGCAGCACAGTTTCATTCAGGAGTCTCTGCTGAGCCTCTCCAGAGAGCGAGGCATCGATCTCGTTCGGATTGACCTGTCCCGCCCTCTCTCCGATCAGGGCCCTTTCGATTGCGTCCTCCACAAACTCTACGGCGACGATTGGAAGATGCAGCTCGACGACTTCAAGGCCAAATACCCTAATGCCGTCATTCTCGACTCCCCAGACGCCATCGAGAGGCTCCACAACCGCATCTCGATGCTCCAGGTCGTCTCCGAGCTCAAGATTGAGACCAAGAACGACTCTTTTGGCATACCCAACCAGATTGTCATCTACGACGTGGAGACGCTTTATGACGAGCAGGCCTGCGAGCGCCTCAAGTTCCCGGTGATAGCCAAGCCACTGGTCGCCGACGGCAGCGCCAAATCCCACAAAATGGCGCTGGTCTTTAACCGGGACGGCTTCAGCAAGCTCAAGCCGCCGATTGTCCTGCAGGAGTTTGTGAACCACGGCGGGGTCATCTTCAAGGTCTACGTTGTTGGTGACTATGTGAAATGCGTGAAGAGGAAGTCCTTGCCTGATGTCTCAGAAGAGAAATTGACCAGCTTGGAGGGTTCTTTGTCATTCTCTCAGGTCTCGAACATGACCAATGAGAGGAATGATGCCAAGTACTGTAAGATGATGCAGTTGTATGATACCGAGATGCCTCCACAGAGCCTGATCACTGATATTGCTCGAGGGTTGAGGAAAGCAATGAAGCTCAACCTTTTCAACTTTGATGTGATCCGGGATGTGAGGATTGGGAACAGGTATCTTGTAATTGACATCAACTATTTCCCTGGGTATGCCAAAATGCCATGTTATGAAACTGTTTTGACTGATTTCTTCTGGGATGTGGTGAACAAGAAGGAAATGGTAATGTTGAAGAGTAGGGGCGAAGATGGGCTCGTGCATACTTGTGATCAAGAAGTTCTAAAAGTTGTAAACAGTTGTTGCTGTAGCGACGGGGAAGACAAGGAGACACCCATTAAGGTTTAGAAAAAGTGTGGATCAAAAGCATGTCAACAGTGTCTGTGGATCGTTTTGTCCGTTGGTTGGTGGATTGCTTTGAGACAACTCTTGTGCCAAATTTCGGACCCTAGTTGCACATTTTCTTTTAGATAACAGCTGGTACAGTGGTGAAATAAGTAGGTACTTGGTTTTAGTTTTAGCCTCTCGACAGCTTCATGTGGTGTTCAGGGTTGAATCGTGTATATTATATTCCATCGCCGTTGCTCTGGAGATAGGTACTTCTCAAATACTCTTTTAAGTTTTAGGAAAGTTAAGTTGTACTTTGAGCCTTACATGTTCATTTGCTTAGACGATGTTCTAGTTTTATTTTAGGTTTTGCCTTAAGCAACTTGACTGAATGAAAATTTCCATTTCAAGTATCCCATTGTTCCATTTAATTTCCGTGCAATTTCTTGGAATGTTCTTTTGTGTGCTTGAGCTAGAAATGACTTTCAAATGGAACTCAAAAGTAAATGATTAGTTGATACTGTGTATACATATTACATATATACTACAGCTTGCCATCTGGACAAATTAATTAGGCTTCCTTACTATCCAAAAACAGAGAAAAAGGGGAATGTGATATTTAAGCAGAAAAAGTAACTTTGAAGCTTTTGTGCATGTTAACTTTGCTGTGAGAAGAACTTAGAACTAAAACTTCTTCTGTTACCATCTGTTAGCTCATGGCTCTGCCTTTGCTATTGGTTAACTAGTTTTGTTACTTCTTTAGGACTGAAGCTTCTAGTAAGTTTGCCTAATGTTGCTTTAGCATGGGCACATTGTCATTAGAGTCATAGTTGTTTGATTCTTTGAAGTTTTGATGATTCACATATCAGTTCAAAGTTTGGGGAACTGGTTTGAAGATTCCAGTTAGAAGTGGATAGATATAAATTGCATGCAAACTAATAGCTTTAGATATATGCTAAAGGAAAACAAATGTTGGAGTACTTGTGTGTTTTTCTGCAAACTCTCTAGAAAGATTTGGAAACCAGAATGTAGGAATGTTTGACTAATGTGGTAAGAAGTAACATTGATTGGATGGGTTATCTTCTTTTGCATATTTCTATACATGGGGAAGGTTATTCAAATAATCACATGGACATGGAAAGTTTTTCTTTCTTTTCAGAAACAGGGTTTTGGTTTGAGGGTTTTCAAGTTAAAATGGAATATCCTTGAAAATTTATTGTAAGTATCTCCAATGTCCTGTCCTCATTTAATTTGTAGTAGATAATATCTTATGTAATTGTGCAAGAAAGGTATGTTGGCTTTGGTAAACAGTTCATACCTGTGATTATACTAGTTAGTTACCCATGTAGAAAAGGCAGGTCATTTTAGCATGGAAACAATGAGAATGGTTCTTGTTCTAGGTGGTTTTTAATTAACATTTAGTATGCCTACTACTTGGTGTCAGCTTTAAACACATACAGAATGAAAATTGCAATTCCACTATATTTGGTTTTGACCATAACTTTCTTTGCTTTCTCTGTTGAATTCCTGCGTCATGTATTTGATGACATCCGTCACTGTAATCCTAGTTTTCTTCCAAATAGTACTCCTTAAGATTAATCAAGTGGTTGTCACAAATATTATTTTCCTGTTTTTTCTATACTATGAGTATAGTTGTTGTTACATAAAATTCAAGTTTAGTTTCTTTGAAATCTCCAGATATTGTGGTTGTGATCTTGTTTTGTTTCCAGATCATCTTCTTTTACTAGTTATTGTCTATGATATATTGGTAGGTTCTCACCAACAAGTCCTTTAATAAACCAAATGCTCCCACCCACCAACATGAGTTTTTTTGGGGTCTAATTAGCTTGGCTAGGCATAGATAGGTACTATATTTAAGAAGCAAATAAATTATGCATAAAAGAGCCAATGTTACTGATGTAAGGATGTAGCAGATGACATTTTTTTTATCAGCGATAAGAAAGATTTTTAGAAAACAGATAGAAAATGAACAAGAAAATAGAAAAAAGAGAGGAATGAGGAATCAGACAACAAGGTGGAGGACTCAATGGTTGAGGTCCGCCCTGTTTTGGATTTCCATTTCTTCGATGAGATTGATCATTTTAGAATTGAGAATATTGCAATAGATTTCCATTGACTTGTAGATTTCCCAAGTACGAATAGCGCTTTCCCGAGTATTTGTGAAGTCTTTGAAGCTTAAATGCGCAACAGTAGGAATCGATTTCTCAATTTAGTGAGGAGTTTCTTTGGTAGAAGAGAAGTCTGTTAGCCCCTGAGAAGATCTTGAGAGATTTCTCATGAAGTGTGGATCGTGAAATCTGATGACGACAATACACAAAAGGTTCTGGAGAATTTCACATTTTGCGTCTCCGCAATTGAATTGAATTTTTCTCATCCTTAAGTTGGATATTTTTGAACATGATCACCAAAGGAATGTCGAGATCATCACTTGCTAATTCATATCTACGAAGAACACCGTCTACTTGAGAAACATCATCAACCTTCACCAGAATTGATATTTAACATTTTTACCTCTGCTCTGCCTAAATTCTTGATAAGTTTTAGTCAAATTTTTACCCTGACTGACCACAAATCCATAAAACTCCATTTTTATGACCCTTTTTTGGATGGAGACTGACATAAAGATTAGAATTAGCAATATGATATGATATTTATTATGCCGACACAAATAAGCTTACATGAATAGATGTTATCAGGAAATTATAATGTGGAGTTAATAGAAGGGTTTGGTTTGGGATTTTGCAAGTTGGGGCAGTCAATGACTTGAATCAAACGACAATCATCTTACCTAATAGATGACAATGTAACAAATCATCAGACTTTTAGCTACTTAACATATAGAACCTTCCAATGAACTTATTATACTTAACTGTCAATTATCAAACACTTTATTTGTTTTTTTTTTCTGGTTCATCATTTGATGGTACACTTCAAGACTAAGACCAAGACCCATGCAGGGAGAGGGGAATATATTAAGCACCTCCCCCAATAAGCTCACTTTGACTGTCATTTTTGTGGAACTGTCAAAACCTTATCTATCAGATGGCTGCAACACAGACCAATTGTCTTGGTTATCAGAATATTTGTGGGTCTTTCTTCTTTTTTTATTTGCATGTTGCAATCATCAACTGCTCCATTATCATTTCTATGTTGTTTTAGAGTTTCTAACGGAGTTCCAGTCTTTGCAAATTCAGATTAATTCCCTTGTAATGACGTTTCTGTGTACATAATAGAAAATAACACCAGATCGTTGACATTTGAAGAGCTAAGCAAATGTTTATTTCTTGTAGTATAGAGCATGAAACTAAATGTATAAACAGAAATATCAACAAAAGATGGATCTGGAGATATCTTTGTAGAAATATACAAGTACTTCATTGTGAAAACTATACTTAATTAAATAAAATGAGAAGAGAAAAAAATCATGAATGAAGTGAATCCTGTGTGGAGCTTTATAGGCTGTTACTAGGCCAGAATGTCACTCCAGAAGCTGTTTTCGTCGTCTATGAACTTGTCCCACTCATCGAAAATGGTAGATTTTGGTGATTGCGTGTAGAACTGAACTGGGCTGGTCTTGGTTTGAACTTGGTTCTTGATTTTTGACGTCTCAGGTGAGGCTGAAACCAGAGGAGGCAAATGGGTTTCACAAGAAGTGCTCAACCCATTACCCATACTTTCTTCAGAGTTCAGTAGGTCTTCAAAACACCCCCATGGACTTTCTGAAATCTGATTTTCTTGACCTTGATCAAGTTGATGGGTCAAATGACCAGATGGGTATGCAAAATCTTGAGCTCCAAGTTTGGCCTCAAAAGGGTTTGGGTTTTGGGTGCCTAAGAATTGATCCATGTTGGTGGGAGCATTTGGATTCAATAGTTGCATCAGGTTCTGCACAATTTGGAGCTTGGCTAGCTGAGCAGCTTGTGACTGAATCCTGAGAGCATTAATGTCCAAATTTGGAGCCACCAGATTGCCAAACTGGGATGCAAGAAGCAGCTGAGAGAGGTTCATGATCTGAGTGTAATCAGTCCTTGGCTTGTGAGTTGTTGGGTCAATACCCATTTGGAGCATCTTCTTCCTCATGTGGGTGTTCCAAAAGTTCTTTATCTCATTATCAGTCCTACCAGGAAGATGTGCTGCAATCCTCGACCACCTGAAATAAAAAACAAACACAAACTTCCCTTAGTATCTGCAAAAACAACATTAACATGCTTGTACCCGTGATGTTTGTTAAAGAGACATACTTGTTTCCAAGAACTGAGTGAAGGTTAGTGATGATCCTCTCCTCGTCTTCGGTAAAGTTGCCTCTTTTAATATCAGGCCTGAGGTAATTAGTCCACCTGAGCCTGCAGCTCTTGCCACACCTGTTGAGTCCTGCAAGCTTTGGGAGAGCCCTCCAGCTCCCATGGCCCTTCTTGTTTATGTAATCAACCAGAATCTGGTCCTCCTCTGCAGTCCATGGACCCTTCTTCACATCACCTGAAGGAGACCTCATTTTTCTTCTTCTTCACAATATCAGTATCAATAAACCAATAGACCAGGTATGAGATTAAGTTATGATTTGTTTTTGTTTTGCAGAATGTTGAAGGCAAGTTATGGGGTTTTATAGCTGCGTGGGACAAGAAACAATTCAAATGGTGAGATCATTATGGCATTATTATAATCTAATGTTTAGCTTCCATGAACAAGGAAAGATTGAGAAGCTAATGACTTGTTGGCTGACACAAAATCTAGGATTAGGTATTCTATGTATGTGTCTGAGAAAGGAAGGGTACACCTGGTGGAAATTTCCTTTACAAACATCACATGTGGATTAAACAAAGCCTCCCCTTCTGACATTGACTCGAATTCGTTGGTCGACAAGATGTAGATTCAATCACCAATTGGTATGTATTTCGAGACCTCCAACTATGAATTGAGGTTTTGGTGGATTGAGTTTGAACATTCTATCAGATCTTTGTTGGCTGTGGTCTTACACCCACAAGCCAAATGTTTATCGATTGTTTCACGTGTAGAGTCCTGCATCGAACTTAATAATTGATAAGCATCTTGAGACCTCCTCGGACTGCATTATGTATTAATGCTTGTCATATAAGGTACTTCAAATCTAGCTATTGTCTGCTAAATTTGACTGCATAATTTGCTGATGTTTCCTAATTGTCTTTGAATGTTTATGAGGCAAAATCATCATCATAACCACAATTTAGAAGTTTTTATTTATCACAAATCAAGTTATGAGGATTCTTTCTTGTGATGCTCTTGTGGGCTCAGCACAAAGCTCATCAATATTGTCACTTTCTCTGCAACATTACATGGATGATCCGAAACTATGGTACTGCCATTATTAAAACTTAAATGTCTGAATAAATATTATGAGATCTCTAACTGCTCTTTGTTGTGTTGCCATAGCTTGGTTGATCACCTTTTCACCAAATCATTTTAAGCCTCCTCTTTTGGCCTCTATGTTGTTTTTCATCCAAATTCAAACTATTTCATAATGCATGTATGTATTAAATCCTCCACCTCTGTGCAATGTCAACTCTATTTCCTTTGACCAAGGCTTGGCATATACCCTTTCGGGTTTATTGGTCGCTGGATCGACTACCAGAGTGTGATTAGACAGAGCAGACTCTACATATCCATTTATTCACACGAATCGGACCACACGCTAGTTGAGTATTTTGAGCCAAAGGACATTTCTCCATTCAACGAAGAGGTTGTGTTGAGCGTCTGAGAGACATTCTAACATATATCCTTAAAAGATTCATGTTCCGTTGTCATTCTCTCATACGATAACAACAATTACAATCAAAAAAACATTTACCTATTTGATGAAAATGATGGTCTTTGACTTTGTTATAGAAGGATCTCAGTTGGTTTTGACCCTTGTTGTATATTTTATGACAACCTCATTCTGGACACATCAACAGGGTAGTGACATCATTGGATCTGGTGGAGGGATTTTTCAACCCTTCTTACCTCATTAAACATATTTCACAAGTTTCTTGCTTGGAAACTTTGGAATACCAAAACAGTTCAAGGAATAAAAAAGACCAGATACAATGTAAAATCTCCAGAAAAATAACATTTACAAAGCTGTTCCTTGGTAGAGTTTACTTCTCAAGCTTGGTTTCCAATATTCTATGTTTCTTGGTTTCGACAAGAACTAGGAGACAGTTAAAATCTGCTTTCCCACCACAGAACAGAACTTCCCAGAATCTGTGCTCTGACACATAACAAACTTTCCTCCTTATCTGAAACATATCAATGTGAAAGCGTAGAAATAAACAAATGTTGCTGCATTCTATGATTCGACTCTTGTCTTAATAACGGTCTGATCAAACTGTCTTTTGCAGCTCAACCCCCAAATACAGTTAGAAACTCATGATTATTCTGCACCTGCTCTCTGAATTTGCAGCACATGATGAACTAGTTTTGAGATCATTTTTACTTTTTACTTCATTTCAAAAGGGTTGCTTCCAAAAACACTCATATTGATAGATAGCTATGGCTGCACCAACCATATTTACCTAAACCAGACTATATGTATTGTTAATAACAAAACTTTACTAGAAGACATTGCTATCAAATGATGTGTTTGTAAGTCCAAGTCTGTGACATTAATGGTGAAAACAAGAGTCCTATGAAGTTGCTCAAACAGAGGTCAAATGAAAATTACATCAATTTCTACAATGTGTACAACAACCTTTGACAGGCATGATTATTGTCTCAACACAAATAATCACTTGAATGCGGATCTTATGAATAAATACTTTCCAAGCGAAAAAAGGGTCTAAGAATCGTGCAAAGCTATTGATTTGTGTTTAGTAATCTTGCTAGTGCCTCTGTTGCTGCTGCTGCTGCTGCTGAATGTTGATGAGTTTATAGTAAGCTCCATTCTTGTTCTCCACTAGACTATCATGAGTCCCTTGCTCTATGATCTTACCGTCTTGCAGAACCGATATTTTGTCAGCATTCTTGATGGTTGAGAGCCTATGCGCCACGATGATTGATGTCCGATTCTGCATCAATCTGTCCAGTGCTTGCTGCACAACGCGCTCAGATTCAACATCGAGAGCGCTTGTGGCTTCGTCTAGTAACAGGATTTCTGGGTTCTTGAGGACAGCTCTTGCAATGGCTATTCTTTGTCTCTGGCCTCCGGACAGTTGCACTCCTCTTTCGCCTACTTTAGTCGAGTAGCCCTCCGGAAGTGAGCTGATGAAGCTGTGAGCGTTGGAGATCTTAGCTGCTTCCATCACCTCGGATTCGGATGCTCCTTCTCTTCCGTATAGGATGTTTTCATAGATTGATGTCCCAAAAAGTGCTGGTTCTTGCTGCACTAGCCCAATATGCTTCCTCAAAGATTTGAGCTTCAGTTTCTTAATGTCTTTGCCTGTTAAAAACATCCATTGTCAATGTTGAAAGTCCAATCTACCTACAATCTCGAACTAAAAGGCGTAAATTTGCTTATAAGCTAGTGAACGTATCTACATCTTTTAGATACGATACATTAAATGAACACTTCCTTTCCTATGTCTGAATTTGACCGCCCTTTGAAAAAATATTTAACCTCAACAACTCATTGTTTTAAGTTTCTGGATAGCTTACAACTAAGCAGGTTTCCAAGAGAGCTTGAGTTTAATTCGATTAGGCCGAAGTCATGATTAATAAGTTTGCCGGTGAATTGAATAGCACAAACTAAAAATTATGAATTAAATAGCTTAAACTAAAAATTAAACAGCAGATCAAATCATAATTTATATTATGTGATTAAACCGATTTATGGTTCAACCTGAATTTACTTGTGAACCATATATTCACATCTTTTACCAGCAAATTGTCTAAAAAGTTTTTGGACAGTTTACAACTGAGCATTTTCTAGGCGAACTTGAGTTTAATTCTACTCTCTTGAAGTCGGGATTAAAAAGTATTTTTCGTGGGTCAAACTAAAAATCAAACTGATCACACATCTTTTGATCACAATAGATTCACACATCTTTTGATCACAAACCTGTCCTAAAACTATATTAACATAAAATCCTTGTAGGAGAGAGACTCACCATCAATCATAACCTTTCCGGCTGATGGATCATAGAACCTGAGAATGAGAGAAAGGACAGAGCTTTTGCCAGAGCCACTTTGTCCCACAAGTGCCATGCTCTTCCCTGACCGAACCTTGAGATCAAAGTCCTTAAAAATGACTACATCAGGCCTCGAAGGGTAGCTGAAATGGACCCCTCTGAGCTCAATTGTGCCATCAACCATTGTCAGTTCTTCTCCAACATCTCCTACAATTTCCGTCTTTCTGTCCAACATCTCAAACACTGATGCCACCATTTGGTTCCCTTTCAGAAGGTCCGGAGCCATAGCTAACGTCTCCCCCATTGCTAAAGCTGTCACAATCAGAACCATGAATGACTTCATCACTGACTTGAAGCTTGCTAGTTCCTTCCCCATCAGGACTGATCCATACCTTCAACAATCTCACCAAAAACAAGTCAATACCCATGATTCTGATAAAATAAAACTTCCCATTAGCATATCTCTTTCGAAAAAAGTACTAACCATAAGGCGAGGCCATAGGATGAGAAGATGAAGAACTGAGAGACCCCATAAAATATGCCAGCGATTTGTCCTCGAGTAAACGAGCGCTTGGAAGGCTCTACGAGCTCGCGAGCATAAAGATCAAGCACTTTCTCTTCTGCACAAAACGCTGCGATTGTGCGGATGTTACTCACAGCCTCACCAGCCATCATGTTTGCTTTTAAATACGCTTTGCTCAAGTTCCCCCCATATCCTTGCATAAAAAGTTTCTGAAAAACACACAACAATAAGCAACAACTTAGATCACATTGCAACTACAATGAATAGGAGCCGAGCCGAACCTCACTGATATGGCCACTGATGATCAAAGGGTATGTAGCCAAAACAACAAGCGTGATCCTCCAGTTCAAGATGAACGCAATTATGAATGATGTCACCACTAATCCCACGTTCTGTAGAAGGATCGTCGCTCGATCTACAACCACCGTCCTCAGCAATGTTGCATCGCTCTCCAAGCGCGAAGCCAGCATAGAACTCGTGTTGTTCGTATCATCAAACCAAGCAATCTCATTCCTCAGAATAGCTGCAACGCAATGCAAAAAAACACAAGTATAAGCACAAAAACTCAACACACACACACAACTGAAGTTGAAGGTTATTTGATGATGAAACTCACCAGAAAACATCTTCTCCCTTACGCGGAGAGTGAGCCTGGCTCCCATGATCCCAAAACAAGTGTGGGCGAGGCCATTGACAAACACGGCCACCACAGAAGCAGCAGCAAAGAGCAGAGCAATCTTCTTGACCTCGCGCTGCGTTGTGTCCCAATCCATGTAATACGAAACAAGAGCTTGAGAGACACCGAGCGCGAAAAGAGGCATCATGGCTCCAGCACAGAACGCGCCCAGCGTGCCAAAAACTCCATACATCCAGTCAGGACCAACCATAGAGTACATTCTCCTCGCAGAAACACGCGTGGGCTTCATCTCCACCGCCTCACCTCCATAACGGCTCACTGATTCCTTCTCTGACCGGAAACTCGCTCCAAAGCTCGTTGTTGTCCGGGACAGTTCTCTTGAAAACTTATTACTTGACGAATTCAAAATAAAAAAAAGAGAGGGTAAGATAAAATGTGGAATCCAAAAAGAGTTAGAGTAAACTGTAAACGTACCTTAAAGGCCTTCCCATGGAAGGATAGCGCTGCAGAGACGCGGCCTCTTGGAGGTGAACGAGAGACGTGTAGGCGCTGTAAGGGTTTGAGATGAGCTCGTCGTGGCTCCCCGTTTCCACAATCTTTCCTTCTTGGACAACAGCTATGATGTCAGCATTTCTGATGGTGGAGAGGCGATGCGCCACGACTACAGTCGTCCTCCCCACCATCACGCGATCGAGCGCCTCCTGCACACTCTTCTCTGACTCTGCATCGAGCGCACTCGTTGCTTCATCCAGCAACAGAATCGACGGGTTCTTCACTATTGCTCGAGATATAGCTATTCTCTGCTTCTGTCCCCCCGATAATTGTATCCCTCTCTCCCCAACCTGATAACAAATGTGATATTATATTGTTGGCGAAGTGACAGAGACCTGATAGTGAAAATAAATGAGTAATGGTACCTGAGTCTCGAATCGTTGGGGGAGGTTGTTAATGAAGGAGATGGCCTCGGAGAGCTTGGCAGCGCGAGTAAGGTCCTCGAGGGTGGCGTCGTCTTTGCCATAGAGTATGTTCTCTCTGATGGTGGTGGCAAAAAGGGCGGGTTCTTGATTCACCAGCCCGATCTGCTGCCTCATCCATTTGAGGTCGAGCGTCTTGATGTCATGTCCATCGAGAAGAATCTCCCCTGCATTGGGCTCGTAGAATCGCTCTATCAGAGATACCACGGTGCTCTTCCCAGACCCGCTTCCTCCCACGAGCGCCACGATCTTCCCCGGGGGAATGGTGAGGTTAAGGCTGTCGAAGATGGGCACGTCAGGGCGAGACGGGTAGCTGAAACAGACATTCTTGAACTGGATGCTCCCTTCCACCATGTTCAGCTTCCGCCCGCTCACCGAGCTCACTGTGTTCCTCTCTATCATCTCGAATATCGGATATGCTGCTGCTTTTGCTCGAACAAACGCTGATATGTCTGGCGCTGACTGTCCCAGTGACCTGCAACAGAGACAATTAGTGATCCTAGAAATCGGATTTGATTTGAACATGATTTTATCAACTTACAGGCCCGCGATGACGACGTTGAGCATCGTGGTGAAGGAGTCAGCGCCATTGGCGATGTTCTTGTGCACGACGATGCTGGTGTACCATACGAGCAACGACCAGGAGAGGAAGAGTGTGCAGTGCAACGAGCCGAGGCCGAGCCCCTTGGCGAGCCCTGCTTTCTTCCCGTACTGGAACGTGTTGAGGAGAGCCTCTCTGTATGACCTCACCGCCTTTTCCTCCCCCGCAAACGCCTGCACTGTCCTCACATTCCCAATCACCTCTTCAGCAATCTCTCCGGCCTTCACGTAGGACTTGCGGACGCGGGCGATGAGGCCTGTAGCTACAAAGGCGTAGACGCCCCCCGCGAGAGCTATCAAGGGGACGATGGAAAGTGTCACCAGACTTATCTGCCATACCCTCACAAATCCTATGATGAATCCAACCAGAAATCGGCTTATGTAGTGCAGGAAATTCCCCACCTGCTCACCAATTCATAATCACCAATTCATAATCTTGATTACAAGAGATCAAGATTGCACATAATTAACATACCTTCTCGGAGAGTGCATCTTGAACTACAATGATGTCACTGGTGATAGCGGCAATGACCTCTCCGGTTGAAGCTTCTGTGTCGAAAAGACTGATGTCCTGACTCAGCATAGCCCTCAGATAAGCCATCCTCATCTTCGCCGCCTGCCTCTCCCCAGTATGCATCCAGCAACCCACCTCTACATACACACACAAGCATGTTCATATATATGTTGTACCACTTGAATTTTCAGTTAACAACATTAACAATCCAAATGAGTACCTGTCCATGATGAAAATAGTATAGCCACACTTAGATACACAAAATCCAATGAGTACTGCAAGGAATTAGTAACTACCATCAGTAGCAAATGATGAATTAAGCAATTAGAGACTATAATCTATACATGGTTCTGAAATGGGGAGAGCAAAATGAAGTACCTTGGCCACTTTGTGGGAGGCCTCAGCAGGGAAGAGATAGGCAAGGCCAATAATGTTGATGAGCTTGCCAAAAAATATAAAGAATACAGGAACAGAAGCACCATGGATGCAGGCTCCAATGGAGCCTATGGCCATCAACACATAGTCATAAAAATCAGCAAATGAAAATAGCTTCAGAAATGGGACTGTCTTTGGCTTCATCTTCTTCTTGTTGGCTGTGTTTGTGGCTTCCATGTCCTTTTGGCTGCCATTGATGGAGAATGGAACTGGAGGGTCTTGCTCTTTCATTTTCTTGCCCAATCAAAATTGTGCTACTGAGAGAGTTTGGGAATGTGAAGAGAAGAGTGAGTATGGAAGATGAGATATATTAAAGAGGGAGAGAGGAGTTAGATGGGATTGTATTTATTGCTATATCTGTATATGAAAGGTTTGAACTTTTATTTAGTACCATTAGTAACTAGTTGTAGTTTTGAAGCACTAGTTGGTGATGGCTGACTAGGATGGTAACGGATTCGAACTCGACTCAAACTTGATATTTACGATAAATTAGAATTGAGTCGGTACTAATTTTTTTATTAAGAAGAGCAATTTTAAATTGGGATTAAGAGAGTATTCTCAAATCAACACAACTTTTTCGTAAAATAAATTAGAATTTGAACACATAAAAAGAACAATACAACTCATACTCACATGTTACAGTCCCTTTCCATTATTAATGTATACAAGAACCATAGCATTAGCAGCACCATAATATTTTGTTGCACAAATTATGGTGAGAGTTACATACCAATATTAATAAATAAAAAATTGAACCATATCAAACTAATGATTCCAAATATAATATAAATGTTATAGATCAAGATAACCAGTCTTAATCATGAATTAAACATGGTTGACTATATTGTATTGTTATTGTATATATTATACGGTGTGATATGAGGGACAGTTGACAGTTGTAACTGTTTCTTTCTTTCTTAATGATGATGTTTTTTGGTATATTAAGTTTCTTTGTCACCTCTCTTCTTTTTTTCCCTCTTAATTACAGACTTTGGAGGAGTTCATGAGATAGTGGTGACTGTCTGTCAAGAAATTAAATTGCATTGAGGTTGAGAGGGTGTGATGGGTGGATCTGCCTCTTACTTTTCTCTTTTTTCAAATGACTTCAGCTACCCTTATTAATTATTACTATTGCTCAATCGTATTAAATTTCAAATTAAATTATGGTCTCGCATGTATTGACTTGGTTAACTTTTTTGATACATAAGCTCTCATGATCAGAAAATAAGTTTTTAGAGGGGTTTGGAGCACGAGGAGTAGAGGTAGAGATAAAAGTTAAGATATATTTATATTTAGGGATTATTTCGGATCATCATACTTAAGTTTGATATTCTTACACATTATTACACCCAAGTTTAAAAATGACTCTGCGATCCCCACAAGTTCAAAAATTTTGCATCGTCCATTATTTCGTCAGCGTATCTTTCGTTACCTTTCTAATTTTTAAGGGAATGTCATTTCTCTCTCCTTCCAATAATATCAGCTACAATCATTACAGGGTTTTCGCCATAAAGAATGCGTGCAAGGTACACAACGAAAGGAAAAAATGAACGAAGCCTAATTGTAGAGGTTGCATACGCGCGCAACCCTTATCGCGCAGCTGATAAGTCGCGACCATTAAACTTCAGGCTACATACATGTACGCAACCACTAACGTGGGTTACACACAAGTCCTAGTACGCATCATTATGGGTTGCTCCTGAACATTATGCAACCCTTATTAGGCGTTGCGTTCACATGTACGGAGCTTATAAGGGCTATATACAAAACATATGTACGCAACCTTTGATTGGCTGTGCACACGTCTAAACAAAAATAAATAGGGTTGCATACCAAACGTGAACGTTGCCCATTAGAAGCTACACACTTAACTTATGAACGTAATTGATTAAGGGTTGTGTTCATGAGTTTAAGTGCGTAGCCCTTCTTTTGGTTTTGATATAAAATAATATATTATAATTATAATTTAATATATTATTTATAATATGTTTTTATGATTATATAATTATAAATATTATATTAAATAACAATGTTTAAAAGTTTATACAATACATAAATTATTCAGAATCTGAAGAGAGAGCGGTGGATGCCTTATAACGTTCTTTGGATCGACGAAGTGGGCACACATTTGATCTTTGCTCGCACGCTTCTTCTGCCTCATCTCTCTTCTCTTCAGTGCTCGAAGGGCATGCGCTTCTTGTGCGTGCCTTTGTTGAAGATCTTTGAGGGCATGCTCATCATCCTCGCGTTGCAGTCTTATGGCCCGCTCTTGCTCCAACTCTACTTCCACCTGTGCCAAATCTCTTGCAAGCAGCGAGCTACCCACACCAGGCTGTCTAACAGTCGGTTGCCTCCGGTTGGATCGACCTAAACCCTAAACGTAAGTGTCGCGATGCTTGGCGCCTAAAGGTTTGTCGCTTCCTCTGATTTTTTAAACATCTCGACCTAATCGTCGGTATCCATCTTCTCGGTACAGCCGGAGTTTGCATCACACACCCATCATACAAGTCTTTTAAAATATCATGCAAAGAAATTGACTATATTAGTATTATAAATGGATTGAAACACACATGAATGGAAAATATTTTTAAAAGAAAATAAATGTATGGATTTTTACAAGTTTTTCCCGTTTCACATGATCATTGTAATATGAGTAACACTAGAGGGCGTTCTTACGAGTCACTGCCGAGACAGAGAAGACGTTCGACCTCCTCTGATGGTAGTCAGGCAGAGATTGCGGAGCTCCGGAATGAACTCACGGAACTTCGCGCTGAACGTCAGGCTGAACGTGAGCAAGCCGCCGCCGAAAAAAAGCAAGCCGCCGCCGAAAAACAGCATGCCGAGCAGATGTTCCAGTACTTCCAACAACAGCTGCTGTTACTCAACCCTAATCTCGCCCCTCCACCTCCACCTCCGAATAGTTCTAGAGATCCTGGAGGCCCGTCCTTGTAGATTTTTTGTAATTTAAATATGTTATTCAACAATTTAAATATTTTTTGTAATTTATATTTATTCAATAATTTTATTTTCAATTTCAATATTCATTTCTAAATAAAAAAAATAATAAATATAAAATTTATTTTATATTTATTATTTAAAATTTTTTTTTTTTAAATTATTCTGCATCATTTGTAACGGCGCACGAGTGGTGTGCGCCGTTACAACTTTGTAACGGCGCATAGTGTGTGTGCGCCGTTACAATTATTGACGGCGCACGCCGTCTGTGCGCCGTCAACACCTGTAACGGCGCACACTCACAGTGCGGTGTTACAAATTTGTAACGGCGCCCTCCGTAAGTGCGCCGTTACAAACGGTGACGGCAGCGTTTGTAACGGCGCACTAACGGTGTGCGCCGTCAACGTTAGTAACGGCGCACGTGTTTTGTGCGCCGTTACAACCTGTAACGGCGACACGGTAACGGCGCACGCTAACGGCGCCGTTACAGACGTTTTTGTGCGCCATTACAGTTTGTAACGGCGCACAAATCCTCTGTAACGGCGCTGTTAGCATGCGCCGTTACAAATAAAAAAACTGATAGTGTAGGCACCTATGGTTGGCATCTCTCTGTGCCACTACTAAATTCACCAAAGACTGCGAGAATGGTATTGAGCCCATATTATAATCGGCCCCAACTCTCGGTGCTTTGCCATGATTCGATTTTGTCTCTGTTGTACGAAAGAAATAATTATTCTTAAAAAATGATAGAAAAAAAAGTTGAAAATACGACATTTAAACTAGTATATACTTGAACATCATTGCATTCCAGTATTCCACTAGGCACTTCTATTTCTTCTTCTTGTCTTTGAGTTGATGGGGAATACTACTGAGGGAATAAAGTTCACTACACTTTTTTATTAACAAAATATAGACCGCTCTATATTGTAGAAGTGTCACAGTACATGCTACATTTTGCAGCAATTTAGGGGAAAATCTGGGGGATCATTAATGTGGAATTTTATACGAGTTACATATGTCCCTCATTGGATCTTGGTACCTATAAACATTGTGTAAGGTTACCAAACAATTCCTATGTCTATAAACACTTTGTAAGGTTACATACTTAGTTTAGTGGTAAAAGTTTTGTTCTTTCTCTATCCTCAAGGTCATGGGTTTAACTCTTTCTATTTTAATAGTGTGGTAGTGGAAGAAGAATTGTTACTTTTTCTCCCACACTTGACATTATTTGATTTGATTTTTTAATTGATGGTTAAATTAAAATTGTTCATATAATTTGTATTTTATTTATATTGGTGATTATAATTGTTTTTTAAGGTTTGATGATTATAATTTTTTGTTATTTTATTAACTCAAATTTATGATTTTATTATTATAATTTACTAATTATAGAAAATATTTGAATAGTTTAAGCAAATTTATGTTGAGCTCATGACATCAGGTACAAATATTTTTGTCAATACGTGACATGAACTTTGTGAAAAGTATGACATAATGAGTAAATGAAAATACACACCCATAAAATAGTAACTACAACCCGTCACCACGTTAGATCTAGTATCAAAAGAGAGGTATATGAATAATCATGTACAAATAAATTTTCTGTTAGGTCTATATGTGAGTTCAAAGTCGTATATTGGAAGATTACAAAGTATAAGGATGGTTTATATAACATTAGATCATGAACCCAATAAGCTAGTCTTTTGGGTCAAATGTGGGCTTTAATGTATATATGAGATTTTCTTGGGTGCTTCTTCTAGGTAAAGACTAGATCTCCCCAACAATGGTATTAGATCATGGTTCAGTAGACTCTCTCCTAGTTTAGTGGGTCGGATACTTTTATGGCTGGTAAGTTTAGGACCATGATCGACTCCTAATGATGCCTAGATAGGATGAAAAAGACCTTTGTATGATTGAGTAAACCAACTTAAAATTTGCGAGTTTAGGGGGAGTCAGCCCAATGTGATGGGAGTCAATGTGGAGGGGAGATTTTTAGGTTCGCATGTAAGTTCAAAGTCTTACGTCAAAAAATTATAAGGTATAATGATGGTTTATATACACATTGGACCATAGAAATGAGAAGCTAGTCTTTTAGGTTAAATGTTGGCTCTAATATGTTAGGATTTCAAATTATTAGGTCCACGTGTGAATTTAAAGTTCCACATATGAAGGGTATTAAATATAAAGAGTGTTTATATACATGTTGGACCCTAAACCTAATACACTAGTCTTTTGGGTCAACGATAAGCTCTAATGTGTACGTGGGCTTCCTTGGGTGCTCCTCCAAGGTAAGGTTTAGATCTCCCCAACAGTGGTATAAGAGCATGGTTCAGTAGACTTTTTTCCTGTTTAAGTGGGTCGGGTACTCCTGTAGCTGGTAAGACTAGGACAATGATCTTCTTTTGTCATGATGAGGCACAGATAGGATGAAGTCTAATATTTTGGGTCAAATGTGGAATCTGATGTGTACGTGAACTTTTTTTGGGTATTCTCCTTAGACCTGGTTCTCCTCAATATTTTCTTCGTTTAAAATTTGTTATAGTATAAATGTTGCCCTCATCCCCTCCGCCAATTTAAATATTTCTAGATCCGACACTACAATCTTCCCTATAAAATACTATAAAATTGTTAGGGTTATTATTGACATATTCTCTTATCATCGATAACAAGTGATGAAGCAACTTGTTGGTATACGCTAGTTGCAATACATTTCTGATGGGGGCGAGTATTTGATGATTTTATGGGTCGGTCAGAGACAAATAACGGCAAGATAAACCCAAGAAATCGAATAAAATAAGTTCAAGCAAGCATCTCAACTCCAAGTAGTCATAACCTTTGCATATGGGCTCAGAATCATGCCCGTAAGAGGCCCAGACGAAGCTACTTCAAATATGATGAGTTTGGGACCGTGAAAACAACTTTTAAGGGCCCAAGCAAGTCTTTAAAATTTAGTCCTTAATTAATTACGAATTTTATGTATATTTTAGTATTTTCTATTCTATTTAGGTTTTGGAGTTAATTAGGCTTTGGTGCTAATCTCCTTTTTGGACTAGGTTTGGATTATGTTATGATATTACTCTTTTTTGGATTAGGTTTTAAGCTATTTAGAATTTTTCATTTTTATTTCGGTTTAGGTTGAGCTAGTACTATATTAGGTGTCTTTTGGCATCATTGTAGAAACAACTTTTATTTTAATAAACCACTTTTCTTTCAAACTTTTGAGTTTGTGCTAAGTTTCTGGATTGAAATTTGCGTGGTGATTTTCAACCACGTTTATCCACGCGGACTCGCTGCGTCAGGTGGTATCAGAGCAGGTTAACTCTCTAATCTGATGGTGGCTAACAACAGTTTAGGAAGCACTCATTCTATTGTCGAAGATCAAAGTATGAAAGTCTTGAGAACCGATATACCGACTCGATGAGCGGCATTGAGACCTCTAAGACAGAATTTTGATTACAAGCTCTGACGTTCAGATTGGAGTCTAGATGACAATGTTAATCAAATTACTTCTTTGGGAGTAGATGCCAACAAAAATAGTGGTGACGATAGAGTACGACCAAGGGTGAGTGCTCGAGGCGAACTTGTTGACACACCTGTTATTATACAAAATAATTATTGACAACCAGTTTATGATTATGATATCGATGATGATGATGATGATATGGTGCTGAAAGAAAACAAACATGCAAAACGAGCTAGTTATTACAAAAATAAAGGTATGATTATCTCGTATCTTAATATAAATATCAGTGATGAAGAAATTATTTTATGGATTTCAAACGTTGAGAATTTCTTTAAGTACATGGATACTCCACAAGAAGAGAGAGTGAAACTAGTAGAAAGCAGATTGAGTGGAGGAGCATCTGATTGGTGGGATGATTTGCACCATATAAGGTATCAAGAAGGGAAATCTCCTATCCGAACTTGGGAGCAAATGAAAAAAATGTTAAAAGATGAATTTCTTCCACCAAATTATGAGCAAATCTTGTTACAACGACATCAACGATGTCACCACGCCAAAGAAACCATTCACAAGTATGCAGAAAAAATTATGGCACCAACAGAGAGGAGTGCCAATGAAGAAAAAGATGAAAGTGCTCAAATCAATGTATGTGCTGCCAAAGTTATGGACTCGATCAATTCCAAATATATAGGCGAGGGCATTGATGTTAAGGAAGGGAATACATGTGTGCATGAATATATACATATGGAAACTCATCGTGAGATCATGGTAGAAGATTTTAAAGGTTAAATAAACCATTATCATACCAACTTGTATCCTTTGATTCATGTAAGAGAATTGGGGATGACGGGAGGACAAAATATAAAGAAGGTGCAGATAAATATCGCAGGAATCGGGTTTTCGAAGTGTGGGATCAAGTCTTGATATTTTTGTGCAAGTTGAGCGATCCTAGTGGATCACATAAAGACAATTTTCTTACCAATCTCGTTCAAATCCCAAACCACCGCACTCGGAAACTCGAGGACGAGTTTTTTCAGGTGGAAGAGAATGATGAGGGGCGAGTAATTGATGATTTTATGGGACGGTCATAGACAAATAACGACAAGAATAAACCCAAGAAATCGAATAAAGAAGTCCAAGTAAGCATCTCAACTCCAAGTAGTCATAGCTTTTGCATATAGGCTCGGAATCATGCCCGTAAGAGGCCAAGACGAAGCTATTTCAAATATGATGAGTTTGGAACCGTGAAAAAAACTTCCAAGGGCCCAAACAAGTCTTTAAAATTTAGCCTTTAATTAATTACGAATTTTATGTGTACTTTAGTATTTTCTATTCTAATTAGGTTTTGGAGTTAATTAGACTTTGGTGCTAATCTCCTTTTTGGACTAGGTTTGGATAAGGTTTTGATATTAGTCTTCTTTTTGGATTAGGTTTTAGGCTATTTAGAATTTTTCATTTTTATTTAGGTTTAGGTTGAGCTAGTACTATATAAGGAGTCTTTTGGCATCATTGTAGAAACAACTTTTATTATAATATACCACTTTTCTTTCAAACTTTTGAGTTTGTGCTAAGTTTCTTGTGTGGTGATTTTCAACCACGTTTATCCACGCAGTCTCGCTGCGTCAATTTCATTCACTATCAATTTTCCCTTATAGTATCGGCGTACACAGTGCGTCGTTACTGTTAGTCACAACACATAATTCACGTTAATTCATATGTCGTTACTATGGCGTTGTTACTATCAGTAACATCATATTGTATTCGACTTTAGTACGGTAACATCACATATGCCGTTTTACGCGGTTACTATACTAACGTTGTATAACGACATGTGCTACGATACAAGACTAACGACGTATGAGCGTATAATGAGATAGTGTCGTACCCATAGGAAACAAAATGAATGATGATACTAATAGCATACACCTAAACATAGGCTATGAATATACTAACGACGTATGCGTGTACATACGCCGTTATTATATTGACAACCTATGTGGAAGTGTACGTCGTATACTAACGACGTATACTTGTATATCCACATTTACTAATTATTTGGCAGAAAAAAGACGTCATACACTACATATTCTACAAGGTTCTACAACTTTACACTATACATTCTATAAGATTCTTCAATTTTGCACATGGTCCATCATGTTCTATAACTTCGAACTACAGGTTATACATTTTTTTATCAGCAAGAAATAAATTTTATTAATAACGAGAAAGGAAACATAACAAGCTTGTAATAAGAGAATGCCGCTAAAAAGCGAACAAAAGAACCTCCACTCGCCTACCCAACAACCCCTCGCTATCTAGCACGATCTCGGCGTCTGAACACTCTCTTAGAGCGAAGAACTTTAGATCCAAAGTCTCGAGTGACCATGTCGTCTTCTGGGCGAGGGGTCACGACACCATCACTCTCTTCTTCCTAATCTTCTTCAACAACATCTCGAAATACCTCCAACTCTTTTTAGAGCAAAAATTGGGAAGCTCTACTGCCCCTAAATTTTTTCATAGGCTTCCTCACACGGGACTTATATCCTAGAGTCTTATGTGAACGTGAACTTGTCACATTCATACCCGAGGACCCAGGCTGCACCCCTCCTTATGGGGTTGATCAGATCTCCTCTGATTGCGAATCCTTAATCCTCAAGAGATCCGCCCTGATCAACGCAAGTGGTTTCATCATGGATGGGGCTTCCAAATCTTCCGCCTCCTGGTCTGGCGTAGGTGAAGAGCCCGATCCTCCCGACTGTCCTTCCTGGACTTTCTTAAGTGGGACAACAATCTCATAAATCTCGGTCTCCCCTCCTCATGAACAAGATTTTGCAGAATGGAGCTTGGAAAATCGATAGCAACTCCCCCGATCTCTACCATATCTCATACCCCCTAAATTGTAAGCACAATTTCTTTATTCCTATTATAGTATCTTGCTAAGTCTTTGAGCCAAAAAAGGATCTTTCGTCTCCTTAGGGCTTCCTGCCCCTACTGATCATGGTAGTGCCCTTGTACTTTTTCGTCCTCTTCCTGAGTGATAATTTCCAGTTCAGGTTTTCCCTTCCCTTGGCCCGGATGATCGAGTTCAGCTAGCTTATGTCTGTTGTGGTCTAAAAACTCATCTTTTGCCTTCTGAGAGACTTTCACCCTTTCCGGTCCAACCCCAACTAAAAATTAGCCGTGGAATCCACTTGATCACTCTCCTCCATTGTTTGAGAGTCAACAACCCTCTCAATAGACCTTGTCTCTTGCCAATAATATCTTGGGCACCATACAAGCCATCGAACTATATGGACCGTCCTCGAGCATCATCATGGATCAGAGAAAATTGGGGTGTGAACCTCTAAATTTTGGTATGATTTGGATATGGCGGTCTGGTCAGGTTCCGCCGATTTGGAAGAGACGGACATCCGGTTCAACTGTAGCAGACCCTACAGTCTGGATCACAAATGATGGAGCAGGACTGATTGTGTTGCTGCTGATTATCGGAGCTGGAGTTTTCCGGTCAGGGAGAATCCGCTTGAGGGCTTCTCAGCCCTAGATCGTACCACCAGTTCGACCAGGAGCGCCCTTGGCCACCGGCCCCACCGCCTGAGTCGAGTTGTGGGTGATCACACTCTTTTGCTGCAAATCACGAGGGCACTGCAGGTGGAGGAGACTTGCTTGACCTTAGATTCTCCCCATGCCTCTCCTATTGCCACTGCCGGCCTCCTCTAGTCTCTGACACGCCGGGTATCTAGATCGAAGCTCTCTTCCGACCTTACTCAATCTGCATCGTCGAGGATGACTACCTTGAAGCCACCTTCATCCCTTCCGATCACCTTTCGAATCTTCTTCCCCATCCCACCCAGCACCGCTGTCTCCTCCGCCAGGGTTGCTGGAACACGAACACGAACTGCCATGACTTCGCCCCAGGGCATTAGAGTTTTAGGGTCAGCCGTCACCAATCTACTTAGTGGCTGCCTACACTGCCTGATGATGACGATCTCCCCAACGGCTTCAATATCGTGTCTCTTGTCCCAGAGAACACCAGAAGACCCCTACTCGCCAATCGTCCAAACACATTCTACCGTTCGGACGTTTGGACACCCAGATTTGGTTTTAGCGGATTTCTTCTATCTATATACATAGTAACAATCACATACAAACCAGCCTAAAGCTTCCAAACTGTCCAAACTAGCTGACATCTGCTCATCTCGTGAGATTAAAACACAGCGCAACACGTGGCATAACGCGCGCTCCACTTAAGTGAGGGGCAGTACCATATTAATGCACATGTTCGCGCAGTACCAGTTTGTGGAACTCTTGCACCAGCTGTGAAATTTTTGCATTTTAGTTGAATTTTTGCCTCAAGGGTGGAACTTTTGCGTTTTTAATAGAACAATTTTGTTATTTTCGAAATAGCTTTAGTGTATGAACCGAAACCCAAATAATCAAAAAAATAATTTCTTATATTGCTAACATATGATAGATTTTAAATATGAATCCTCAAAATTGGAATTATAATAAAAAAATTGATATCGAAATCATTAAACACTATCGTGAAAACAAAAAAGTAAATTATTTTATTAAAAACGCAAGAGTTCCCCTACAAATATTAAAAATGAATCCTCAAAAATTGAAATTATAATAAAGATATTGATCTTGAAATCATTAAACACTATCGCGAAAACGAAAATAACAAAATTATTATATTAAAAATGAAAAAGTTCCATTACTAGTGCAAAAATTCCTCTGCCCAGCAAAAGTTCCACACCCGGTGCAAAAGTTTCACACACTGGCACTGTGCACGCGCGAAAATATACAGAATTGTCTCTCACTTAAGTGGAGCGTGTGCTCTGCCACGTGTCGCGTTGTGTTTTAATCTCCCAAGATGACCGAGTGTTAGCGAGTTTGGACAGTTTTGGGCTGGTTTGTACTGGAGTGTGTATAGATAAGAAGAAATCCGCTACAAACCAAATCCGGGTGTCCAAACGTCTGAACTGTAGAATGTTGTAGAAACATGTATAACATGTAATGCGAAGTTGTAGAACGTGATGTACCCCGTGCAAAATTGAAGAACCATGTATAATGTGTAGTGCAAAGTTGTAGAATCATGTAGAATGTATAGTGCAAAGTTGTAGAATGTGATGGACCATGTAGAACCTTCTAGTGTGTTTTATAACACCTTGCTGCCATGTGTTGCACGCTGAGACAACGCGCGTTCAGATTCACACTGATCTAACAGTTATAGAACTTTCAGACGTTCTACACCCGTTTGTACTAGAATGTGCCCCCATAGTAACGACGAACACAATGCATCGTTACTATTAATAACAAGACAGAATTCACGTTAAATCATACTTCGTTAGTATGGCGTTGTTACTATCAGTAACATCATTTTGTTTACGAATTTAGTATAGTAACAATGCACATGTCTTGTACGTTGTTACTATACTAACGACATGTGCGACGTTACAATGCTAACAACGTGTGAGCGTCCATGCACAGTCTCAATGGGACGGTGCCATCACCATATGAAATGGCATGAACGGTGATACTAAACGGCGTACACCTCAACATACGATGTGAATACACTAATGGCGTATACGTGTACATATGTTGTTATTATATTGACAACTGTTGCAGGCCCGATGTGAGCTAGCAATTACACTTCTATCCCGCAATTGAGCACTGAATTATCCTCGTTTCGGCTTTCGAGACCCATTATTTTGTACATTTGATTCTTGGTGTGATTTTGACATTTTGTAGTTGATGGAGCCAAATTGGAGTATTTTTGGAGCTCGGGAGAGGAAGCGTGCATAGCAACAATGATCGTGCAAAGAAAATGCGACAAGACTTTCGGTTAGAGCAACGAGATCGAGTTCAAGATTCAAGATTCAAGCCAAGCCACGATCAGGACATGCATCACAGGCGAGTCACGATCGTGACAAGGAGTTTCACGATCATGACCAAATGAATATTAATTTTCTCCCTGAACCTGTGGCAAGGCACGATTCAAGGCTCGGAGGTGAGACAATCGTGACTTAGAGTGAGTCAAGATCGTGACTTATGTAGTCAAGATCATGACTCATGGCGGATCTGCTATATAAAATGTAGAAACCCTAATTTTTCATCATTCAACACTTACATTTCAGCACCCACACTTTGGGTCAGTGAGGGGTTTGACCTCCCAAGGTTTTTTAGAGAGAGAGCTCTAAAGTCCTCCCTTGGAGGCCATTTTTGGTGCTCCAGTGGAGGGTTTCCACCACCACCACCATGGCCAGAAGATGAGGATGCAAGGAGGAGCTAGATTAGAGAGTTTTGAGCTTCCCAACACCCATGTCTTTGGGTTTGGGTTTGTAATTTTCTTTATTTGTCTTGAATCTATCTATTTCTTGTATGTGAATGCTTGAGCATCATGATTTGGGGCTAAAATCCCTAGGTCGTGGGAGCTAGAATTTTGTATGGATTGAGTTTAATTTGTTGAGGCATTAGTTCTAGATTGATGATTGGGTTGTGTGATTTTCCTTGAATGAATGGTTGTTTCCTATTTTGGCCATGTAGGATGCATGTTTAGGAGGCTAAGCCGATCTCGAGAGGGACGGATAGTCTCGGACCTAGGAACCACCAAGGGTTAGAAGCTAAAAATTGGGTTTTTATACCTCGACGCGACCCTTAGCCTATTATTGTCGTGTGAATGCGGTTTCGAGTTGTCTTCGAACCCGAGATGACAAGAAGTGACTCACCATTAGAACTAGTATTTCGATAATATTGTATAATGACCATGCATATCTTGTAATTGATTGAGTATTGATATATTGCGTGCATGCTTGTTGAGTCTACTTTGGTAGACTTGAGAGGTCGGGGCCTAACGGCAACTTCTTGGTTCAAAGATTGTTGACATTAATGCGGTTAGGTTAGGGTCTTCAGTTTACGAGGTGAGCACACATTTGCATTGAGTGACATTGTGTAAGTGAGAGAGAGAGAGAGGGAGGGAGGGAGGGAGGGAGGGAGGGAGGGAGAGAGAGAGAGAGAGAGAGAGAGAGAGAGAGAGTAATGCGGTTAGAGAGAGAGAGAGAGAGAGAGAGAGAGAGAGGGAGGGAGGGAGGGAGGGAGAGAGAGAGAGATATGGGTATGGATGAAGGATGATACACAATATGTGACATCGTCACATAACGAAGCATATGCCATATGTAATTTGGGTTCACGAGTTCGTATATAGGGACCATATGGCTTTTCATCAACGTGGCAGAAGTACTGTGCTTAATAGAGATCCACCAACAAATATTTAACTTCATTTTTACCAAATATTATCATGCAACCTTAACTGAATTAAATTTAGAGGTGCTTAGTATGCGAGAATAACTTGATAAGAAGGTTTTGGCCACAATAAGTTTAATGTTTATCAGATATAACAATTTAAATAATGCAAAACAAAATCGAAGACAAAAATAGTTGATTGACGAGCACTTCATGACTAAAAATGCATCTGTAATAGTTTAATGATGATTTTGTTTTAATTCACCTATAATGTAGATGTTTTAGGCAATAAGTACAAGAATATATACTTTGGCATGTATGGCATAATTCAAAAGTGAAAATAGAAACAGGACATTCTTTGATCAGTCCAAGTACAGAAAGTTGTCGGAGAACAAAATTGAACGTACCCTTAATTTCAAGCTGTTAGCTATACGTCTGAATCATCCCGGTCACAAATCAGATGGATCCATGCTGCAGGGGCACAAACTTCAGCTTGATGGTTACATAAAACTACCCTAATTATTAGGAACACATAATGAAATTGGAAAATAACAAAATGTGCAGTAAAATATTAAATATCACACTTTGCAAGAGAGTGTCGTGCACTCCGTCGATGGCAAAAGGTTATGTGAATTTTACTTTTATTTTGTAAAAAGTGTGTATATTTGTACAAAAACGACAAAATTGTCCAAAAATTAAGACTTTTATAAAAAAATTAAAAAGTGATTAAACAAATTTTAGGTAAAAAACATTTTCAGAAGAACTTTATTTTTTAAATAAAAAGTAGATGTTAATTTTAAGGACAATTTCTTCATTTTTGTAAAAATGCGTAAATTTGCACAAAAGATCAAAGTTTATATCACATTTTTGTCATGAACAATGTACATAACACATTTTTTCAAAAGTGAGATAGTATAGAGACCTGGCTCACGAAGTACTTACCTTAACCGCAAGGAGGGGAGTAAGGAAGGTTGGGCCTAGTGACTGGAGTGAAGTCGTAACAAGATAGTCGTACCGGAAGATGCGGCCAAATTACCTCATATTATATTTTTATTAGGTGCTATGTATATTGTTAATGACAAATGGTGTTGTGTACTTATTGCAATAGTGAAATGTTCTTCTTCGCTAGAGGAGTAAACCAACACAAGCCAGTCAAGTGCTAAAATTCGGCGTCAGCCGGTAAGTTGCAGGTCCAAGGCCGATCTCATCGATTACGAGAACATCCTGAAGTTGTTCTTCATTCCAGTCTGGTGGTGGCTCGGAAAGGGTCCCTCTTGCACTACAACAATTGCAACCTCTTCTTCCCCAATCCCTTTCTCTACAGGATTCTAGGATTGCGCCAGAGGTGTTGCCATGCCGGTCTTGTGACCCAACTGTGGAGTCCGATTTCAGCTTCTGCCTCTTTTGTGGCTCCACACTGTAATTTCATTTCCGCTCCAGTACAATATGTATTGAAATTGACCTTATATTTGTTCATGTGTGCTGCAAATAATAGTATTATATATGATTTTTTTCTTTTAAATAACTCGGTTTTGATTTTTGATATAATTTAAGTGAGATTGAGAGCTTTGTATTGTAGATCACTAGTTATGAATGCAAATGACTAATAATACTATTGTAAATAGAATATGTGAAATATTAGAATTGTACCGAAGATGTTTAAAAGACCGAGAATGTTGATTGTGTGAAAGAACGTCTGAGTCCAGCTGATCGATGTTTTCTTAATACAATATTGCTCATGTAAGAAGCTATGCCCTAGTCTAAGTTTTTTCTATGTAATCTTCTATTTAGCAATGAATGACATTTACGTTATTATTGTGTTATAGTAATGTGTCAAGCGATGATTTATTCTAAAGTCATTAGTGTGTCATCACTAATAGTGGAGCCTTTAGATACTATGAAATCGTGTTTAACGGATTCCTAGTCGAACACTTATACATAAGTGACTAGCGTAAGGATGACTTATGATCATGTTCTGTTGATCGAGATGTAGAGTCATATCACGGATATCGTCTGGGAGACGATATCTGATGACCCGACTTGGAGTATGGCGCATAGATTAAGTTAAGGGGTAAGTCAATGTCAGTACCCTAACTTTGCTTCATTTCGAAATCAGTACCCTAAATTTAAAACTTTTTTTGCCGGTACCCCAAGTTTATTTACGTTGCAGTTAAGGTAACGGCTGTTAAATATAACATAATTTGTGTGCAAAATGTTTAAAATGCCCTCAATAGTTTTGGTCTGTTAAACTAGTCTGATTGGTTCAATTGATATGATTATGAAATTACTATTTTACCCCTAATTGAATGATCAATTTAACTAATAAATTGAGGGCAAATCTGAATTTTCACTTACACAAATAATAATTATAATTTTTTAATATTTAAATATATATAATAATATTGTTAATTATATATTATTATTATTCATTAAATAATCAAATTAACCCTAATTAACTCCCTAGTTAAACCCTCCCCTCCCCACCACTCCCGTCTCCAGCCGTCTACTCCGACCGCCTCCTCCGACCGCCTCCTCCGTGGCCGTCGAATCGGAGGCCTCGCGACGGATTCGACGGAGGTCGAACCGGAGAGCAGCGTCTCCGTCCCACAGTCCCACACCCGTCTCCGTCCCACCAGCCACGGCTTCGACGTCGCGAGGAGGGCTGTCGGTGAGGAGGGCCGTCGCGAGGACGGAGACGCTGCGAGGACGTCGCGACGGCCCTCCTCGCAGTGTCTCCGTCCTTACGCCTCCAGGCAGGGAGGAGGGGAGCAGTGGTAGAGGAGGGGGGATGTTCCAGCCAGGCGCAAATTCAGGCGCGAATTCAGGGTTCTGGCCGGTGTCGAACTCGACGGCGAGGAGGGGGGCATGGAGACGGTCGGCGGCGGTCGGAGCAGACGGCCGGAGACGGGAGGGTGCCAGAGCGGGAGTGGTGGTGGAGACGGGAGTAGTGGCGGAGACGGGAGTGGTGGGGAGGGGAGGGTTTAATTAGGGAGTTAATTAGGGTTAATTTGGTTATTTAATGAATAATAATAATATATAATTAATATTATTATTATATATATTTAAATATTAAAAAATTATAATTATTATTTGTGTAAGTGAAAAGTCAGATTTGCACTCAATTTATTAGTTAAATTGATCATTCAATTGGGGGTAAAATGGTAATTTCATAATCATATCAATTGAATTCGTTGCTTCCGCTGTGCTTGAGATCCCGGGAACCCCAACAACTCCCTCTATGGAACTTGAAGGATTATCGAACAATTGTCTTCCACGATAAAACGGACTTGCACTACTAACGAGTTGCGAATAGTGACGATTGATATATATTTAAGAAATGGAGAGAAGATGTTAGAAGAGTTCTGGAAAGGTTGCGATCCTTGGACCAGAAGGTGCTCCCTATTTAGCTAAAATGCATCAACAATGTTCATTGATTGGATGCATTCATTTGATTTAGAAAATGTACCAAACTAGACCAGACCGGACCGAGCCGAGCCATGTCGGGACGGAACGACAGTGATTGTTTCCCTACCTGAGCTGGTCTGCGGGTCTCCTCACTACCCGTTAAGTGATGACCCAAGACAAGATATTACCCGACGAGATATTAGCAACATCTCGTCGGCTAGGTTGTAAAACCTAGCATAACTTAGCTGGGGAGATAGTGCCAATATCTCGCTGACTATGTTTGATCAAAACTTGGGCAGAATCTGCCCCTATTTCTCAGTTTCCTATTACCAATTACACCTGTAAAACTTGGCAATTCAACTAAATCCTAAACTGCAATTTGCAGCGATCAAAAAAAGAAATTTCTCAATCGGAAACCATATTAAAAGTCAAACAGTAAATGTATAATTGCAAACAACGTCAGCAAAACCTATAACCTAGGAACCTACGGGAGTTTTCCTAGCCGTTTTTTTTTCAACGTCTTCTTTGCCGTCTTCTTAAACCTCTTGCTCGGTCGCGGTTGTTTGTCGGCAGGTGCTGGAGGTTGCTGTTAGTTCGAAGGCACTCTCGGTGAGATAGTCAGCTGCGTCACCGTTTAAGTCGGAATTAGGCCCAAATTCAGATTTGGGGTCGGAGTCGAAGTGGCGAAAGGGCTCGGGACCCAGGCCGGAAGCGGCATCCGCATATTAGCCAGCAAGTCGAACTTGACCAGTAGATCCTGGTTACTGGCGTGAAACTCGGCCTTAAGCCAAGCATCGATCTCGGCCTTAGCCGAGCCTCGACCTCGGCTTTAATCCGAGCGTCCGTCTAGCTTGCTGATCGTTGAAACAACATTTCAACTCAACTATCTCCCTCTCCGCGGGAGCAGCTCTGGCCGCCAATTCTGCCTCTCTCTCACGAGCCCTCTTCTCCATCTTAGCCGTTCTGGCAGCGATTGCAACATCTATCTGCTCAGAGTATGCCGCAGATGTATGGGCACCAAATTCAGTTTGGGCGGTCGAAGGAACTCGCCGCCCATGCCAGGAACAATGCACCCACGATTCTAACCGCTGAAGGATTTTTTTGTCCAGCAGCAGCCGCTTTTACGACAAGTGTTTTGTGTCGCTCGATCTCGTCCTTCACTTTTTGGACCTGCAAACAAAAGTGTTAAATTGTATGACATACCAAAAGTTCTTGTAAATTTATAAAGAAATTAAAATTTTACCGTCTTCGGGTCGCCATCTTTTTCATAGACATGCACAAAAGTTTCCAAACTCGGAAGGAGAACTCCAACTTTCTGTTGAAGTTGAGCATGTTTGTCGAATGTCCGGGAACCACCACTATGCTTTTTCTGATTCTCGGCGACGCCTTTCATTTTTGCAGAACGTTCCAGTCAACGGAAAAATATCGAGCGCTAAGAAAGTATTATTAAGTATTTAAAAGACTTAAAGAAAATATTACATATTTATATGTATCTTATATTCTGGACTATCGAAGTAGTCGCACATCCACTCCCATGATTGCTCTCGCCCTATGAAGTCTTCCGGGACCGGGCTCCGTTTGTACTTCGAGTAGTTCCTCAAAAACTCCCCCATAAACTCCCCGTAGCGCCTCTGAGTATGGTGCAAGAACCACTGGTAGACTTGATTTGGCGCTATGTGGTAGCGTAGCGCTCTCTTCAATGAAAATGGAAATACGTTATCAAAACGGTTTGAAATGAAATAATTTATAAATGAAAAAAAATAGCTCCCCATATCTTACACTTCTCATCGAAGTCAAG
The DNA here is from genome assembly GCA_963920655.1 of Geranium rotundifolium. Classification (NCBI taxonomy): domain Eukaryota; kingdom Viridiplantae; phylum Streptophyta; class Magnoliopsida; order Geraniales; family Geraniaceae; genus Geranium; species Geranium rotundifolium. Next base: position 14,740,496 of record OY987319.1, on the reverse strand, counting down.
CTTCTGAAACCCTTTCTCTATCATATCTTGGAGCTTCTTGCACTTCGCAAGCCCACGCGAACATGTCTTCGGCTCCTGTGGCCCACTCGTAGATCCTTCTTCGTACATGCTGTTCAGCGACTGGTGTTGGATGTGTCGTTCGGAGCGCACAGTCGTACGGCACGTGTTCGACCTGTTATACTCCGTTTTAGAAATGCACGAGGGACCGACTGAGGGAATGATGCACTCAATTAGCTCATCCTCATGTTCAGGTGCCTCCTCCGGAACCGAACCACCCCGCTCGGGTCTGTTGACCTCCTCCTGGGTCGGTGTACCTTGCTGGGGCCGAGTAACCTCCTCGGGTCTAATACCAGCCTATGGCCCATTTTCTACCCCGAGTACTGGGGTCCACTTTCTACCCCCGAGCTCCCAGGCGGTAGCATACCAGCGGATTCGGTCAAAATACTACTCCTTCAGTGTCTTATGCACCCTGTTCTTTCTAAGAGGCATTTCCGGCAATATTGACCAAATACATCAATATATATCTGAGTCAGTAGGTCATGATACAATTAGTATTAGTGTTGATGTGTAAAGGCTAAACTAAATGAAACATATAACTTGCGAGTTAAAGCCCATAGAACTATTTGTCACATTTGACGTAACTAAACAGTTAGTAGCATAAAGTGTAGGCTTCTAAAATAATTTTTAGGGAAAATGACACTTTTGTGCACCTAAATATACACTTTTGACACTTTCATACCCTAACTTTTTTTTTCTCTTATTTTCACACCTGAATTTCATTTTAGGACAACTGGCCATTTATTCACCAAAAATGGCACTTAATTTTTGTTCAATTCATGAGTATTTGGTTCAATTCATGGGTATTTTGGTTCAATTCATTTATATTTTGGGAAAATGGTCCAGAAGTACCCTAAATTTTGGTTTAATTCATGAGTATTTTGGGTATTTTGAAATTATTGTCCAAAAATGAAATTCAGGTATGAAAAAAAGAGAAAAAAAATTTTAGGGTATGAAAGTGTCAAAAATGTATATTTAGGTGCACAAAAGTGTCATTTTCCCTAATTTTTATACATCTAAATACTACAAACACGCATAAAAGAACTTCATTGCACTGTTACCTCAATCACCATATACAATCAATGGTATTGCATACATTTTAATGCTCACAATTTTTTTTGTTACTAAACAATTAGTGGCATAAAGTTGTAATTTATGGGAAATTTCATAATATTCTCTTATCTTCAATAAAGGCCTTTATCTTCTCTTTCCTTTCACTTGGAAATCAATTTTAAAACTTGTTCGGTGTTCCTCTCCTCGAATTATAAGATGTATACCACTAAATGATTTATATGACACACATAACATATACCAAAATTGAATTTGTGAAATGTTTAAAATAAGTTTTGGATTCAACAAAGTTTTTACTAATAGTATATTTAATTTTAGTCGTTCTCGTTCATTTGATGCATCAAATGATCGAGATTGGTTATTAGTTTGCGCCACAACACTTGATATCCATAAACAAATGGTCGAAAGAGGTGTTGACACCCTAACTCTTGAGTCCCTTATATATATATATATATATATATATATATATATTCTAACAAATCATTCCTGGATATCTAGATTGAACCCATTTCATAAATTTGAACCCTAATTTCTGAAATTTGAAGCTTAATTTCGAAAATTTGAACACAAATTTGTAGAAATTTAACCCTAAAATCGAAATTGAAACCTAGCTCGATCAATACCTGGAGACGGGTTCGGCCGGAGTGAGAGGAGACCGGTCGGAGATGGAGGACACCGTAGATGGGGTCGGCCGGAGTGAGCAGACCGAGACCGAGCAGAGGGAGCTGAAGCTTGTCGAGTTCAGGCGAGGAGCTGGCGAGGTCGGGAAGGGCAGAGGTCGCGAAGGTGATGGTGATCGAGGTCGGAGAGTGAGAGCGAGAGTCGAGGTCGGAGAGTCGAGAGGGAAAGTGCTGAAATATCTGCTCAGTGCTGAATTCATTCCCGGCGAGACTTTGGATAAATCTCGCCAGGTAAGTAGTCACGTGCAAGTAAAAAATGCACGTGTCCACCTACCGGCGAGATTTTGACAAAGTCTCGCCGGCTAGAAGGTCACGTGCATTTTTATGCAACATGTGCCACCTAGCCGACGAGATATTGGTCAAAGTGTCGCCGGTAAAAAGTTTATATTTAAAAATATTTTTAAAATTAAATTTAACTTACATGGCTCTTGTTGTGTAATTAAATATTTTAATAATTAAATATTTTATCACTCCCCTCTAAACTCTGACGCTCAAACCAAGACAAAATGAGGGTAGAGATTTTATTTATAACAAAGAAATTACAAACTTTGGAAAACATAAAATATGTATTCAATCAATCAGAATCGTCTTCTTCTTTGTCAATCTATTGGTCCTCTTCTTTTTCATCTGTCTCGGGCAAAACCTCATCATCATTGAATTCAATGAATTCCTTTTCTTTATCCAATTCATCGTCCAATTCCAGTTCTTCTTCGGACTCATCGAACTCATCCGAATTATCAGATTCACGCATTCGAATCGAACCAAAATAAACACATAAACCCCCATTTATGAGAAGAGGAATATATGTTGTCGCTTCCTCCTGATACATTGCTTCAACCTCGTATGTTGGTCCTTCATTTGCATTTCCTTGTGAGTGATGTCGGGTTATAAATACATCTATGGAACATGTGGCTGACAATTTTCCAATCCCCCGTACAGCGGATCGTCGACGTAGAAGACTTGTTTAACCATTTTCACAAAACACCATAAATTTTCTTGATACACATTTGTGGATGTATCAACGGATTCCATCTCAAGGTCAGTTTGAATAGTAGTCTCGTTGAACCACCTACACTTGAAATCTGTAACTGGCATCCCTTACGTGTATACAAGTTCAACAACTTGTAACAAGACTCTATAATACTTTTTGAATTTGCTTCGAACATGACACCACAATTTTGTGTCATACGCAACTGATCTTGTCGGTGACACACGTATTTGACTCTATTAACGGTGCATTTTGAGTAAGTGCGAGTATGAATTGGGCCTCGAGAGAGAATATATAATTCAATGTTTGGCATCACTTTCATTTGCAGAATTGAACGAAATTCACGTTAGATATTAGTCTAAAAATTGCAAAAATTACGATATTTTCTCGCAAATTGATTTAAAAAATGCACTTACTTTTTCAGAGAACGATAAGAATAATGATTCTACGCGCAACTTCTCGGAACCATTCGGGAAGTTCATGTTGAATTGATTGCGGTGGCTATCAATGTATGGATGTGCTTCCTCGCAATTTAGCATAACCGTCTAATGGGGCAGATTTTGGTCCTCAGTTGTGACAATCGCGTGACCGACGAAGCCACTAGGAATGACAACTTAGGAGAAAACTGAAACGTTCCATTGTCAAACCTCATTCAGTTGTACACTAGGAGTAGACGAGTCGTCGTCGAGGTATAAGTTGATGAAATTCACGCGTTTGTGCATCAAATATCATCTAGCTATGCAACCCTCCGGGTACCGATGGTTCCGTATACTTTTATTGTATTCGTCAAGTTGCCTACACCAAAAAATATATATATATATATATATATATATATATATATATATATATATATATATATATATATTAGTTCAGAAGAGGAATACTGTGAATGATATAAGTTACATGTAAGAATATGACTGTTATCTAGTCAGTTTACCTTTCAACTGTAAACATCCAACTGTAATAAACTGGGCCAATCATCAAAAGTTGTTCAAGATGATGATGATAAAGGTGAACCATAATTGTGAAGAATGCAACTGGGAATATACCATCTAAATTGCACATAATCAAGTTGATATCACATTGGACTTGATGGATTTCTTGCACCTTCAGTTCCCTAACACATAACCTTTGAAACCATCAAGATAAGTCTATTAAGGTATCCGCCACGCGCGACCCAACATATGGTCGGATGAGTATCGGGAGAATTCGTTGGAGCAACACATGATAGTCGTGTGTCTTCAATCCGTAAAAATTTTTGTCCTGGACATTCATTTTACTTTTCAACTGACCGGTATACCCACTCGGATATTTGATAGTAGCAATTCTTTCAAACACTTCGCCCCGCTTCTGAGGCAACACAATGAAATAAGAGGAAGGTCGACTGATGCCCATATATGAGAGAGTTGTCTGGACATTTGCATCGTCCTTGGTCTTTGACTTAAGGCCAAGTACGGTGCCCATGACATTATCGCATACATTTTTCTCGATATGCATGACATCAAGAGCATGCCTAACCCGTATTGACTTCCAGTACGGGAGCTGCCAGAAAATAGTTTCATGCATCCAGCAACACGGAGTCCTACCTTGTTTCGGTGCTAACAACGAATGCAAACTTTGCACTGAAAATTCATGAAGTCTTGTCTTTCTTGGGACTTTCTCCGATGAAGGTACCTGTAGGGGTGGTCATTCTTATGTTGCCCCGTTAAACTCACGAGTCTTGAATCAATATGGATGATAGGCGTGTAACCATCTACGGTGTCCATGGCATGACATTCTACGACAATTGTATGTAGCGTCGAGGTCGTCAAGGAAAATGGGGCATGCCTTGTACCCTTTACCTGAATTCCGCCTAACATTCCAAGCCCTGGATAGTCGCTAATTGTGTACATCACGGGTGCACGCATCCGAAATTGCTCGCAACTTTTCCGATAATACGTTGGGACACCCGTGCCCCACAATACTTTCAGGTCATCTATTAATGGCTGCATGAACACGTTCAAACACTTACATGATGATTTTGGCCCGGATACCAGTGTCGATAGAGTATTGTACTCTTGCCTCATACACATTGACGGGGGGACGTTGAGGGGAATCATCACCACTGGCCAGATACTGTGAGACATAGAAGCGGGCCCAACGGGTTAATACCATCGCTCGCTAGAGCAAGACGCACGTTCCGGAAGTCTGCAGCAAATGTTGGGTACAATTAATCAAACGATTTTCAATATATGCCATCAGCTGGATGGCCAACGTTGTTTCTGTCTCTGACCCTTTGCCCGTGCCAATGCATTTGGTCGCCAGTCTTCGCTGACATGTACAAACTCTGGAGCCGCGGAATAATAGGGAAGTACCAGACAAATTTTCGTGGTTGCTGGTTTTTCCTTAATGGTCATCAACTTCAAAAGCGTCTTCAGACATGACAAGTTAGACCCTGGAAACAATGGGGTGTTCGCAAGACGCGTTAATTCGTCATACGCGTCCATCGCTGCTTTTGTCGTAGGGTGCTCACCCTCCAATGTATCTTCACCAAAGTTTTCTGCCCGCTAGAATAAATCCTCCTCAAGGTATACAATATGATCGACATTTCAAATACTTAAAGCCTCGTCTCGTCGAAATTCCCGTCCCGCACTCAAAAACGAATTTGCGTTATGCACTTCACCGTGACAGATCTACACAGTGTATGTCGAAACCATGTCGTATTGCAATAAGTGGGTATGTATTGCATTCTCATGTTGGACAATCATATTGTGACAGGTTTTGCACAGACATAGATTTCGGTCACGATCATGTTGAAACACATTTTTTGGATAAACTTTATGAAATTTTGGACACCGTCCATATACGCTTGCGACCTTCTATTTTCTATATCCATCCATGAACGGCGGTTCATAATTGACAGATCTACATACAATAAAATACGTGATAGTTATTATATGCATGTGTATTACTACACGTAATTAAAGATAAATATCCACAAACAAAAGTACGATTTTGAATCACACGGTCATAATTCATAACCTAGTTCACCTAAATTTCATTAATTCATAGCCTAGTTCACTATAATGTCATTAATTCATAGCCCAGTTCACTATAATTTCATTAATTCATAACCTAGTTTACTATAATTTCATTAATTCATAATCCTAGTTCACCAAAATTTTAGTAATTCATACCCTAGTTCACCGAAATATCACTAATTCATAGTCTAGTTTACCAAAATTTTCACTAATTCATAGCCTAACTCACAAAAATTCATAACTAAATCGAAATATCACAGCAAAATTAAAATTTCATAGCAAATCAAAAACTCAAACCTACCTGCAAATCTGGAGATCGACCAACAGGGACGACAATATTAGAGACGACTAGGAGAACTCGAGAATTGGACTAGTAATCTTCGACTTTGTATGCACTCGAAATCTTCACCTCTATCAATAGGTCCAAATGATCCTCCACAAATCAAATTTTTACAAATGAAGTCATGCATAGACCTTTTATAGAATTTTCCGAACATTTTCTCGGCTAGCTATTGCGCTAAATCTCGCCGGGAAAAGTTATTATCGTTGATGGTCAACATCCGACCGTTGATGGTTAGCAAGCTCATTCCCGACGAGATTTTGAGCAATGTCTCGCCGGGTTGGAGTCATTGACCGTCAACGGTCGGATGTTGACCACAACGTTCATAACCTTTCCCGGCGAGATTTAGCGCAATATCTCGCCGGGAAAGTTTATGACCGCTGTGGTCAACATCTGACCGTTGACGTGTGTAATTAGCCCCGCGAGATTTTGAATATCTCGCCGGTTTGGTGAAACAAACCCGGCGACATATTGAATATTATGACCGTTGTGGTCATAATCCGCCCGTTGACTGGTGAAACCAACCCGGCGAGATATTCAATATCACGCCGGGTTGGTTTTACAAAGCCGGCGAGATATTCAATATCTCGCCGGTAATAAGCAAATTTCAAGTAGTGATTTGATTGGTTTTAATAAGTGTATAGCTTAAGTTGTAGTTCTCGAAGAGACGAACACAACAAATATACACATGATCCAATTTGATTACTATATTCGATCGGGATGATCGCCGAAAAATTTAATTCGAACATAGTTTCCAACATGTATTGAGTTGAAATAAAAATTAATTTGGCTCGGAACCAATTTATGGCTAAATCATCTTGTCCTTGTACTGTGTTTTAAGTTGAAGCTTTTACAGAGATTTGGATGAAAGATTACTAATTTTAACACTGTAAGTAAAGATTACACAGCTTCTACAAATTTAAATATGGAAACAAGAGAGACAAAAGGAGGAGGAGAGAGAGGATGTCCAAATTTTGAATAGAGGTGTGATGTGAACAATGGATGTATAAGATAATGAGTAATTTCATGTCAGTACCCCAATTTTGCCTCATTTTCAAATGAGTACTCTAAGTTTGAAAAGTTTTTTGTCGGTACCTCAAGTTTAATTAGTTACAGATAAGTACCCAATTTGTCAAATCTAACAGAATTGAGATGTGAAAAGACCAAAATGCCCCTAATGTTTAATTAATTAATATTATATTGAAACTTTCAAATTTAATAACTCTTTCATACGACCTCCGCTTCGGCCTCATAGTATATCAAATCGAAGAAAATCAGAAGATAAAAAACTTTGAAGAATATTAATAATTAAATAAAAATTTATTAATTATTAATTATTTTAATTTAATTATTAATATTATTTCTGAAAGTTGTTTATCTTCCGATTCTCTTCGATTTGATATTTTATGAGCCCGAAACGGAGGTCGTATGAGAGAGTTATTTCACTCAAAAGCTTCAATATAATATTAATTATTATAAGCATTAGGGGCTTTTTGGTCTTTTCACATCCAAATTCTGTTAAATTTAACATATTAGATACTTATCTGCCACTAATTAAACTTCGGGTACCGGCAAAAAAAATTTTAAACTTGGGTACTGATTTGAAAATGAGGCAAAATTGGGGTACTGACATGAAATTACCCCATAAGATAAAGGTTAAGACTAACCATTTGAAAATTTAAAATATATGTAGGGACAATTTAATTTTTTTGTCGCACTTAAAAATGAAAAATTAACGAAAGTTAACATATATAATGAGTAATATTGATAACTTTGTTAAGTACTCACCAAGTGAAAAAAATAATTAAGTGATTACATGCAAAACAGTTAATTCTAGGTGTAGCTGAATGACATTTTCCCTAATATTAATATTCTAGAGATAGAGATTCTAAAAGTTATTTACAAATAATTATATATTTGATGAATTATTAACAAACAAATACACCCATTTTGTATGGTTCTCGTTAATTAGATATATTTTTTGTTACTCATATATTAACTTTTATTTTGTGACAAATAAAATAATTGATGCTGTTAGTTGTAATAGAGATTTGTTATAAAATGTCAAAAATACTCTTTCTAGTCTATTTAATTTTCAAACAAATTTTTGACAATTTACGTAAAATTACTTTTAGAATTAGTGAAAATTACCGTATCGAATAAAGTAAAAGTTGGAGCCATGTATAAAATCATAAAATTATGTAAAATTAAACGAGAAAACAGTATATTTATATGTCTGTCATTATCCCTTGTATGAAAATCATAACTTTACCCAAAAAAAGAGTCCACAAGTACTGATTCAAACATATAAAAAAGAAGTCTAAACAAGGTCTAAAAGTATTGACTTGAGTTACAACTGGGTGCGTCAGTATCTGAGACTCAGAAGTGAGAAGAAGCTAAAGAGGAGATGGAGACAAGATTAATTAATGCGGCGTCGTGCATACGAAACAGCCACGAGATGGAAGAAGGGTCATTATCTGTTATTTTTGCATATAAACTCCAAAACAAAACATTATATATGGGACCCTTTTGTTCTCAATAATTCATTTAATATTTACTCTGGAAAATGAGATCCAACCACATCGTGGAACTGTCCATTCTTGTTATTGAGTTCTGGCTTAACAAGTGATAACGCTGATCTTGTAGGGGTCCTACGACAGGACACTCCAGCTTGGCATAATTAGGACATTTGTCCTAACTCAGTTCTTGTACCAATTTACCTTCCTATTTTCTCTGCCAACCTTTTCGGTTCTCATATACTACTAATAATGATATTAATGTTGGGTCATGGCTGGTTAATTTGTTTTTACCTAATTAGGGAAGGGTCGGCCTCACACACCTCATTCACGATTCATCATAATATTCATGATTACTTAACACACTAGTTAACATGATCATTAAATATTGCACGTTTTGATCGAGGATTCACTGTCAGTTTTTTCGTTTATAATGGTGCACATTAACTATGTGCGCCGTTAGAAATAAAAACAATAACGGCGCACAATAGTTGTGCGCCGTTACAAACATTTGTAACGGCGCACTATATTTGTGCGCCGTTAATAATGAAAATTAGTAACGGCGCACACAGTAATGTGCGCCGTTACAAATGTTGTTGACCGTTGACCACTTTGTTGCCGTTAGGGAAAACGGTAGGAAATTAAGCAGTTGTTGTTACCGTTACTTTGTAACGGCGCATCTAACAATGTGTGCCGTTACAAGCAATTTTGTAACGGCGCACAATATCATGTGCGCCGTTACTAAAATGTAGTATAAATCTTGGCAGAACCTCCCCTTCTGCTTCCTACAACTTCTCACAACAAATTTTCTCCCGACAAGGATAATTTTGTAATTTTGGTACCTTACAAATTTTCCCGAGTACCCTATATTTGTCCCACACAAATCTCCCGACAAGGTACGTACATGTTTTTAAATAATGAAAATTTGTATATGATTTCATTTGAATTTGTATGACTGTGTATGAATAATTTGCATGTTATATTTATTACTTTAGTTTTGAAATTGATGAAATTAATTATCCGATTCCATGAATTGCATGATAACATTAGTGTAAATTCTCCTGATTCCATGAATTGCATGATAATATTAGGGTAAATTCTCCCGATTCCATTAATTGCATGATAACATTAGGGTAAATTCTCCCGATTCCATTAATTGCATGACAACATTAGGGTATTTGGTCATAAATGACCAAACAATGGTATTTCGGTCATTTATGACCTAATTAGGGGTAATTTGGTCATAAATGATCAAACAAGGGTAATTCGGTCATGTCTGTGAATTAGAAGGTACGTACATATTTTTAAATAATGCAATATTATGTAAATTATTATAGTTAGTGTGATTTATGTGAAATAGTGCATATATTCTACATTAATATATCCCATTTTGAACTCTTTGGGAGAGGATGACGTAGGCCGGGGAAGTGGAGTTCTCCAAAAAGTTGGAGGGCTAACTGAAGGCTCTAAAGGTCCCTAAGCCTGGTGATGGTGCACAAGAGGGGGAGGAGGAACTCAACCCGAAACTTGTAAGTTTAATTAAACTTATTTTTTAAAAATTTTAATATTTAAATTTATTATATTAATAAATTTTTTTTGCAGATTTACATTAGGAATGCGCTTAGGGTTTGGAAGAATGACGAGTCGAACTACAACGAGGATGGAACTTTAAAGAAGATGACCGACGCTGAAGAGGATGAGGTCATGCGACTAGCTGCCGAGCATGTTTGCGAGGTCGAGTTTGCCAGAGGAGTTACTATAGAACCCTCTAGAGGACGACGCATCCGGGGTTGCGGGAGTGATTACGAGGCACCGCCGAGACAGAGAAGACGTTCGACCTCCTCCGATGGTAGTTCTGCGGAGATTGCGGAGCTCCGGACTCAACTCACCCAACAAGCCGAGGTTATTATAGAGCTTCGCGCTGAGGGCTCCCAAAACCAGAATTTACTTCAGACTCAGGCCGTCCAAAACCAGCAAAACGAGCAGATGTTCATGTACTTCCAAGAACAGCTAAGGTTTCTAAATCCTAATGCCCCTCCACCTCTATTTGACCCGACTAGGTCTAGAGATCCTAGAGGCATGTCGTCATAGATCTCGATGTAAATATCATGTATTAAACAATTTGAATATTAATTTTCATTTTTAAATATTTCATTAAAAAAATAAAATATTAAAAATTAATAATAAATATAAAAATATTTTTTATATTTATTATTTTGTTTATAATATAATATTTGTAACGGCGCACTAACTTTGTGCGTCGTTACTGTGCATTACGGCGCACGCCGTCTGTGTGCCGTTACGCTTTGTAACGGCGCACGCCGTTTGTGCTCTGTTACGCTTTGTAACGGCTCACGCCTTATGTGCGCCGTTATAAAGCGTAACGGCACCGTCAACTTGTGAAACGGTAACGGTAGGTTTTGTAACGGCGTGCGCTGTCATAGGTTGTAACGGCGCATGCCGTTAGTGCGCCGTTACAGTGTGTAACGGTGACGGTGTAACGACACGCGTTATGTGCGCCGTTACACACGTTTTTGTACGCCGTTACAAACTGTAACGGCGCACAAAACCTCTGTAACATAGCACATAACATGCGCCGTTACAAGAAAAAATAGTGATAGTGATTGCAACCATTGTTTTTATTTCTAGTTTCAAAAAATATCAAATAACTACCTCTAAAATTAAACATTTTACAAGGAATATGCAACTTTCATAAATTTTGTACCGTTACCACTTATGTTAAGTTCGGTTAAATATCAATTATTTTTTCTTTTGTCAACTCTTTGAAAAGATGTTTATTAAGTATCAATCTAATTTTCAAAATTTGTCAACTGACTCATTCCCTCCTCCCTCTCTCTTCCACCCATTTTCCTCTTTCTCTCATTTTCTTATCGACTGGCTTGTAAACAAGTCGAGTTTTTAATGAGTCGCTCAAACCCGATTCGTTAAATATTTAATTTGGATTCGTTATAGTCGACCTCGAGCCGAATTCGAGCTCTAATCTGGCTCTTTAAATCTCGATGGGTTCACGAGCCAGCTCGTTAGTATGTAATTACTTATATATTTGTATTAATATAATTTTTAAATTTTAATAAGTATTTATAATTAAATTAGACTGGAGTTAAGCCGATCTCGAGCTGGCTCGTTAAATAACCAATAAATTATATATTTTTTATTTAATATTAATATTAAATTTTGATAAATATTTGTATTGAAAATTAACCAAACCGAGTCGAGTTGAGTCGAACTCGAGCTCATCGTATTCATTTTCTTTCGAGCCGAACACTTTTTTTCACGAGCCGATCCCTGCTAAATAAAAGCTTTATTTGACTCGTTTACACTCTTACTCGTCTCTCTACTTTTATTCAAGCAAAACAATTAGAAGTTGTATTTATGTAGTGAAATTGATGATTGTACAAAACCATTTAAATGGGAAAAAATCTTAGAAGAATTTAGCAAATATGCCATCAAATGTGAGGTTTGTCTTCTGGATTTTTCAACCTAAAATGACTAAATCCAATTTGGAGTGTGACATAAAATTAGAGGAATGCATGTTTTACATTGACAGCGCAAGACGAAAAAAAAACATCACAATCCATGCAATTTAACATCATATGGCTTTGCACGGTTCTAATGTTCATTAAGAAATTGAATTATAATTTAGTCTCGTCTAAGCTTCAATACCCGATCGGCAAGAGCCTCGTCGTGTCTCTAAGCTCTTCCATTCTCCTTATGTCGTCTTGGTCCGACGTTGTCGCTCCCCTACATCGGGGTTCAAGCTCATCACCTACTTCCCCTAAAACTCCACCTTCAACTTGTTGGGGAGATATGGGTATTATTTAGGAGTAACACTCAAACAAGTCTATGCGTATATTAAATCCTACATTTGACTCAAAAGACTAGAATATTAAATTTTAGATATAATTTGTATATAAACTCTCCGCATACCCCCATAATCTTTCGATGTGGAATCTAGACTCACATGTGAAATTTCTAAAAATATTTTTTTTCACATCGAGTTGGCTCCCTTAAACTCATACTTTTACCTTGGTTTACTCAATTCCACAATGGTCACTTTCATGCTATCTAGGCCTCGCCATGAAAAGAGCTGATCATGAAGCTTGTACTTTACTAAGAGAGTTTTAACAAACTAAGGCGCTAAAACCACTATTGGGGAGATTCGTGCCTTACTGTTAGGATTATGCCCTAGTCCAATGTAATTCCTTAATTGATATTGTAACATGACATCATTCTTCTACATAATAAAAGACATAATATTACTTATGTGTTGTAGTAATATATCTAATGTGATTTGATTTATGTTATAATGTGTATAACCACTTATAGTAGAACTATAGATCAAAAAGAATTGCATTCGATAAAGTCTCTGATCAATTAAGCTTCTTCTGAAGCGATCAGTATGGGACTAACTCCTTGTGATCATGCTCTACTGATCATGGCAAAGTGCGTGCCGGAGTTATATCATAGATACCATCAGGTCGATAATATCGGACAACCCGATTGTGAGTATGCTGCATAGATCTAGTCATGAGATACTCACATATCGTAGCTTGTCATTATATCCTAAGACCAAGGGGTCTTTGTGTACACTATGTAACGAATACCTAAGTTTGACCTAATCTAACGTTATCTGTAAAAGGGTAACTATAACGGCTTTGATTGGCTTGGATATTTATTGCATTAGTGAACTCGAAAGGCGTCTGAGGGATTTATCACTCATACTTCGGTATGAGAAAAATATCCGTTTAGGCCACTTGATGAGTATGACTGAAAGAAAAGCACGGCCGTGCAGGAGATACCTTAGTATCAGTTTTCAGTCATCTCAGATATCAAGAAACCGTGATTGATAAATTAGGATGACGATTCTATGCCTATTGATCAATCTGGATATCGGTTTGATAAAAGGACAATGACATGTACGATAACAGGTTAAGTCGAATAATCGATAATCACGAACATTGGGTAATCATAATGTCTTGCTAGAGACCACTTATGATGGAAAGGGTAAAATAGTAATTTTACCAGTCTGCCAACTGTTCGTGAGCCTAGAGGGTCACACGCATTAAGCACGATACATGACAAATAATTATGGATAGAAATTGGGAGAATAAGGTTTTCAATATAGTCAAATTGAAAACGATTCGGTAGTTTTCTAGCCTAATATTTTAACCAGACGGTTGAAGAAATCAATTCGAGAAAATGAAACCGATTTATCTAAACCGAAATTAGAACTCAATTTAATGGGTTTAATTTGGGTTTTAGTTAAAAGGGCTTAAAACCCATTTAGAGTTTTAAGTGATGAATGGGGAAAAGTACAAATAAGAGTTTAGGAGGATAAGATATGCAATTAATTGATTTTGAAATTCAAATAAGATTTTTTTAGTTTTAATTTCAAATTAATTGCAAAATATCTCCCTTATTTTTCTCTACCTTTTTCGGCAACTTCCCCACTAATTCCTCCTCACTTGGCCGAACCTCTTATTCCAATTCCTCCATTGTTTTGTCAAAAAAAATAATTCTCAAAACATTCATAGCAAAAGTGTGAGAGAAAACTGATTCGTGGTTGTTGTGCTTGTGTGGACTCAATAGAGTAACACTACGTAGTGTTTTAATCAATTGAAAAAGGTAATTTTCAGATTTGAAAAGCTTAAGAACGTGCTGATTTTTCATTAAGATCTTCATCTATTTTCGATCACCATGGTTACATAAGGCTCCGATGCATGAAATTAACGTTTGGAACCCATGGTGATCTCTTTCACTTACCTAGGAGGAACATTGTTGGGCCCGTAGACAGATATCCACAGGTGCCAGACAACGCGCAAACGCACACGATCGTTACAAGTATAACCGGTAAGACCGGGTCGAATCCACGAAGACCAAACTAGTAATCTCAGAATAAACAGTGTAATTTAAGGTACTCAAGTTTAGGTTGTAGAGTTTTGTAATGTTGACAAACATGTAATTAAATCGTGAGACGAGTTGAAGAGATTATATAGTTAAGCAAACCATGGACGCTAGGCCATTAAATTATAATGAAATATATAACCACGAACCTATAATATCATGCAATCAATATGAACCATAAGTAGCAAATTTACTAGCAGCTCCTCGCATTTTTGGTGTCAGACTAGACTCGAGATGTTCGTCGTCCCTCTCGGGCGATGAACACCACGAGTGTGCAATAGGAACCACAATAATGGGGAGGGGTTTCGAATAGTTGAACTCCTTCGAAATTAAATTCATATGTCACCCTCTGGCCCTCTCGGACACGACACACAACTCTCACAAACAACAATCATTCGTCAACAATTATTACATGCGTTAGTCACTTAATTTCAATCACAACATGCATAATAAACATGCATAATAAAATCAGTCCATAATTATAAATTCACCATAATCAAGTTCAAGATCTAGCATTTATGATCAAGATTATTTATCTCATGATCATGATGATAGAACCAAAATCCATTAGAATAAAAGTATGATTCGAGTTTAAGAAAGATAAACCCAAATTCAAATGGGTTGAAGAACATGAACTGTCAATCTTTTCTCAATCGGCGATGTGAAGTTTGTTTGATCCTCATGTCTTGATCTCCCTTGAATCGAATTCGTTCTTCTCTCGAAGTCTGAAATCCAGTCCTTAGTCGATCAAGTTTACTCTCCAAAACGTTCCGTGTCTCCAAAAGTGGATGAGAACTACACTTAATTATGCTGAAATTGCAGGTGCCATGGGCTGGTTTCACGGGTCATTCGTTTATTTGTTTTAGTTATTTTATGTCTTTTTGTCACATCTTATTTTTACGAGTGTGGTATTATTATCTTGGCAGGGTTTAGGCTTATATGAAATTTTCTCGTAGCCGAGTCTTGACAAATTGGAAGACAATATCCTGCCTTACAGGTATGAGGGTCATCTGAAACGTTCTTGAACTGCTTCTATAACTCTGGCATCCTACTGCCCACCATATTGCATGATACGTCGATTTAGTTACTAAGGAACTTTGATAAGTATCCTTAGTGCCCTAGCGGAGTTCAGCTGTGGCTCAGCAGGAGGTTCCTTGGTAAGGATATACTACTTGCGTTCATGCTTGAGTACAAGCCTCAAGTTTCTATTCCAATCTGAGTAATTCACGCTCATGAGTCTGTCCTCAATCTGGACTCTCAGTGCACTATTACTCCTTTGTGTTGTGTTTGTCTTTTAGTTCTACATGGTAAAATTAATTAAAATTCAAGTTGGAGATTTAGTTATAAAACACTTGTCTGATTCTAAGATTAGAATCTGAACCAGGATCCTATCATACTCTCAATTGAAGTGAACGGAGGCTCACTGCTCCAATTGAGAGCATCAAGGTAGGAATACATCCATCTACAAGATTATGTAGTTCCTGGCTAGGGTCTGTACTAAAAGTACACGGCATACCCTATACTGATACCCTAGGTCAGCCATAGCTGACAATCGTAGACAAGTCTACCAAACTTGAACTATGAACAGATTTAATGTGGCTACTACGCGGAGTCGCACACACCCACATAGAACTGCCAATCTCATCTAGACTTCTCCTCTATGAATGTTACGCGGAGGCGTACCGACATTCATAGGCTCAAAGCCCTTTTGAGTGCCCAAACTTGGATGGTATCACGCTTGACTTGTAATTATTTGCTTTTAAGTGAATTATAAAACTCTAATTGTATATCGATACAATCTTAATCTGGAATCATCAATTGCAAATTAATGCAAAGATGATCCCTTAGCTGGTTACATGCGAGTCTGATTAAATTCCGATTTTAATCTTTGCATGTGGGTGATAGCAAATCATACATGAACTTGTATATTTAAATTATCATACAATCATACATTCAAACATATAAATGTAACGATAAAAATATGCATAGCTAAGCCCATCTTAAGTTCTTAAGAATCTAGCAATACTGATCCTAAAGACATGGTCTTCAAGATCCAAACTTGCTCCATTCTTGTGAACTCCCACTGGCTTCTAGCCTCCTCCAATCCGAGTCTTCCTCTTGACTTGCTTCTTGTGTCGGTCTTCGTGATTACAAATTTAAATAAATTAAATTAAATACAAATCACGACACGCATGCCGTATTTACTACAACCCAAAATTAAGCAACACACAGGTTGCAAAACCGAAATTAAAATGCAAGTTTAGAGGGCTTAGCTAGCGTCATGTGAAAAACATCATGTTATCAAAGATCATGTGTACACTCAACATGCTTATCAAACAAATAAATTTTCCAAATTTTATCTTTCTTAAGTGTGGAAAAATTCCGTTTTATCGAAACCGGACAATTTAACTAATTAATTGAATTTTGAACCGGTTCTCGCTAGTTTATCAAAACCGAACCAAATCTGAAAATTAAATTTTTAGGGTTTCAAATTATTCTCGCGAACCAGCCGGTTCAGCTCGAATCTGGTCGAGCCGAACCGGCCCAATCGAGGTCGCCCGCGGGGCTGACCGTGGTAGACCACGGGAGTGACCATAATAGCCCGCGAGGGCTGCCATGGTCACCCCTAGGGCAGACCTGGTCGCCCGTGAGGCAACCATAGTGGCCCGCGAGGGCAGACATGGTCGCCCGCATGGGCAGACCGTGGTCGCCCGTGAGGGCTGCCATAGTCGCCCGTAGGTGACCCTTGTCGGCCCTTGGTGCCGACCATGGTCTTCCCTAGGGCATTTCATGGTCCACCAAGGGTCTCGACCCTAGTCAACCATGGCTCGGCCATGGCTAACCCGAAACACCAAAAAATATATTTTTTCACTTTTTCCAAAAATCAATTAAATCTAAAAAAAAATTTCAATTTACATGTATGCTAAGGTGATGAACATGTAAACTCAAAAAAAAAGAATTAAACATTTTGAAAAACTTCATAACAACCATGCTCTGATACCACTGAAAGAGATCACCATGGGTTCCAAACGATAAATTTCATGCAGCGGAAGTTATGTAACCATGGTCATCGAAAGAGACCATGATCTTAATGAAAATTCAACATGCTATCAACCTTTCAAATCTGAAAAATACCTTTATGAATCGATGAAAACACAACCTTAGTGTTTCTCTATTAGGTCCACACAAGCACCACAACCGAAAATGGTTTTCTCTCACACTTTTGCTATAAATGTTCTTGAGAAGCTTTGACAAAAAATGGTGGATGAAGAGGGAGAGAGGATTCGGTCAAGGGAGAGAGAAAAAGAGGGGAAGTGGTTGCCAATAGTTGGAGAAAAAGATGGAAGATATTTTGAAATTTTAATTTCAAATAAAATTGAATTTCAAATTAATAATTGCATATCTACCCTTCTTAAACTCCTATTTGCACATCTTCCCCATTCATCACTTGAATCCCTAAATGGGCTTTAACCCGTTTAGCTAAAACCCAAATTAAACCCATTAACTTGAGTTCTAATTTCGGTTTAGACAAAACGGTTCAATTTCCTCGAATTGATTTCTTCAACCGTCTGGTTAAAACCTTAGGCCAGAAAACTACCGAATCGTTCTCAATTTTCATCCATAATTATTTGTCATGTATCGTGCTTAATGCGTGTGACCCTCTAGGCTCACGAATAGTTGGCAGACTGGTAAAATTACTATTTTACCCTTTCCATCATAAGTGGTCTCTAGTAAGACATTATGATTACCCAACGTTCGTGATTATCGATTATTCGACTTAACCTGTTATCGTACATGTCAATATCCTTTTATCAAACCGATATACAGATTGATCAATAGGCATAGAATGGTCATCCTAATTTATCAATCACTGTTTCTTGATATCTGAGATGACTGAAAACTGATACTAAGGTATCACCTGCACGGTCGTGCTATTCCTTCAGTCATACTCATCAACTGGCCTAAACGGATATATTTCTCATACCGAAGTATGAGTGATAAATCCCTCAAACGCCTTTCGAGTTCACTAATGTAATAAATATCCAAGCCAATCGAAGCTGTTATAGTTACCCTTTTACAGATAACGTTAGACTGGGTCAAACTTAGGTATTCGTTACATAGTGTACACAAAGACTCCTTGGTCTTAGGATATAATGACAAGGTACGATATGTGAATATCTCATGACTGGATCTATGTAGCATACTCACAATCGGGTTGTCCGATATCATCGACCTGATGATATCTATGATATAACTCCGGCACATACTTTGCATTGATCAGTAGAGCGTGATCACAAGGAGTTGGTCTCATACTGATCGCTTCATAAAGAAGCTTAGCTGATTAGGGATTCATCAAATGTAATTATTTATGATCTACAGTTCTACTATTAGTGGTTACACACGTAATGACATAGATCAAATTACATTCGATATATTACTACAACACATTAGTAATATATGCCGATTTATTTATTCGGAAAGATGATAAAACATTACATCTGTAGATCACTTTTGTATTAGATTAGGGCATAACTCTAACCCATAACTTTCTCATACAATCTACATTTCGGATTATAACATGTAACTAAAAAATTTACACTACGAGAAAATGGAACGGGATGTGTCACGGTTAAACCCACCCGTGACGTATCCGTGATAAAACCGCAAAATCTCCCAACAATATGTAAAAATGAATGGGTCCATATATAGTAAAGCCCATGACACATTCTTTCCATTTTTTTTGTGCAATCCTTTAAATTGAAAATTGTAATCTCCCTTTCATGGACCTTTTGAAGGTTCTAGGAGCTACGACAACTCTAGTTTAGCATTAGAGAGAAGATTGCTCAAGATCTATCCCTCTAGAACTTAAGTTGTATATTTGTAAGTTCACCTCTTTCGTTTCCATTGATTTTTGTCATTATACTTAGACTTGTGAAACTCCATGGTAATTTATGTTTAATTAATCAGATCTTTTTCATAATGGTATCATGGATTATTTGTGTTTCTCATTCTCTATTCGCCTGATCTCCAAATATTGTTGTCTTGTAATATGTTGTTTCTCGAGATGTGAATGTTCATTTGGCATTAAAGACCCTAGATAATTAGGGTTTGATAGACCTTCGAACCCCCCATCAATTCTCGTCCCAAAATATTCGTTTTAAATGCTATCTCGAGTTAAGGTTGATTCCTAATGATAAAACCCGACTCATGATTTGATCAATTCTAATGCCGAGGGTTACAATTGACAACTGATAGACTTATGACAATAATCCAGGCATGAATTTGTTAATTTTGGAAATTGTTTAACACGTGAGTTTGAAACTAGCACCTGTGTTACCTTCTTCACCTGACTTCGATATAACATTCAAAAATATTTGTTTGTGACAGGAATTCAATCATATAGACAATGAACGAGTTAAATAATTCTCGAAAGATGTTCCAACAAAGGGGCGACGAATGGTGGGAAGATGGTTGAAGTCATGCCTTGTTTTTATAATTAACCCATGCTGATGACAATTTCCCCCCAAAATTTATTTGTAAGAGTATTTTTGTCATTAAAAAGACTTAAAGTGTTATGGAAATTTTTCGCCGCTGTTGACTAACATATCAATAAAACTAAATATAACGATTGTTACTTAAAACTTAACCGTCGTAAGTAAATTTTTCATTTTCATCACTATTGACTAACAGCTCAACAAAATTAAATATAATTGTTGTTATTTAACATACTTAATAAACTTAAGGTGTCACATGGAAATTAGTCGCTAACTAACAGTTCAACAAAATTAAATATAGCGGTTGTTATTTAATATAGTTAAAAGTTAAAAGTTTTAAGGTGCCACATGAAAATTTTTTTCATCACATATTACTAACAACTCAACAAAATTGAATATAGCTGTTTCTATTTAACGTAGTTGAAACTTAACAGACTTTTGGTGTCCCATGAAAAATTTTCGTCTTTGTTGACAAACCGTTCAACAAAATTAAATATAGCGGTTATTATTTAATATACTTAAAACTTAACCGGCTTAAGGTGCCACATGAAACTTTTTTCATCATAGTTTACTAACAACTCAACAAAATTAAATATAGCCGTTTCTATTTAATATAGTTGAAACTTAACAGACTTTTAGTGTCTCATGGAAATTTTTCGTCTTTGTTAACTAACCGTTCAACAAAATTAAATATAACGGTTTTTAATTAATAAAACTTAACCGGCTTAAGGTAGCACATGAAATTTTTTTTCATCACTGTTGACTAACAACTCAACAAAATTAAATACAACCTTTCTATTTAATATACTTAAAACGTAACAGAATTCTGGTGTCTTATGGAAACTTTTCGTCGTTGCCTAACAGATTAGCAAAATTAAATATAGCTGTTGTTATTTAATATATCTAAAACTTAACATATTTAAGATGCTACATAAAAAATTTTCATCACTGTTGACAAATAGTTCAACAAAAATATGTATAGCGGTTGTTATTAATATACTTAAAATTTAATAGACTTAAGATGTCACATGAAAATTTTTTGTTACTATATTGACTAACAGATCAACAAAATTAAATATAACGGTCGTGATTTAATATACTTAAAACTTAACCGTCGTGTAGTGCAAAAATGATATAATTGACTGTTATTGGTGATTTCCCCTTAAAACACTGTATGATATAATAACCCCCCAAAGAGGATAAAAGCAAATGGAGAAAGAAAGTTGGACAAAATGCAAGTGAGATTATGAAGGAGGAGGTTAGTAGTTGGGGATGGTAACGTCATGCTTCATAAACTCAAAGCCAAATCTGTTATCTAATCACTCATTTATGGGACATGCACGAGACGAGACCTCCTTTTTCAGGGAAAATAATGACAATTAAGTCAACCATGGCGACACTTGTAATCGATTCATATAATTAATACAGTGATGTATGTTTTCAATAAATACTTAAAGAATTAGTCGATGAACTTACTGTCTGTGTATGATTCATTTAGAGAAGGAAGATATTAATTAGATAAACTTAATTATTCCATTCAGTGTATTAAGTTGTTATAAGTTAGTTGATTGGACCGACGGGAAAATACTTTACGTCTAAAGTTTGTTTCAGTGAGAAAAAGAATTCAAATTCAGCTTCTTCCTTCGATAGGATACCAATAGTATCATTATATGTGCAATAGTCGATAGATTTAGTGTATTTAATAAACTAATACGTGTCAAATTATATGTAAGTACTGTAAACATGAGAAATTTACGCTCGGGATTAGACTCATTCAAAAGAACTAGGAGCTCTTATTACTAGGTGTGATTCTCTGGCAATAAAATTCTGATTAGTTATAGAGATAATAAGTCGTGCACAAAATTATGACTAGATTTTTGACGATATGTTTGATTATAGATAATGGAGAACTAGCAAATAGAAGATATAATATAAGACACACAATATGGTTATTCAGTTCAGTGTAACATCACCTACGTCTGGGGGCACTCTGCCAGTGGAAATGATTTCACTATATGGTAGTCAATAGTACAAATGAGGCCTTAAATGATTATCACACAAATCAATTCCCTAGCCACTATTACTACAAGCGAATGCTTAGACTAGGGTCTCCATCTGAATATGAGATCCTTCTCAATTCTACTCTTCGGGTAAACGCCTATGCTCGAATGATCCCTGTCTTCAACAACACGTGAGTTTTTAATCACGTATACACAAAACTCAAATCACACAAACACTCAATCTTCTTGAATAGTGGTTGGTGAATGACACCGTTCTTATTAAAACATACAACCTTCTAATACGCCAGTTCAGCACGTTTAGAATCTCTGAATATTTGCACAGAAGAACGTCCAAGCTGCTAAGGGAGAAGCTCTCGGCTTTTATAGCAGCTCACAAAGTCTCAAAGTCTTCTTTAGGGTTTCGTAACCCTCAAGGCGTATCTAGGGTTTCCTTACCCATACTCGAGAGAATATCTCACATATACGATTATGCTCGAGAGAATATCTCACATATACCATTCTGCAAATCAAACAGATAACACTGGAACTTTTCAAAAATATATACTGAAGGATGTCTTACCAGAAATTGAAATATGAAGGCCGACATCTTTCTGTTGGGATTTTGTGCCCTAGCACAATGTATTTTCAATCTACTCATATAATAAGATTATTAGTTGAAATAAAATCGGCATTCATATTACTAAAGTGTTGTAGTAATATCTTAAGTATGATTTGATTTGTATCATTGATGTGTCAACACATAATAGTAGATCTACAAATCAGATAAAATCTTACTTAAGCAGTCCCCGATCAGAATAGCTTCATAAGAAGCGATCGGTATGAGGCTAACTCTAAATGATCACGCTCTACTGATCATGGCCAGAAGGGGGCTAGAGTTTGGTCATAGTATCACCAGTCAGGGGTGATATAGGACGACCCGATCATGAGTATGTTACATAGACACAGTCATGAACATACTCATATGTCGGCGCATGAAATCACATCCTCAGAAAGAAGGACCATTGAGGTCAATATGTAATGAGTGACGAGTTTGACTCAGTCTAACGTCTCCTGTAAAAGGGTTACAATAACGACTGTGATTAGCTCGATCACAAGTTACATAAGTTGACTCAATGGATCGCTGAAGGATTTATCCCTCATATGGACGTGTGAGCAGATATCATTTTAGGCCACTTGATGAGTACAACTAAAATACAATAGCATGGCCATGCAGTCGATACATAGTATCAGTTATAATTCAGTTAACTCAGAATCAAGAAACAGGACAATAGAACGAGGATGACTTGTCTATGCCTCGTGGTTGTCAAAGATATCAAGAGGATAAAAGGATAGATTCATGTACGACAAGGTTAAGTCGAAATCTCGATAATCACAAGCGTTGGGTAATCATGATGTCTTGCTAGAGGCCACTCATGATGGAAAGGGTAAAATGATAATTTTACTAGTCCGCCGACGTGTCGTGAGCCTAGAGGGTCACACACTAAAGGTTGAGTAAAACGGATGGAATCATATGGAGGAATCATGAGAGAGAAAAAATCCAGTTTTGGATTAAACCGAATTAGACCGATTTTGGTTTAAGACTAAACCGAAAATCAAGAACGGTTTAGCAGGACTAATTAACTATAATCTAATTAAATAGATTTAATTAAATTAGCTAAACTGGGCCTAGCCAGAATGGGCTAAGCCAGAATGAGCTTCTCTATATAATTAATTAAAAGCTTTGGGCTTTAAGCCCATTAAGGCCTTTAATTAATTAAAGTCCAAATAAGGGTATAAAAGGGTAATTTTCAGATCTGAAAATTAAGTGAATTAATTTCAAAACCCTAGCCGTCACTCCCTCTCTCTCCTAGCCGAATTCGGCCAGCCCCTCTCCTCCTTGCTCCGTCCGTTTTGCTTGCTTCGATCTTCTAGTAAGGGTCGTTGTGAGTATCCCCGGATTGCTCTTCCTGTGTGGACGTTCTTTAAAGGTTACTAAATATTATTTAGTAACAGAGAGATTTCAAATCAAGATAAAATTAAATTTTATTCTAGTCTAAGATCTCGTGATCAATTCATGATCATGCAAGATCTAAATTATTTCGGATATTTGAGGTTAATTTCTTGTATAGGCATGAAGTTATATGATTGGAACCCTCAAATAATTCCTTCAGTGGTATCAGAGGCTGGTTATGCATGATTTTGTATTCAAGCATGATAGGTTAGAATTAATTTTGCGATTTAATTCGGTATTGTGAATTGAAAAAATTGCAAATTATATGTTTTGCTTAATGAATTAATTGCTGGAATTTTTTAATGTTGCTAAAAAATATTAATTAATCGAGTAAGATCAGGATCGAGACCCGTGGGAGGCCGAGGCTAGCCGAGAGGCTAACCCCGACAGCGCCACGGGCTGATCAGCCGGAACGAGAAGACCGACCAGATCTGCCCGTGGTAGATCTGGCCGAGCCTCTCGACTCCGACCAGGGGAGGGCTTCGGCCCAACCAGATCTGGCCAGGTAGCCCGCCACGGCCAGCCCTCACAGGCTGGTCGGCCACGGCGCGGCTAGCCCTGGCGGCTAGGGTTTTGGCGGAACCCTAATTGGCCCTCGGGTCAATTTTGGTTCGGTCAAACCAATTGGATTCGGGTCAAATCCGACCCAGAAAAATCCAGAATTTTTCAGCAATTATTAATTAAAATTTCAGACCGATTCGGTTTCGATAAACAAGCGCGTGAACCGATTTAATTTAGAAATTAACCGGTTCAAGAAACGGTTTCGATAAACTGTATTTTATGATTTAAATCAAGATAAAATTGGAATTAATATGTTTGCTTGATAACATGCTTGTTTGATAACATGATTGTTTGATAACACGGTGTTTGCAACATGATTGCTAAGTTAGCCCGAATTTAGAATTTAAATTTCGGTTTGCAACCTGCGAGTTGCTTATGGGTTGTAATTTATTAGTGACCTGCGTGTCACAGCATTTATTTTATTTAAATTAAATGTAATTGCAAAGTCCCTAGACAAGAAGAACCGAAGAGAAGGACGGTGATCCCGAGGAGGCGTGGAGCCAGTGGGAGTCCAGGAGAATGAGGAAAGACAAGACCTAGTATAGGCTCTAGTTTATTCCAGTAGGGTTAGCGGGCTAGCTAAAGCAAATTTACATTTATGTTTATGAATGTATGATTTAATTTTCATAAGTTTATGTTAATTAGATCATCACCCAAATGTGTAAAGATTAATAATAATTAGTTAATCACGCACATGTAAACCGGAATTGAAATTATCGCTACATGGATTTGTAGATGATAAATTCAAATTAAGATCAAATTATGATCAGTGATAATGAATATTTAAAAGACAAATAATTTCAAGTCAAGCTAGATACCGCCCACTTTTTATCACTTCGATTAGTTCTCGGACTCATGGGTGGATACGATTAACGTAATTCCATGAGAATGGGTTTTAATAGAAGATGGACTAGTTTGCATGGGTGTGTGCGCATTAGCGTAGTAGCCATGAAGATTGGACCATGCGTTGAAAATTGGTTGACTTGGTTGCGATTCTCAGATGATCTGAGCTAGGGTATCAGATATAGGGCAATGTCGTATACATACAATGTATAAGCCCTAGCCAAGAATCACATGAAATTGTGAAAGGACTGGACTGTCCTACTCCAATGACCAAAACTGGGGCGATGAGATTAACTCACTTCCGTTTTGGGTATGCGGAGATCTTGGTTTAGATTCAGACACAAGAATCAGAAATGTTCATAATCAAGTATCTCTTACTTCAACTTAATTAAGAATCTGACCAAATTTATTTTCATGTATAGATTAATGGCACCGTCGCAACCCAAATCAACACGTTCTGGCAGTGAAGCCTTAAAGTCTCTTCTGTCGAATAACAGGCTGACAGGGACCAACTTCCTGGTATGGGAGAGGAACCTGAAGCTTGCACTTCAGTATGACAGACATGACTATATCCTTACAGACAAACCTTTAAATGAGCTTGCAGATGATGCCAGCGAGGCCGATAAGAACGCTTATGACAAGTACATAAGTGATCGACAAGATGTTGGCATCCTCATGGTCGGGTCCATGGAAAATGACACCCATGACCAGTTCATGCATCTCATGGGAGATCCCCAAGAGATGATGGAGGAAATTAAAATATACTACCAGAAGAATGCTCGCGTCGAAAGATACGACACTCTTAGGGAGTTGTTTTATAGTAGGTTGAATGCTGGTGAGGCAGTGAGCCCACATGTCCTTAAGATGAAGCGGCTCTTTGATCGCTTGGCCAGTCTAGGTCATAAATTCACAGAGCAGCTGAAATCAGATATAGTCCTGATGTCGCTTCCAAAGGTTTATGGAGATGTGATCACAAATTACAATCTCCATAATATGGAGAAGACCATCAAGGAACTACATGAAATGTTGGTGACAGCAGAGAAAAACCTCAAGGGAAAGACCCCTGAGGTTTTGATGGTCAATAAGGGTGTCAGCTTCAAAAGAGCTGGCAAACCTACTGGCAAGTCACCAGGACACTCCAACAAGGGCAAGGCACCAGCAGTGTGATGCAGTGCAAAATAAGAAAGTGTCGGATTTCGACAAAAGAGTAGTGTTTTCTGGGCGGAAACGGCCATCCGAGCAAAACGATGGATTTCGGCCATGATGTACGATGGATTTCGGCCATCCGAGGTCATCTTGGGGTTCAAAATCGCAATTTCCTAAGTTCCGGGCACTATTTGCAATTTTTATAATTTCTTTCCTTTTTCCAGTAAGTTTAGAATTTCCTTTTTTGCAATTAGGTTTTGGCTATTTAAACACTGTTAGCTGTTTATGTTATTCATTAGTTTTCAAGTTTAATAAAAAAATC
This sequence comes from Geranium rotundifolium, assembly GCA_963920655.1. Taxonomy (NCBI): domain Eukaryota; kingdom Viridiplantae; phylum Streptophyta; class Magnoliopsida; order Geraniales; family Geraniaceae; genus Geranium; species Geranium rotundifolium. The sequence continues at coordinate 14,713,521 of OY987319.1, read as the reverse complement.
GAGGTTTCCCTCAAATCTATCACATTCGGTATTCGCAAGAATCAACGAACTTGATAAAGAGTTTTTCCTAGCCACGTACGCTGCATCAGTTGGTATTAGATTCGAGTCGATCCCAAGGTATGCCGCCCCGTAGACAACAACGAGCCGCTCCCCAAGGTGCTTATAATGATCAAGGTGAGTTTCGACGTGAAAACGCTGAATTTCGACGTGAAAACGACGATTTGAGGCGGCATGTTGAATTATTGACCCAACGACTGGACGAACTGCATCGTCGTGATGATGATACTCTCACGGACGACAATCCTTTCGCCGGGTTTCGGAATCGTTCTCCCGAGCGCCCCAATCCTAACTACCGTTGGGAACAGGGTTTCAAGGTGGAAATTCCACAATTCAATGGCAATCTTAAACCCGAGGAGTTTATAGATTGGCTATCACAGGTTGAAGAAATCATGGATTTCAAAGAGGTTCTGGAAGAACGTCGTGTTTCCCTTGTGACGATCCGTTTTGAAGGTCGTGCGCAAGCTTGGTGGCAACAATTGAAGCAGATGCGTGTTCGTACTGGTAAGGAGAAGATTTCGAATTGGGCTAAATTCAGGAAACACCTCAAGGCTGCGTTTTTGCCTTATAATTTCGATCGGGAATTATACCAACGTTTCTAGAATCTTCGCCAGGGTTCCCGTTCTGTGGGTGAATATTCCACCGATTTCTACTCCTGTCTGGCTCGTGTTGATCTCACCGAGTCCCCTATTCAGCTAGTTTCTTGTTATATTGGTGGTCTGCGTCTCCAATTACAGGACGTTCTGAATATGTTTGACCCATTGATTGTCGCCGAGGCACAACAGCGTGCATCCCAGGCTGAAAGGCAGCTAGCCAGGCGTGGTACAGGTAACTTCCGACAACCAGCAAACTCGTCTGGTGGTCTAGGGTCTGCGTCACAGTCTGTTCCTACCCAACCTACCCCCCCACCCGCGCAGGGTTCTGCAGCCCCCCCACAGGGACGTGGTGGTTTGCGCTGTTTTAATTGTGGTGAAGTTGGTCATCGCCAATCAGATTGTCGGCTCCCGAAATCTGCCAATCGTGGTCTTCTCACTGAGGCTACTGAATCGGAACATGTCCTTCTCACAGATTCGGCCCCAACTTATGACGATTATGCCGACGCGGATGCAGAGGAATATGTCCCCGGAGATGTTGGCCCTCTATTGGTGCTCCGCCGATCCTGCTTGACACCTCGTGCTCCTGAGAATGAGTGGCTACGCAATAGTTTGTTTCATTCTACTTGCACTATAGCTGGCAAAGTTTGCACCTTCATCATTGATGCGGGAAGTTGTGAGAACGTAGCCTCTGAAGTGGCGGTTGCTAAGCTTGGTCTACCTACTGAACCTCACCCCAAGCCTTACCGTCTCACATGGCTTAGCCAAGGTACGGATGTTACGGTTTCCAAGCGTGTGCTTGTTAATTTTTCTGTTGGACCTACTTATCGTGATGCGATTTATTGTGATGTGGTTCCTATGGATGCTTGTCACCTCTTACTTGGTCGCTCGTGGCAATATGATAACTCTGCTCTCCATGACGGTCGTGCTAACACCTATTCATTCTTTTTCCGTGGTACGAAAATTGTGTTAATGCCGACTAAACCCAAAGGGAATGCTACTCCCACGGCACACACGCCTTCCCCTACCACCTTGCTGTCTCGTCGTCCTTTTCAGGCCGCCATGAAGGAATCTGGAATGGTTTTTGCCCTATTTTGTTCTCTGGTTACGAGAGAAAGTGATGTGCCTGATCCGGTGCAGCCTCTCCTTCAAGAATTTGCAGATGTCTTTCCTGAGACTTTACCCTGTGAATTACCGCCTTTGCGAGATATCCAACATCACATTGACTTGGTTCCAGGTGCTTCCCTCCCTAATCGCCCTCATTACCGTATGAGTCCCAAGGAACATGAAGAGTTACATCGACAAGTGGAGGAATTGCTTGCTAAGGGACACATTCGCGAAAGCCTTAGCCCTTGCGCCGTCCCTGCACTTCTTACCCCAAAAAAGGATGGATCGTGGCGCATGTGTGTTGACAGTCGAGCTATCAACAAGATTACAGTACGCTATCGGTTCCCTATTCCTCGATTAGATGACTTATTGGATCAATTGGGTGGCGCTTCTGTGTTTAGCAAACTGGACCTTAAGAGTGTTTACCACCAGATTCGTATTCGCATGGGTTATGAATGGAAAACCGCTTTCAAGACTCGCAAAGGGTTGTATGAGTGGCTCGTTATGCCATTCAGTCTATCCAAAGATCCCAGTACTTTTATGCGTGTGATGAACCAAGCTCTTCGCCCTTTTATTGGTAAGTTTGTGGTCGTTTATTTTGACGACATCTTGATTTATAGCGCCAATGAAATAGTTCATCTTGACCATCTGCGTGAGGTCTTCATGGTTCTCCGACGTAACAAATTTTTCGCTGATGCCGCAAAGTGTGCTTTTTTATCTGCTTGCATCCAATTCCTCGGTTATGTGGTTTCTCGCGAGGGACTAAAAGTTGACCCCAGTAAGGTCTTGGCCGTCGAGCAGTGGCCTCAACCGTCTTCTATCACTGAGGTCCGTAGTTTTCACGGCTTGGCTTCCTTCTATCGCCGTTTTATTCCTCATTTCAGTGGTGTTATGCCTCCTATCACGGATTGCATGAAAGGGACTAAGTTTTACTGGACTAATGATGCGGAGGCTGCCTTTTTGGAGATTAAGCGTCGGCTCACGTCGGCTCCTATTTTAGTACTTCCTGACTTTTCACAGCCATTTGAACTCCATTCTGACGCTTCAAAAACAGGTATTGGAGCTGTCCTCAGTCAAGCAGGTCGTCCTGTGGCTTACTTTAGCGAGAAACTGTCGGGTGCTAAACTTCGCTTTAGTACTTATGATATTGAGTTTTATGCAGTTGTCCAGGCCATCAAGCATTGGCGTCATTACCTTTTTCAGAGGGAATTCGTATTATATACTGATCATGACTCCCTTAGGCATCTTGGCAGCCAAGATAAAGTATCTGATCGTCATGCTACCTGGATTTCTTATTTACAGCAGTTTACATTTGTGATTAAGCACAAAGCAGGAGTTTCTAATCGCGTTGCGGATGCTTTGAGTCGCCGTCATGGGTTGTTAACTGAAATGCGCATCCATGTACTCGGGTTTGATTCGTTCGTGGACCTCTATTATGATGATCCGTTCTTTTCTCAGGTACTCGTTCGTATTCAACAGGGTGAGGCGACAGACTTTGTGTTGGAGGACGGATTTCTTTTTCGCGGTGTGCAACTGTGCATTCCAGATTGCAGTTTGCGGTTCAAGATAATTCAGGAACTCCATAACGAGGGTCATGTGGGGCGTGACCGCACTTACCAGCTTCTTGCGGGTTCTTATTTTTGGCCCTCTATGCGCAAGGAGGTTGGTCGTTTTGTCGCCCGCTGTCGTACTTGTCAATTAGCAAAGGGTGCTTCGTCAAACGCTGGATTATATTTACCCCTGCTTATTCCCACACAGCCATGGTCTGATATTAGTATGGATTTTGTCCTCGGCTTACCACGTACCCAACGTGGTTCTGATTCTATTTTTGTGGTGGTTGATCGATTTTCGAAAATGGCTCACTTTATTCCATGCAAGAAGACTACTGATGTTGTGGCTGTAGCACAATTTTACTTTCGGGATGTGTATCGTCTTCATGGACTCCCTGCATCTATAGTTTCTGATCGTGACACTCGCTTTGTGTGTCACTTTTGGCGGAGTTTGTGGCGCCTGGTTAATACACTCCTCAATTTCAGCAGTGCTTACCACCCACAGACAGATGGTCAGACTGAGGTCGTTAATCGTTCGTTAGGAAATCTTTTGCGTAGTTTGGTTAGGGATCATCCTAAGGCGTGGGATCTCAAATTGTCCCAGGCTGAGTTTGCACATAACCATGCTGTTAATCGCTCTACTGGGTTCAGTCCTTTTCAGGTGGTCTACGGGTTATTTCCGCGAGGTCCTCTTGATTTGCTAGCTTTGCCCAGCAAGGTGTGCCCCCATGCTACTGCCGAGGAGTTTGTTGGGCAGTTGGCACAGGTTCATCAGGCCACTCATGACCATTTGGTTGCTGCTACTGCCAAATATAAGGAAAAAGCTGATCAGAAGCGGCGTGCTGTTGATTTCGAGGTTGGTGACTTTGTTTGGGCCATACTTACTAAGGATCGTGTCCCTTCTCGTGAATACAATAAACTTGCTGCTAAGAAGATTGGCCCTGTTGAGATTGTGGAAAAGATCAACTCAAATGCCTATCGTCTGCGCCTTCCCAGTCATGTTCGCACCTCGGATGTCTTCAATGTGAAACATCTTGTTCCTTTCACTGGTAACTCTTCTTTTGACGAGGATGATGCGGTTTCGGATTCGAGGTCGAATCTTCTCTATCCAGGGGGGAATGATGCAGTGCAAAATAAGAAAGTGTCGGATTTCGACAAAAGAGCAGTGTTTTCTGGGCGGAAACGGCCATCCGAGCAAAACATATTTCTTTGCTATGATGTACGATGGATTTCGGCCATCCGAGGTCATCTTGGGGTTCAAAATCGCAATTTCCTAAGTTCCGGGCACTATTTGCAATTTTTATAATTTCTTTCCTTTTTCCAATAAGTTTAGAATTTCCTTTTCTGCAATTAGGTTTTGAATATTTAAACACTGTTAGTTGTTTATGTTATTCATTAGTTTTGAAGTTTAATAAAAAAATCGAGGTTTCCCTCAAATCTATCACATTCGGTATTCGCAAGAATCAACGAACTTGATAAAGAGTTCTTCCTAGGCACGTACGCTGCATCATAGTGTCAGGTAAGGGTAAGGCGCCAATGCACCTAGCTGGGCAGATAAGGGCACCTAGAGGTCCGAGAATCCAAGTGGTTCCTAGAACCGAAGGGAGCACTTCGACCTCAGAGGTGGTCTGTTACTACTGCCAGCAGCCAGGTCATTGGAAGAAGGATTGCAGGCAGCACAAGGATTATGTGAAGAGCTTGCAGATGGGAGGACACCCTTCAGGACCTGGATCAGGTATTTACGTTGTTGAGTATAACCTCAACGTTACTTTACACATGGGTAGTTGATACCGGAGCACAAACTCACATTTGTGTTAATCTGCAGGATCTGGAAAGTAAGAAGCTCCTTGGGAAAGGCGAGCAGGATCTGAGAGTCGGAGACAACAGTTCGGTGTCAACGACGGTTGTCGATTCTGTTAGTCTTAGGATGCCCACAGGGCTTATTTTAGCTTTGGATGATGTATTATGTGTACCTACATTTAGTAGGAATATTATTTCAGTGTCCAGTTTGGACAAACTTGGTTTTGTATTTGCCATAGACAATGGCTTATTTACTTTATCAAGAAATAATATCTTTTATGGCACTGCATCTATGGTTGGTGGATTATATATTTTATATATTGATAACATTAACTACAATTCAAACTATAACGTAAATAAGAGGTTGAAGTCGGATGACTTAAACCAGACAGTGATGTGGCACTGTCGTCTAGGCCACATAGGCGAGAAACGCGTCTCGACACTTCATAAGTGTGGGCTATTAAGCCCGTTTGAATTCACACCAATCGAGAGATGCGAATCTTGCATTATGGGCAAGATGACAAAAGCGCCTTTTGGCGGCTTAGGTGAAAGGGTGAGTGATCTCCTGGGCCTAATACATTCAGACGTATGTGGGCCCATGAGTACACAAGCCAGGAGAGGTTTTAGATACTTCATAACCTTTACCGACGATTTCAGTAGGTATGGGTATGTCTATTTAATGAGACATAAGTCAGAATCCTTTGATAAATTCAAGGAATTCCATAATGAAGTACAGAACCAGCTTGGTAAAAGTATAAAGGCACTTCGTTCCGATCGAGGTGGCGAGTACTTAGATCAGGAATTTCTCAGTCACCTAAGGGATAACGGTATACTCTCAGAATTAACTCCGCTAGGAACCCCTCAGCTGAATGGTGTTTCCGAACAAAGGAACAGAACCCTGCTTCACATAGTTCATTCCATGATGAGTCACGCCGATCTTCTAGTATCGTTCTGGGGCCATGCCCTAGAAACGGCCGCATTCATTTTGAATCGGGCACCTACAAAGGCAGTGGAGACCACTCCATTTGAGTTATGGCAAGGGAAAGCTCCCAAGTTGTCTTTCCTCAAGATCTGGGGGTGCGATGTTTACGTCAAGCGGTTGCTTGGTGATAAACTCGAACCCAAGGCAGATAAGTGTGTCTTTGTAGGGTACCTCAAAGTAACCATGGGGTACTACTTCTACAAACCCGAAGAGAACAAAGTCTTTGTTGCTCAAGGTGAGGTTTTCTTGGAAAGAGAATTCTTATCCAAGAAACCTGGTGACAGTCATGTGCTTCTTGAAGAAATTCGAGAAGACACGGAACAGCCTACAGAGGATATAAAGGTACCCGATGAAGTAAATGATCCAAGTCCTATTCCAACAGAAACTCTTGTAGGACCAAGGAGGTCTGAAAGATCTCGTCAAAACCCAGTCAGATATGGCTTCTTAGCCACAGAGGGTAATGACTTGATAGTTGTAGATCACGATGATCGCGCAACAGTTCAGCAAGCCTTGGCCAGTCCCTACTCAAAAGAATGGCAGAACGCCATGGATGAGAAATGAAGTTCATGAAAGACAATCAGGTCTGGAACTTAGTAGACAGCACACCTGGGATAAAACCCATAGGGTGCAAGTGGATATTAAAGTTAAAGACAGATATGGACGGAAAGCCTCAGACTTACAAAGCAAGACTGGTTGCAAAAGGTTATCGTCAAGTCCAAGGCATGGACTATGATGAGACTTTTTCACCAGTAGCTATGATTAAGTCAATTCAGATGATGTTAGCCATTGCAGCATATTTCGATTACGAGATATGGCAAATGAACGTCAAAACCGCATTCCTTAACGGGAATTTGCAGGAGGATGTCTATATGACCCAGCCAGAAGGTTTTGTCGATCCAGAACATCCCAAAAAGGTGTGTAAGCTGCAACGATCCATTTATGGGGTGAAGCAAGCTTCCAGGAGTAGGAACTTACGGTTCAATGAAGCCGTAAAAGAGTTCGGGTTCATCAGAAATCCCGATGAACCCTGTATCTACAAGAAGAACAGTGGGAGTAACATAGTGTTCATGGTGCTATATGTCGACGATATACTGATCATGGGAAATAACGTCCCAACCTTGCTTGAGACCAAACATTGGTTAGGGAAGTGTTTCTCCATGAAGGACTTAGGAGAAGCCGCTTACATTCTAGGGATCAGGATCTACAGAGATCGATCCAAGAGAATTTTAGGTTTAAGTCAGAGCACCTATATAGATAAAGTGTTGAGAAGATTCTCAATGCTTGACTCTAAGAAAGGGAACCTCCCAGTAAGATATGGCATCAAGCTCAGCAATAATCAGTGTCCTAAAACACCTGATGAGCTTAAGAAGATAGAGGGAATCCCATATGCTTCGGTAGTGGGATCCATCATGTATGCCATAATATGTACGAGGCCTGACATATCGTTTGCCCTCAGCTGTGCCAGCAGATTTTATTCTAACCCAGGCCGAGATCACTGGACTGTCGTCAAGTGTATCCTCAAGTATCTGAGGAGAACAAAGGACGCCTTCTTAGTGTATGGCGAGATAGAAAGAGAACTGAGCGTCACTGGATATGTTGACGCTAGTCGGTGTGGGTCAGAAGCTTCTTAAGTGGATTAGATGTACTGCCGCAAATGTCTGATCCCGTGAGCTTATGTTGTGACAACACGGGGGCCGTAGCACTTGCTAAAGAGCCCAGATTTCACAACAGGACCAAGCACGTCGAGAGAAAGTATCACATCATCAGAGAGATGGTTGATAAAAGTGAAGTAGAGATAAGCTACATTTCAACGCATGATAATCTAGCTGACCCCTCAACTAAGGCACCTCCGCAGCCTAAGCATGAGGAGCATGTCAGGGGAATGAGTTTAGATTGGAATACCAATTGGGTCTAGGGCAAGTGGGAGACTGTTGGGATTTTGTGCCCTAGCACAATGTATTTTCAATCTACTCATATAATAAGATTATTAGTTGAAATAAAATCGACATTCATATTACTAAAGTGTTGTAGTAATATCTTAAGTATGATTTGATTTGTATAACTGATGTGTCAACACATAATAGTAGATCTACAGATTAGATAAAATCTTACTTAAGCAGTCCCCGATCAGAATAGCTTCATAAGAAGCGATCGGTATGAGGCTAACTCTAAATGATCACGCTCTACTGATCATGGCCAGAAGGGGGCCAGAGTTAGGTCATAGTATCACCAGTCAGGGGTGATATAGGACGACCCGATCATGAGTATGTTACATAGACACAGTCATGAACATACTCATATGCCGGCGCATGAAATCACATCCTCAGAAAGAAGGACCATTGAGATCAATATGTAATGAGTGACGAGTTTGACTCAGTCTAACGTCTCCTGTAAAAGGGTTACAATAACGACTGTGATTGGCTCGATCACAAGTTACATAAGTTGACTCAATGGATCGCTGAAGGATTTATCCCTCATACGGATGTGTGAGCAGATATCATTTTAGGCCACTTGATGAGTACAACTAAAATACAATAGCATGGCCATGCAGTCGATACATAGTATCAGTTATAATTCAGTTAACTCAGAATCAAGAAACATGACAATAGAACGAGGATGACTTTTCTATGCCTCGTGGTTGTCAAAGATATCAAGAGGATAAAAGGATAGATTCATGTACGACAAGGTTAAGTCGAAATCTCGATAATCGCAAGCGTTGGGTAATCATGATGTCTTGCTATAGGCCACTCATGATGGAAAGGGTAAAATAGTAACTTTACCAGTCCGTCGACGTGTCGTGAGCCTAGAGGGTCACACACTAAAGGTTGAGTAAAACGGATGGAATCATATGGAGGAATCATAAGAGAGACAAAATTCGGTTTTGGATTAAACTGTATTAGACCGATTTCGGTTTAGGACTAAACCGGAAATCAAGAACGGTTTAGCAGGACTAATTAATTATAATTTAATTATATAGATTTAATTAAATTAGCTAAACTGGGCCTAGCCAGAATGGGCTTCTCTACATAATTAATTAAAAGCTTTGGGCTTTAAGCCCATTAATTAATTAAAGTCCAAATAAGGGTATAAAAGGGTAATTTTCATATCTGAAAATTAAGGGAATTAATTTCAAAACCCTAGCCGTCACTCCCTCTCTCTCCTAGCCGAATTCGGCCAGCCCCTCTCCTCCTTGCTCCGTCCGTTTTGCTTGCTTCGATCTTCTAGTAAGGGTCGTTGTGAGTATCCCCGGATTTCTCTTCATGTGTGGACGTTCTTTAGAGGTTACTAAATATTATTTAGTAACAGAGAGATTTCGAATCAAGGTAAAATTAAATTTTATTCTAGTCTAAGATCTCGTGATCAATTCATGATCATGCAAGATCTAAATTATTTCGGATATTTGAGGTTAATTTCTTGTATGGGCATGAAGTTATATGATTGGAACCCTCAAATAATTCCTTCACACTTTCAATGCTTTCAATGCTAAACGTAACAACAATCTCCCCCTTTGGCTTATTTTTAGGCAAACACTTTCAATGCTTTCAAAAACAGTTAAAACACCATGAGCATAGAAAGATGTCAACACAAGTGTCAAAACATGTCTCGCGACATGCCACCATGATACCTCTCCCCCCTGGTTGCTTCAAAAATATAGCAAAGACAAGTATCAAATAAACACATAACCAAGAGATATCTCAATAAGCAGAGCAATGGTAAGTCTGAGAGGTAGCGGAATAAAACAAGTATCTGAGGGGTTCTTGCACGGCACGAGGGGATTTTAAGATACTTTGATTTGTTTCAACTGATTCAGAAGGAATAGGGGAATTAGGGTAACCTTGACCCGTCGAGTGAGGGCTTTCAAATGGAGACGCTCCTGTGTGGGTCTCTTCAGCCTCAACCTCTGCTTCTTGGTTTTCAGAAGCGCCACTGACATTGTCTCTAACATTGGGAGTTGACTGGGCAGCTTCCTCAACAATGATCTCTCCTGCGACGTCAAGCGGAGGATTTTCAGGAGGCATAAACGACTCAGCAACGGCATCTCCGGCCTCTCCAATGAAGTGATTGCTAGAATGCAACCCTCTGACTTTGACCCCATACTTGTTTCTTGCAAATCTAGGCCCAACACCTTTCTTCGGCACCGTTTTTTCCTTCATCTTCGTTCTTTGTTTATGAGCTAACCCAGTTGTGCTTAATCCAATTCTGGTGCGAACCATATTTGAATGAGAAGGGGAGTTTGCTTTAGCAACAACAACTGAAAATCGAGAGATCGTGAGAACCATATATTCGGTAGGATTGTGAGAGTGGAGCGGAAAATTAGGAAAGAAATCTAAAACAATCTTCACGACTTCCTTTGAAGTCAAACAGGCTGAGGCATGTGTGTTTTCGCCACGATGCTTTACTCTAAATGGGCCTTGGTCTGACTCAGGTCCATATTCGATTTAGATGCCTTTTGGTCTAGAGAGGAGAAACTGAATCAACGAAGCTCCCCTCAATCACTCAATGATCATTATTGATTAATAACATAGTCCAAGGGATGACCTAAGATTCTCAAATCAGTTATCATCCAAGGCTTTTGTGAAGATGTCTATGAGTTGTTTTTCAGTGTGGATGTATTCGAGCTTAATCTTCTTATCCTCTACCAAATCTTGAATGAAATGATGTCTTATATCAATGTGTTTAGTCTTGCTGTGTTAAACCAGATTCTTTGAAATATTGATGGCACTGATATTGTCGCAGAATAAAGTCATAACATCTTGTCTGACACCATATTCAGCGAGCATCTGTTTCATCCATAGAAGGTGAGTACAACTGCTTCCAGCTGCAATGTTTTCAGACTCAGCTGTGGATAAGAAGATGCAGTTTTGTTTCTTGCTAAACTAGGAGATAAGATTGTTTCCTATATAAAAACATCCACCAGAAGTGGTCTATTAGCAGTACTATCTGCCCAGTCTACATCACAATATCCAACAAGCGTAGAAGAGGTATCAAAAGTGTATAGAAGGCCAAGATCAGCAGTTCCTGAAATGTACCTTACAATGCGCTTGGCTTCAGGATTAGCTTGATAACAAGCACACACACCACCAGAATCACCCAGTTCATTCTTAGTGAGTTTGACATGAGTAGCGGCAGGAGCCTGCTTGTGAGAAGATTTTTCTAAGCCAAACTTTTACACTATGTTTTTAGCATATTTACTTTGAGAGATAAAGATACTATCATTCATCTGCTTGATCTGAAAACCCGAGAAAAAGTTTAGTTCTCCAACTATACTCATTTCGAATTCAGACTGCATTTGTTGCACAAAAAGATCCACCATCTTGTCCGACTTTCCTCCAAAAACAATGTCATCGACATAGATTTAAGAAATCATAAGGTTACCATCCTCCTTCTTGATAAACAAGGTTTTATCAACTCCACCCATAACATAGCCATTCTGCACGAGAAACTGAGTTAGTCTTTCATACCATGCCCGAGATGCCTGCTTAAGACCGTAGAAGGCCTTTCTGAGCTTGTAGACATGGTGGGGTGAGATGGGATCAACAAATCCTTTAGGCTAGGCAACATAGACCACTTCACTCAAGTACCCATTAAGAAATGTACTTTTGACATCCATCTGGAATAGCTTGAAGTGAAAATAGCCTCATGCACATTCTTTAGTTCGATTTTAGATACAAAACAGAAGAATGTCGTACACAAATCTGTGACTATATGTCTGACAACTTGCTTGATCACATATAATGGATAACTAACAAATAGAACAGTTAATAGAAGACACAATATGGTTACCCAGTTCGGTGCAACATCACCCACGTCTAGGGGCACTCTGCCAGTGGAAAGGATTTCACTATATGGTAGTCAATAGTACAAACGAGGCCTTAAATGATTATCACACAAATCAATTCCCTAATCACTATTACTACAAGCGAATGCCTAGACTAGGGTCTCCACCTGAATTTGAGATCCTCCTCAATTCAACTCTTCGGGTAAACGTCTATGCTCGGATGATCCCTATCTTCAACAACACGTGAGTTTTCAATCACGTATACACAAAACCCAAGTCACACAAACACTCAATTTTCTCGAATAGTGTTTAGTGAATGACACCATTCTTATTAAGACCTATAGCCTTCTAATACGCCAGTCCATCACGTTTAGAAACTCTGAATATTTTCCATCGAACCGGCTCAACCAGCAACCATAGCGGTATGAATTATATAGACAGAAAGTAAAAGGACATGATCATTCAATACAACAGTATGAACACGATACCAAGGCAAACCCATGGAAATACCACGAACGTCCAAGCTGCTAAGGGGGAAGCTCTCGGCTTTTATAGCAGCTCACAAAGTCTCAAAGTGATCCTTAGGGTTTCGTAACCCTGAAGGCGTATCTAGGGTTTCCTTACCCATACTCAAGAGAATATCTCACGGATACGATTCTGTTGGAGAGAATATCTCACATATACGATTCTGCAAATCAAACAGATAACACCGGAACTTTTCAAAAATACATATTGAATGATGTCTTACCAAATGTTGAAACATGAAGACCGACATCTTTCTTTGCACTAAAAAATAAAGCCAACACTAAACGTAACAAGGCAGAGTTACACTTGACTAAGATTTGGATTACTCCATTACGCCCAAGTTTTATAAGTTTCGACATGCCAAATTTAGTTTTTGGATGAAAAATGTTATTTTTGAAAGTGAAAGAACGAAAATGCCCTTGGTCCAATCACACTTTTCAAATCATGCACTGATTGTGTGTTTGGATCTTGGGTTTGTTGGGTTTCGCCGATTTCGCCAGAATCGAGCTCAAAGACGACGAGACCACAGTGGGTTGTCGACCATTTTCGGTTTTAAAAAATTCTGGGTTCTTGGACTTTTGTGTACTTGGCCTGAATCATGATGTGGGACTACGTTTCCATGGATACACACATCATAGACCTCTTTACTTATTTTTGACATATTAATAATTCGAGACTTAGGACTTTTTCTCTTTTTGACGAGATACACACATCCCAAACTTGTAGTGCATTAAAAAAAATACACTATAATTAATTGAAAATTTCACATAATACACCATAGTAAACTAAAATTACCCAAATTAAATTCTCTCATGTTAAGATTACAGATTATATGCATTTAAAATCTATTACGGATTCAATAAAATTTGCTTACATATTAGTCCCTACACATACATCCTTGTAAATGGTAAATCATAAAGCGAAAAAAATTTAATCTAAAATCATATTTCTGTGAATTTCATTCAGACCTAATCTATCTTATATATAATGAGAGTAGGGAATGGTTTGAGAGTGCTGTTTTTGTGACATCTGTCATTTTTGCAGTTTGACATCTGGCCCTAGAATATGAATGTTTTTAATATATGGTGTGATTGGTTTGTTGTGAGGTTGACACTTGGGTTCTTGATTGACGTAAATGTGTTTTTTTTGCAAAGCGGTTTTAGTAACCGCCTTAAATTCTATGTTTTACAAATTCTTGTTCTTATATGAAAGGTATCATATGCGTTAGTTATTTTCTAAATAACTTCCCCTAAATTTATGTTTTAGTCGCGTTCTTTGATGTTCTTTCTCGGTTGATTTACTTGGTTCTTGAACATTTTTTTTCTCTATATATTGTTGTTGGGTTACGTAGGGTTTGTTTGGGTTAATTTCGTCTATGCACTCTTGATTCGGAGGAGAAATAAATGCCATGCCTCGCATCGCATCGCTGAGAGGGTCGGGGTTCTTGCACGACGATTCACGAATCTTCCAGTTGTCCGTCTCCGATGATCCCAAAGTTGAGGCTCCATTTCCCTCCTCTGTTGCCAATGTCTTCTTCGGGATCGGAATCACCAACTTCGTCTTTGAGATGTTCGAATTTGTGTTTTATGGTTTAGAGGGAGTGTTTGGAGGTGTGTTTCTCAATTTTGTTCATTTTGATTTGGATTGAACAAAATTTTGGGTTTGGCCAGATTAACTAGTTTGGGGTCTCAAGCTGAATGTTTTCGATTTCCTTCTGGGTAGGTTTGTATGGTTCTTCAATTGGTGCTCATTTTTGTGTCTATTTTGTTGATTTTGATATGAGTTTCGATTTTTTATTTTTCCAAACAAAATTTTGGGTTTGATCGGATTAATTAGATTTTGTGGTCTAAGGTGCACCTTTTCAATTTCTTTCTGGGTTAGTGTGGTTATTCAATTTGCATATGATATTTATATTGTTTGAAATTTTCATTCATGGAATATTAGTTTTGATTTATGATGATTATGTTATTTTTCCCCAAAAATTCTCAATTTTTTGTTTGTTTTATCATTTTAATTTGTTTTGCTTTGGTTTCTAATAAGCATTCCTAAAACATTCTACAGAATTTGTGCAAGAAAATTTGAAAAATGTTCAAACACAAGGAGGGAACATGAGGATTTTTAGATATTTTAGGAATGTGGTGACCCATAGAGCTGTGGAAGGGAAGGCTCAGGCTCAGATTGTAGGACCCACCACAAAGTTTGGTGTCGAGCAGTTGGCAAAGGCACAAGAAATAGTAGAAAAGAATAAGGAAAGTGATGCTGCTCAGAAGAGGGTGCCTCATAAACCAAAACCCGAGGACACGGTGATAGTGATTAGCTCCGACGAAGAGGACAATGTTACCATTATGCCCGATGCGAGAAGATTGGCAAGAACGTGTCTTCTATGGCTAAAGTCAACACCTTTACTTCAGTACTCACTGCTAGAAGCAAAGTCAGTATCCATCTACACATCTACAAGCTTGATTTTTAGTCTTGTTATGTGTTGTGTTTACTTGTACTTGTGTGAAATTTTGTGGTTTTACACAAATAAGGGGGTGCCTTTTTGGGTTTAATCTTATTCGTAGTTGTTTTTTTTCTTGTTTTTGCATGTTAGTTTTGTCTTTTGACCTCAATTGTTGGTTGCTCTTTTGAATTTAATCATGTTCACGTGTTGTTTTCTTGTGTTTGCATTTTAATTTTTCTTTCTTACAAAATGAGGGCTACCCTTTTGAACTTAATCTTGTTAATGTGTTGCTTTCTTGTTTTCTTTACATTTTAAAATTAATCATGAGCTGGTTTCTTGTTTTTGTGTTCTAAATTTTGGGTTTTTATTACAATATAGGCAGCCTGTGGAATCTCAAACATGCTGAAGGATCTGGTACAAGACATTGACGCAGCCAAGCTGACAATGAACTGGAAATGGTTGAGTACATTGATGACATCTATCAGTTCTACAAGCTCACTAAGGTAGTACTAATTTCAAATATATGTGCCATTGATTTCCCATGTTTTTAGGTCGCGCAGCGTGCCTCTAATGGTAGATTCTGATTTGATGTCCTAGGATGAGGGCTGAGTACACGACTACATGGATTCACAACCCGAGATCAATTCCAAGATGAGGGACTGGTTGATTGATGTTCACAGGGAATTTGAGCTCATGCCTAAAACCCTTTACCTTTACCCTCAACATAGTTGATCGGTATCTTTTAGTGAAGGTGGTTCCAGGGCGGAAGCTTCAACTTGTTGGCATAACCTCAATGCTAATTTCTTGCAAGTACACTGAAATTTGGGCGCCCGTTATCTAATATTACTATATACTCCATATTTTACTTATAACATCAAAATCTACCATTTTGGTCTTGATTATTCATGTTATCATATTCTGTCTCCTAAATGTTCTTCTTACTCTGATCTTGTCTTGATTTTTGTTGGGTTTATGAGCCAAATGTTGAGTTCATTTACTTAGCTCACCGCTCAGCTGCTCGATCTCACCAAGTACTTAATTTTCTCCTATTCTCTTTTATACATTTTTAGCTTAAATCAATTTACTGTCGTTCTTTTTGGTAGTTATCATATGGGATCAGTAAGGTGGTGTTTGGAGGACAAGTCACAAATGAGGAATTCAACAACTTGAACAAGAGGTAAGATCTACAATGAAGACTGGTTTAAGTGCTTAAATTATATGTCTAATCTTGGCTTGGTCTCCTTTAGTTAACTTAGGATTGTGAGTTAAATTCAAAATTTTTATTTTTTTTCCATTCAAAACTCTTCTCAATGAAGAAATATCGAAGAATTTTTGGAATTTTTAAAATTGAATATGGATAATTTGTTGGGCTGTGAAGATTGGATCTTGGATATGATACTATGGGGTGTGTTGTTTTTTCTTGTTTTGGAATTGCTTAGCATTGGAGTGGTATCCTTATAGAATTTATATGGTGAAATTTCAATCATCCATCGGTTTTTTCCTTGACTGCTTAGTTTTTACGGATCAGGCAGAGTGCTATTTTTTTCTTTCTAACTTGTAGTGCTTGTGCCAATTTTAATTAAAATGTAACATGAGATGTATAAAAGGTAGCCAAAATTGTTTTAAAAGTCATTACAAAATTATTGAATTGATCATCTAATTTGGAGACATTTAAAGAAATAGTCTCGCAGTTACCATATTTTAAGGGCTCAAACTAAGAGTTTTTTCAGTTGAAATGAGTGTTTTCCAAGTTTGGTAGTTTCTACAAATGCTAGCTCAAAAGTTTTAGTGGCTCATTTGGTTATGACTGCATTAGTTTATTGATATGTACTCTGAAACATCTACGTGGACATAAAATTTGTTGGAGACATCTTTTTATGCAGTTCTAAGTCATGCTAAGTGCAAAGAGCTTAGTGGACACGACATGTTTGCTCCTCTTGAAATTTTGCCTTGTCCTACATTTGCTCGGGCACTTGCTTTGAAATTTTTTTTTTGACATGGGAGAACCTGCTCTACGTCACGTGCACACATTTGTCAAAGTTTCTCACGTGAGTTGAATTTTCTGTTCTCTTTTTCTCTGGCTCACGGGATTTATCTATTTCCTCGTACGTATGGATTTTTATAAAAAAAATGATATGTTGAATATTGCCCCGGTTTAGGGAGAGAACATGACAATCTAAGTCTGACCGTAATGGCTTGAATAAAAAAGATGATAGGAGAAATAAACAAATTTCCCCATTTTTCACCTAAGACTAAACAGAACAGTCGGGCATTAGTTGATGCATCGATTTGTGACCATGAATGTATTCATTCGATTCATTCAAGTGACCTCTAAAGTGAGACATATTGATGTCATTTAGAGTTAGAGATTGCACATGGTCACCACCTTGGAATAATAGCAATGCATGTTTTACTTGTATATCGTGTGTCCTTGTTTGTTCTATTTATTTTCTCATGCACAGAAATGTCTCATTATTCCAATGGATTGAAAGATTTAATTGAGTCTAAGTTTAAAATTTTCAACCTGCTGAAGGCCAGAGCAGTATTATGTCTACAGAGGAACCAGTGACAAAGACAACAAATAAAATTTATAATCACAAATTTGCCCGTTTGTTTGGAAATGGTATTTTCAATGGAGACGATGTCCCATCATCTGCCGAGAAGCCATTGAGCTCTACAAAACTGCATGCAATTAATGGGAGTAACATCTTTGCTGACGGGAAGGCAGAGTCTAGCGAGAACCTACGTGGAGCACGGAAACTCGCATTCTGGTTAGTTCTAACTTGGGTTGTCTTGTTTCAGTCTGGATTTGTTAGATTGCTACTGGAGTTATGCTATTATATCATATATGCTTGTATTGTGGGTTTTGAGAATTTATGTTAAAATGTCTACCACCCTTTAGCTATGGACTAGCTGCTAATTGGGTTGCATGTCCATAAATCTATGGATTAGCTGCTAATTGGGTTGTATATCCATAAATTTTGTGTGTTGTTTTGGATGTTTGTCTTGAAGTATTTGACCACCTTTATTATAAGCATATAACCATTATGTTCTGGTTGTTTTCTTGGAATTGGGGGGAAATGGAAAAGAGGAACTTTTGTTCTAGGGTATGTTGATGTAGTTTGATTTTTGTTGGGTTTGTGAGTCAAGTGTTGAGTTCTCTTTTTTGTATTTTGGAGCAATGTTTTGATTCTTAAATGGCTCCTTATGTTGTATTGTGATACTTTTAGATTGAGTCTCCATTTCTCTCATTCCCTTCTGCTTGGCTGCTCAGAATATGAGGGAATTTGAAAAAATAAGAATTTGAATTGAATCGAATGGTAGAGCTTTTTGGATGGTTCATTTGCTTATGTGTTGCTCATTTTGGGTTGTTTGATTAAAATGTGTTTATAGGGTTTAGTTCGTTTCGTGTGAATCCTCATTTTCGCATTGACTGATTGCTAATTTTTACCACTACGTCACTACATTCTGTTTGGTTGCTTAAAATTGGGTGGAGATGACAAAATTGAACTTTTGTTTTGGGGTGTGTTGGTTCAATTTGATTTTTATTGGTTTATGAGGCAAGTGTTGAGTTTTCTTTTTTATATTGTGAAGGAATGTTTTGATTAATAAGTAGCTTATGATATATTGTCCTTAAACTTAATCTTCTATTTTGTAAATTCTATCGATAAAATTGACTTCAAATCTAGTAGTAGTTTTAGGTGAGTATTATTTTATATTTATTCAAACCATCATTTTTGGAACAAAAGAAGTTACACATTTTTCCATTTCAAAAAAAAACTTTCTATTTCCATTTCCTACGTCATAATTCTTCTCTTACGGGTTATGAGCAAGTCTGTTTCTCATATTTGTGCAATTTTATTTATTTATTTTTCTTGTGGAGAATTAGTTTTACTTTATTTTTACACATTTATACAATTTTTATGGGATTTGATGGAAACGATCAAATGGTTTCGGTTGTTTAGTGGGATGGATTAATGGGTTAGCATAGAGATACCCTGATTTTATGGCACTGAGGAGCGTAGATCTTTCACCTTGTAAGTTGGATGGCCGTTGGCTCATAT
Organism: Geranium rotundifolium; assembly: GCA_963920655.1. Taxonomy (NCBI): domain Eukaryota; kingdom Viridiplantae; phylum Streptophyta; class Magnoliopsida; order Geraniales; family Geraniaceae; genus Geranium; species Geranium rotundifolium. The sequence goes on along the minus strand of OY987319.1, from coordinate 14,694,621 downwards.
CTCTCTCATATACAGTATATTTAGATCAACAACTGAAAAAGGCACACAATCTTGATAGTCTTGAGGATGATTTTGTGGCATTTTAGTTTCTCTTTGTCCACATTGCTAATTGCCAAAATTTCATGTAGTATGACATTTTGGCTCTATAGATAGCTCGTATACTAATTTATGCATAATTTGTTGAAGTATCTTATTTTGTTATAAAAGACAACTAAGAATGGAATTCATTGAGTTTTCATTTTAATCGTGATATTTCAGTTGATCATTGTTTAGTAGTGGAACTGTTAGGAGTCTAGCTCATAACTCTACAACATTTTGTAGTGTTGAGAGATAACTACAATCCTCTCAAAACAAATTTATATTGTGTATAAAAGTAGTAATAAAGTTGTAAATGTGGCATGTTTCTTTTTCGCTTATGGGTGGATTTGGATTATTGTGTGAGACAGTTGTCCCGAAAATTACGCTTGATGTATTATTATTCTCACTCTTTCACATTGGCCATGATTCCCACCATATATTGTTCTCAGTAGAAGACTTCTTGATCACCCAGAAACCCAGCAACAGCGAGGAAGACGAAGAGGTACCAAGACCAAATCAAAAGCAAGATCTCTCTACGCATTGATTCCTCAACTCTCTATCTCTCTCGCAATCAATCGATGTCTATGGTTTTTAATAGAAATGCCCAATTTCTTGGACACCCATTACAAAATTTCGCAATCTTACTCTCCCAAAATATAAATTACTTTATGTGTTTTGTCAGTCTCTTCCCAAAGGATTTCTAAATTTGCATGAATTTTTCGTTAAAAAACATTACTATCATTACAAGATTTGTCCCTTAATGTTTAAAAAGAAAAGTATGACATGCTTCGTATTATGTGGGAACTCAAAAGGTGGTGCAAAAAAGCCTGACTAGCCCTAACAAATTTCTTGTATACCAAGTTTTTTAGACTTGATCATTGGTATGGGGCTAGCTGGCTTGAAATAAAGGTTTACCATATGGTGTCGAAGGTAAATATGCTAATCTTCTCTGGACGATTGTTGTATGCATGTACAAACCAAGACTTGAATCCCACAACTTGTAAGAAGTTATCTACTCCTTGCCGATTGCTCTATTTGGCGTTGGTTAGATGGTTGGTGATTTGATTAAATGGGAGAAGAGTATATATATATAATTTTTATGTGCGTTAAATAAAGTTAATCCTATGAGGGTTTGTGTTTCATATATATCAAATGAGAGAAGTATTGATGTGGCCTATAAATTGCGTAATGTTACCATTCTAAATGGATGTCAAATTGTGATTTTTAGCCTTGTGTGTAGCAAGTAATAAAAAAAAATGGGCATGGAGAGTACTTTTCATTGATCTCCAGATCTGCAATATTGTCTAAGATGAAAATGGGTGGCTTCCACATTGTTGTAGCCAATGAAAAGGCATAGGTGAGATCCTATAATTGCGAGACTCACACAGACAAGAGTTTGTTCATTGTAAGACTTTTACTTTAATTTTATTTTATTGGAAAGAGTCTCTTATTCATGTAATAGCATAATATCATGACATTAAATCTATATAAATTGTATATGTTGTCAAGTTTTTCAAATTTATATTATATTTATTTTTTATCTTGTAGAATTATTTAAAATTTAAGCTCACATCATGAGTGATAGTATCAATCAAATGTGAAATTCATGTAAGATGTCTAATGATAAATTGAATTTTGACCAAATGATTTGTATATAATATATTTTTAAAAGTCTCCTAATAATGTTTAAAATTGGATATATACATCTTCTTTGAACAAAATAAATGATCAATTAGCAGTTTGATAACAACTATAATCAATGATCATTATTTACATATTCATTGCAATAAGTATTCTCTCAAATGAAACGATATGATTGAGATACCAACTACCGTGCATGCATGTCATTCAAGGTTTCTCTATTATGATATCTGGTGGGCAAACCATTTACAACATCATAACTGCCATAGGTCCCCAATATTTGTTTGTTGATGAGAGAGAGAGAGAGAGAGAGAGAGAGAGAGGGAGAGGGAGGGAGGGAGTATCATGAGAGTCATTTTTTTCTATTCATTAAAACATATCGTTGCTCCAGTAAAAATATGTAAACGGTTATTTAGGATGAAGATCTCTCTCTCAACAAACCCATATCTCATTTTGAGGGAGGAATGGAGGAGAGAAAGAAGGAGGGGAGGGATGAGTATCATAAGAGTTATTTTTTTTTATTGAAACAGATTGTTACCCTGTAAAAATATGTAACAAGTCATAAGAATCATTTCTTCTATTCATCGAAACATATCGTTGCCCCAATAAAAATATGTAAACAGTTATTTGGTGATCTCTCTCAGCAAACTCATATTTTATTTTGGAGGTACGATGGGAGGGAGGGAGGAGAGAGATGGATGGGGAGGGAGGAAGGAGAGAGAAAGAGAGTGGGAGGAGAGAGAGAGAGAGAGGGAGATA